>OY744541.1:44035362-44075362 GCA_963556195.1 Sepiola atlantica | reverse complement strand
GTAAGATAACACTGGCCTTGTGCCTAACTCCTGGGGAGGAGTAAATAAAATCCCTAAGTGAAAGTGATATTATAGAAACGACTGGATTTGAAATATATATATATATATATATATATATATATATATATATATATGCTTAACTTGGACAAGTTGAGGTTTTGGTCACTGTGCCCTCCCCAGTTGCACTACTCTAGTAACAACTCTGAGGATGTCAGATAATCGAAACCGTCGACTTGTCGATGTTAATCAAGACATCCACATATATTCACCAGTTCTACTCGTAACTGTTTTAGTATCGTGCACTATGGGAAGATATATATACTAAGTTATTACCTAGTAATAGGCATAAACGCATCCTATTTATTATTATACTTAGTAGAGATCATAAACTATTGTTTGGCTAAGGCTTTTTCTATATATATTTTAATTACACAAAATACATGCAAAAATATTTCACAGTTTTTGGATTGGGTTATGTTTGAAAAAAAAAACACTTCTATTTTAATTGTTCTACTAACTCATCAAGTCAACCATCTCTTACTAACTTCTATCTATCACTTTCACTCTCTCTCACTCAATGTAGTTTTGAAATCCTATCTCTTACTTCATACGTTACTTATCACTTTTTCTTTAGTTCTCTCTCTCTCTCTTTCTCTATCTATCTATATATATATATATATATATATATATATATATATATATATATCTATATCTATCTATCTCTCGGATTATTAATAGTCAATGATAATGAAGATAAGAAATAATACAAACATTTGCGTAGTCCATTATGAGCAAAAGGGAATCTTACCAGAGGTAGTAATATTATTTAACCTGAAGCTGGAGAGAGAGAGAGAGAGAGAGAGAGAGAGAGAGAGAGAGAGAGAGAGAAAGAGGGGGGTGATATACCTAACAGAAATAGATTATTTTTTATTTCTCTTTTTATTGTTTTATTTAACTGGCATTGCAAACTGACTTTTTCCTGATCCAAAAAATCTAACCTGAGTTGAATGGGTGACCCAGCGGGTCAACTTTAAGTATATTACACACATATGTGTGTGTGTGTAGAGAGAGAGAGAGAGAGAGAGAGAGAGAGAGAGAGAGAGAGAGAGAGAGAGAGAGAGTTAGTTATCCACAGGCAGACTGTTCGTTGTATCACAGTGTTGAAGTGTGGTTAACCAAGCAAGGATTTCAAATTACCGGTGTAGAATGGAGTTGTTTGGGGTTGTTCTTGCTATGAGTCCATCGCATTTTCTTCGATGTGGATGTCACCTTCGTTGCGTTAGACAGCTTTCGTCATGATGGGCGCCACTAACACGATTTTCTGAACTTGATGATAATCGTCGGCATGATACTCAAAACGAATGTTATATTCATCGCCATTTAATTAAGATTCTTTTTTTTCTTCATAGTAGACCACTTACCATGGAGACCACAGTGGTGTATTTATTTTTCTCCTCTGCAAGGTCAGGTGAGGTTTTGAAAAGCCAGCGCACTAGATGAAGTGCACTCTGCTCTATGAAAAATGCCTGAGCAGCTCCATCGGCATTCCGTGGTGGGGCGCCCGAGGCGATAAGCAATAAACTAAGCCACTGTCGGGCTGAATGTCGAGGACGTACCCCCGATTGTCACGAACAACACCTATTCAAGCTGTGCCAACTGTCGCCAACTGTCGTCAACTGTCGTCAACTGTCGCCAACTGTCGTCAACTGTCGTCAACTGTCGTCAACGGAAGAAAAAGAAATTAAAATAAATCGTCTCGGTTCATAAATATGAACAGATTAGTTTTTTTCGATTCACCGAGAAGTGAATTAAAGAAATGAAAACGAAACACATTTTAATAGAAAAAATAGGTTTATTTACAAAAAAAATAATGACGACAGAAATTTGAATTGTACGCATTTTTTCTTCGGTACTTTCGAACTTTCTAAAATGGCGTATTTCAATTTGGTTAATTTTTGTTGTACAGCCTATTACTACAATGTTACGTTATTTACCTTATCTAAAAAAATAAGACCGCAACGAGAAATATGTAAATTTTTAAATGAACACTTTCCGTTGACCCCCCCCCCCTAAATAAAGATTATTTTAGGCCATTATTATTTTTTTAGAATTTAGAGTGGAGGATCAGGTTCGTATATGAATTTAATGTAAACTGGTCCCTAATTTCAGGCCCATTCTAACGTTTCATGGCAGTTAACATTTTTTTTACCACAAACCCTAAGTCCGATTGGCTGCCAGTTAGAGTTAGGTTAGGAAAAGGTTAGAAGATGAAACGAATCTTTGAAAAATAATTTATTGGAATGTTTTACTAAATGTTTTATGAAAAAATACCACTTTCTTACAGGAATTTAATAGCTCCTGCTTTGTTTCTCACGGTCATTTAATGAGAACATGATTACAAAAAAAAAAAAAAAAAGGGAATAAAATAATATCGGCCTTGAAAGAATTAAAACTATCTGGTACAAATGAGTGGTCTGAAAAAGTTGAACTAACATGGGGAACAAAATTGACTTAATATCGCTAAGAGGAGACAATACAAAATGGAGAATAACCGAAACGAACTGGATCCATTCAAGAACGTTCAATAGCACCTTTTTAGCAAACTTTGAATTCTTATGTTATTTGAAGGAAAGGAAAATATCAATTTTATATAGTTTTAATATATATATATATATATATTGATGTTGGTACAAGAGTCGGCAACATCCGGCCCGCAAACAGATTTTGACCGGCCAGCGATCAAATGTCAGCATTTGGCCCGGATACGATTTTCCTTAATCATAAAAACATATTCTTCAATGTATGTATATCTATTTATATAAGGTTAGGTATGTGTATATGTTGATATATTTGTATTTACAGGATTGACTCCTAAACTAATTAACCGATCATTATTAATGTTGGAATACAGCTTATAGACCTACGGGGTCGTAATGTGGGTTATATTTAGTTTAATTTTGTTTTGTAAAAAAACGGGGGTTGAAGCCCTTCGTGACAATTCAAATACTTCAGATTTTTGTGATTTTTAACAATATGGATATCAGCCATCAATTAATGAATGTTCCCCAAATTTCAGTTTCTTTGTAGTATTTAAAAGGGTTTAAGGGGCATGATATGAGCACAACCTTTCATTTGAAAATTCAAATATTTCAGATTTGCATTAAATTTAATTTGTTATCATTAGACACCATTTAAGCAAAATTCCCCGAATTTCAATTCTTTCTTAAAACTTCTTAAACCTTAAATTTTATACATTTTCTAGGTAATAGAGTTTTATAAATATGGAAATAAGGATTCTAGACATAAAGTTTAATATCATTATATTTTAATTTTAATCTTCGCAAGGAGGGATAAAAGTGGCGCAAAACTGTAATGTCCGGGTAATAAATTTTACTGTGTGTGTGTCTGTGTGTAAAATGAACAAAGGAAAACCGAAAATTGTCTATATGTTCATAGACGTTTCGTTTTTATTTCAAGACTTTCTCAAGATGATTTGAAGAAAAACATAGAAGTCAAATTTTGACTTTAATGGGTTTTTTTCAAATCAGTCATCTTTAGAAAGTCTTGGAATAAAGACAAAACGTCGATGAACATATGGACAATTTTCGGTTTTCCTTTGTTCATTTTTCATTATGAAAATAAATTTATGCTCAGTACACTTAACAACCAAGCCACGTTAGATAAGTCAACTAATCTCCTATAGAAATCAGGGCTCGACCTACACAGGAGAGCGACATAGACTTTCGTATGTATTATGGTGTGTTCATTATCTTTATCCGTTCGTTTTTCTTCTTATTATTATCGGTTTACGTTTGGTAGCACTGTTTCTTGACCTTTTTCCGCTTTTCTTTCAAAGGAGATTTACTTCCGGTTGGTGACCCCGAGAAAATGTCGCCCATGAGATTCAGCACCATACGGTTGACGTTGTTCAGTTTCACTTCAAAGTCATTCATTTCTGAAAAGACAAAAGAGATATTTGATCTTTAAAACATCTATTACGTAAATATATACGCATTGACCTTTTGAGAAAAAGAACAACAAAAACAAAGGCCAATGCTTGTCTACAAGCGAAGCATGCGTGGAATATTACAATATATATTGTATTTTAAAATCTTGCATGGACAAACAAAAATTCCACGCCAGAAAAGGGAAAAAATGGTTGAGACCCGTAAATCAAATACAATTATTCTTGGTGATTGTGCAGTATATTTAAAAAATAAAAAAGGGATGTAAAACACAAAACCAAACAAAAAACCAAACACATATACTACAAATAACTTTTACCCAACGCAAGAAAATTTACTTTTCTACTTATCTTTATTATTTTCACGTGTGTTTACTGATTGTAAGATTTATTATCTATGCATTTGTTAGCGCCAATTTTACTTAGCCAACAACGGACTTGCTCGTGAATTTCAGGTTCAAAAGTAAATAATAATAATAAATAAATCTTACTCTAACCTGATTACCAACCACCCTGGAACTTAAGATTACGGTTTCACTTAACCCCTTAATTTGGTTTTACTATCTTTTAAGCTTCAAATAAGCGCTCAAGCCCCCCTCAAAATTGTCGACCATCTTGAAAAGAACGCGTGGTTGGCTAAGTAAAAGTGAGGTTAACAAAGTGAGGTTAGCAAATGCATGAATAGTAAATCTTACAATCAGTAAACATACGTGCAAATTATATAGATAAGTAGACAAATTAATTTTCTTGTATTTGGTAACAGTTATTGTTTCTCTATTTGATTGAAACACTGGAAATTCAGTCCGTTAGATTAAAGAATACCAAGGGTTGCCGTTCTTCAGTCAATTGTCTGAAAAGTGGTTATTCAACGCTTCCGCAGGTATCGATGGCCGATCGAATTAATGTATAGTGTTATTTGTAATAAAATATTATGCTCTTGCATACGCAATTGAGCACTCTGGTCATTTCTCCTGTACAAAAACACAGCATTATATGCGCGCACGCACGCACGCACGCACGCACGCACGCACGCACGCCGTTTTCTTAAGGCATAAATAGAATTTAATTTCCCTTTACGTGTCAATTTCCCGTGGCCGTGGGGTTAGAGCGCTTGCTTGCGGAGTCTAAGCTGATTCTGTAACTAGGTTCGCGAAATATATAAGGAATGTCTCCCTACAACCCAAACAGAACAAATACATAACACCTATATTGGCCACACTACAACAACTCTCTCTCGACGCCTAACTTACCATTTATCCGATACCAGCGCCATCCAACGTCACATTATTACACATAACAAAAGACTACAGTCGGCCGATATACGGAAAATATTAATATCTAACACGAAAATAATACACAAAAATCACTGCATAAACAGACTTAAAATACTAGAAGCAATATTCATTAAAACTAAACAGCCTAACATTAACAAAATAGCTTTCAACACAGGTACCAACATATTAAAAGTATTCCATAACTAAATGGAAATTAAGTAAAAACAAAATAAATAAATTGATAAATAAATAAATAAATAAATTGATAAATAAATAAATACATTGATAAATAAATAAATAAATAAATAATAGTAATAATAGTAATAGGAATAAATAATAATACATAAATAAATAATAGCAAAAATAAGAACTAACAAAATAAATAAGTAAACAATAAAACCAAACACACAAACGATAGAATCAAATGAACTCAACCACACACCCTCTTCTCTCTTTCATTCGCCTGTAACGATAACTATAAAACACTAACTCCAGTCTTCTTATTTAAATTTAAAAAAAAAAAAAAAACAAACAAAACCCTAATCCTGAAGACGACTACGAAAGTCGAAAGCGCTCGAGAAAATGGCCGAATTAAAAACTATCGGCGAAGTACTATACGGATTGCCACCTGAAACCAGAAAGATGGCTCGACGGTTTGAGAACCTCACGAGGAAAATATACAAACGCGAAAGTTCCGTGATGTTCAACAACGCTTGCTTAGATAATGACTTGCTGCCTAAATATATATATATATATATATATATATATATATATATATATATATATATATATATATATATATATATATATATATACAGTGAGGTAGTAACGTGAGATACTGTTGGAGAGCTCTGGAATAGTGGTAATGATACGATACTTCGGGCCTTAAACCCAGAGTAAACATCTGATTAAGGCTTTGTTTGAAGCAACAATTATTGTATGAAGCTATGAAGAGAGATGGAGAAGAAGAGAGATGGAGAGGAAGAGAGATGGAGACGAAGAGAGAGAGAGAGAGAGAGAGGGGAAGAGAGAGAGAGAGAGGACGAGGAATAGAGAGAGGAAAGAGAGAGAGAGAGACAGACAGACAGACAGACAGACAGACGGAGAAAGAGACTGAGAGAGAGAAAAAAAGAAAAAGAGAGAGGGACAGACAAAATAACAGAAAAGATAGAGAAAGAAGGGCCGAAAGATATATATATATATATATATATATATATATATATATATATATATATATATATATATAGAGAGAGAGAGAGAGAGAGAGAGAGAGAGAGATAGAAAGAAAGAGAGAGTGATGGAAAGAATGAGAGAGAGATATGGAAAGAAAGAGAGAGATGGAAAGAATGAGAGAGAGAGAGAGAGAGAGAGAGAGAGATGGAAAGAATGAGGGAGAGAGGAGGAAGCTGGAAAGACAGACAGAACGAGGGGGAGAGAGAGGGTGTGTGTAGGATAGTAAGAGAGAGGAACAAGCAGAAGGAGCGAGAGAGGGAGAGATATAAGAAAAAGTTGGAAGGACAAACAGAGCAATGGAGTGAGAGAGAGAGAGGAGAGAGAGAGGGTATGTAGGCGAGAAAGAGAGAGAGGAAGAGAGAGAGAGAGGAGAGAGAGAGGGTATGTAGGAGAGAGAGAGAGAGAGAGAGATTTACATAGAAGTTTTCGATGACCGTTATTTAATATATAGATTATTATTCATTTGTGCGCTATCTGTCAATTCATGTTTAAAATATAATCGATCATTTGTTTATAGTGTATTTATTCTTGTATTCTTTTAAATAATCGGTACCTATGTTTTCACAATCAAGTACACTTAACAATTTGATGACAACAAGAACACCAGCTGCCAGTCCAATTTCTTAAAAAAAGAGGACCCCCAACTCTTCCCCCAGTACCACTCGTCGTCAATTAGCGTTACAGTTTAACAAGCGGGGCCTCCAGTGCGACTGTTGGTGGGTCGCTCTCACACCGGCGTTCCCACGCTCTGGGCCTGCCTGTTGCCATATGTCAGCCTTGTCCATTGATAACCACTTCACGCTCGTCGCTCCCTTTCTCCCCGTCCCACGTGTCCCTTATTTTCACAGGTAGCTCGCCGCCCGGATTATCTGCCTCTTTTTTTGTGAAACATAGCTTAACAGACTGTCAGTCACGACAATGTGGCGAAGGACAGCATCTTAATTAAGGCGATCGCATTGGGCGCACGAAAAAGCAAACAAGGGGGGAAAAAAAAAACATAAAACATCTGTCCCTATGTACATGCTGCCCCACGAGGGCAGGTTTTTAATGTGGGGAAACTCCAGCTCCCCAAAAAGGGTCACTCTGGATTGGGATAAAAATTCAAATTGCTCCAGTCAAGAAGGAGTGTTCCTCCTCTGACTGAAGACAGAACAGATACTACGCTTTGATCAGAGCCCGAACGCCAAGGAAGAGTAAAACATGTCTTTATGTACTTGCCTCCCCACGAGCGCAGAGTTAGACACATGGTCGATTTTTAATGTGGGAAAAATCCAGCTCCCATCAAAAGGCACTGGATGAGATAAAAATAGAATTGTCCCCAGTCAAGAAAGATTTCTTCCTCCTTAGACTGAGAACAGAATAGATACTACACTTTGATAGAAGCCCGAAGGCTATGAAAAAATAAAACATCTGTCCAGATTTACGTGTCTCCACATGAGGGTAGAGTTAAGCATAAAGTCGAATTTTAATGTGGGAAACTCCAGCTTCCCAAAAAGGGGCACTCGGGGTAGGGAAAAAATAAAAATTGCCTCAGTCTAGAATGATTTATATTTCTAGGAGTGGACAACATATACTACACTTTGACGTTAACTTAAAAAAAAAGAAGCGAAGAATTATACTCTAATTACTTGACTCCCCACGAGGAAGGGTTAGACACAAGGTAGGTTTTTTGATGTGGGGGAATCCAGCTCCGCAAAAAGGGGCATTCTGGATTGGAAAAAAAAAATGAAAATTATCAACTGTTGTGGACCTGGGTAAGGCTGAATGAATGACACAGGAACACATGGTTTAAATGAACAAAGGTATATATTATATAATAGAAAGAAAGATATTACAAAGAGATGTGCTCTCAACCGCCATTGCCGGTTTGCCTGGGAAGAAGAGAACAAGTGTCACGTGCTTCCCGTATTTATAAGGTGGACGAGTCCATTAGTTCTTAGTAGGTAGGTACAGCACCATAACATCAACAAAAAAATTTAACTGGTGTCTACCTCGGCCATTATGGGGAAGCAATTAAATAGGAATGTTTGGCCAATACATGAAATGAGTAAAAGTGAAAGTTATATTAAAAAAAAAAAAAACCCAAAAAACGATCGTATATTTGCTTATTTTAGAAGTCAAGAAAGTGACATTGATCTTGTCGGTATTTAAATGAGTGACTATTTGGTATATGTAAAACCCAATCCAAGTCGCCTTGCAAACCGAGGTGCATCATTCGTTGTGATCTGTGCCGACTTGACACTGGCCGTCGATTACATATTTTCGAAAAACTCTAAAAGTATTGTATTTCGGAATTTTCAGATAATAATTGGTAATTTGCATTATTACTGTTCGCATCTTGGATATTATTCTCACAACGTTTCGGCCTCGTCTGTTCGAACTCGGGAATCTTTATGTCGGGAATCTGTATCGAATTTCGAACGGAACCCTTTATTTACTCCATCAGATAGAAGTCTTAAGTAATTCGTAATTGTATTCTTAAAATCGCCCGTACTGAGTATTGAACCTTCAACCACCAGATACTTAGCACTTATATCCGTTGCGCCACGGGTCATTGCGGACAATTCTAATATAAATGTAAGGAACATTAAACCTATTCTTGCTTTAGATGTGTAGTGTTAATACTTGTTAATATATATATATATATATATATATATATATATATATATATATATATATATGTAAAAATAAAAATGGAATAAAGGATAAGCAATTCAACAACTAGCAAAAATAAACTCAAAAACTCATTTTGTATAGTTCTCCGAAGTATTTCAGTCGTCTATAATACGACCATTCTCAATCGGTTGGTGAACTTTAAGTAAAAACGGAAAAGTTCACCAACCGATTGAGAATGGTCGTATTATAGACGACTGAAATATTTCAGAGAACTATACAAAATTAGTTTTTGAGTTTATTTTTGCTAGTTGTTGCATTGCTTATCCTTTATTCCATTTTTATTTTTACATTCTGTCTGAAACATTGTTTCTTTTTCCTCATATATATATATATATATATATATATATATATATATATATATATATATATATATATATATATATATATATATATATATATATATAATTGGTGGTTCCCATATTGTATAATATTCTATACTAGGTCTACTTAAGAGGTCGCTGTCGCCCAACATATGTGCTGCTTCTTTTTACTTCGACCCTATAAGTGTAGATGGTTTACCTTTTCCCTTTATATGTGGTCAGCTATTCCCGACTTTTCAATATCTCCACGTATTATGGCTTTCGGGCCTTGATTTACGCCGGTCTATCGGTTGTCCGTCCTGGGCAGTTCTAGGAGGTGCACCCTCCCAGGCTTTGCCTTCTCACCCTTTGAGAAGGGGTTAGTTTATTGCTAATCGCCTGAGGGGCTACCGGGGAATGCCGACAGGCTGCTCAGGCAATTTTTAAACGGCCAGAGTGCTCAAATTCTCGAGCGCTGTTTTTTTTCCCACTTTCCCGACCTTGTGTCACATCTTACCTTGTGGGAGGAAGATAAATAGAGTACGGCTTTTTGGTGTTCTTCTAGGCTTACATTTAGTGTATGGCATGTCTTACCGTTGTATATTTTTGCATACAAACAGTTATTGGTCATAATATTTTTCTGTAGGAGTTTTGTAGTTGAGTTGTTGCTGATATCATATGGATTACATATTCTCTGGATTCTTTCAAGCAAGCCCTCTATATATTGTAGACAAACTGTTGTGAAGTTTTCGTGTCTTTTGATGTCTGATCCAGATTACCAGGAGCTGATGTCATGCTCTCTAGATAATTGTTTCGGTGATGGGTTTCTTTGACGCTGCCCACCTCTAAATGTATTCATTTTGACTCATTTTAAGGCATTATTAATTAATTTTCAATTCTGCATTTCGGTTTCCACAGCTGGGACATCATCAGCCTTTAATTGAAGTCAACCAAGAACAAAAGAAAGCTGTTTTTTTTCTTATCATTCATCTCTTTATTAACGAACTAGCTGTTGCCCGGGATTCTTTTTATTTTCATTTTTTTTTCGCTTTCATTTTTAAAATTTAATATACCGTCTTTTTGTCTTATTTATTTATGTATTTTATTTATTTTCTTTTTTTCTTCTTTTAATTCGCTCCAAACAATGCATATTGTCACTGGCACGCAAGGGGCTACTGTGATTAGGGGTCAGATTCATAGGAGACATCCTAAGTGGGGAGTTTTGCAGCAAGATGTTTGTTCAAATTACATTTAAATTTCTGATGGTTGGTACAGTCGGTCGAAACAGGGAGCAGGGACGGAATTCAAAAGGCAACAGTCCGAGAAAATACGCTAGTAATTAAGAGTCAAACGTTTTCTGGAATCTGAGGAACCCTACAGTGAAGGGGTGGAATTTTGATTGCTAGTCGAGTTGGTCGGAGTTATTTATGTTGAGGGGTTACAAATGCAGTAATTTTGTCGGAGCATTTTTGAATAGGATTTTGCAAGTTAAATTTAATTATTTCGCTATTGTGTAGTCATTACAGTATTAATTGAACTAAATTGTTTTAAATTATACGCGATATTGAATTATCTGACCTATAGGCCGCTATTCCAAATTCGTGGTTGTGAGCCGCCATTAGTGGACTGTATCTCTTATGCGAAATGGTCATAAACAAAGTTTTAAGTTTAATTTAGACGGTTTCAAACCGAGATAAATGATTGCACGCTAAAAATAATTAAATTAAACAAAATCATTATTTCTAAATTCGCCTTATTTGATGGTTTCCATTTTTACTTGATATCTAATTTTGATTTAAAATAATTATTCAAGCAAATTTTAATGAATTTTGATTTAAAATAATTATTCAAGCAAATTTTAATGAATTTTGATTTAAAATAATTATTCAAGCAAATTTTAATGAATTTTGATTTAAAATAATTATTCAAGCAAATTTTAATGAATTTTGACTTAAAATAATTATTCAAGCAAATTTTAATGAATTTTGATTTAAAATAATTATTCAAGCAAATTTTAATGAATTTTGATTTAAAATAATTATTCAAGCAAATTTTAATGAATTTTGATTTAAAATAATTATTCAAGCAAATTTTAATGAATTTTGATTTAAAATAATTATTCAAGCAAATTTTAATGAATTTTGATTTAAAATAATTATTCAAGCAAGTTTTAATGAATTTTGATTTAAAATAATTATTCAAGCAAATTTTAATGAATTTTGATTTAAAATAATTATTCAAGCAAATTTTAATGAATTTTAATTATAAAAAATTTCCTGAAAAAGATTGTATGTGACTTATTTTAAAATCGTGACCGTTTGGTGCAGGAGAAGCGGTCTATTGATGGCGGCTTGCTGTTGTGGATTCAGAATAGTGGCGTCTAGGTAAGATAATTCAATATCACCAAAGTATAATTAATTTCGGTCAGATAATGTTTTAATCTCTATTTATAAAATTATTAGATATAAATAGCTTCTAAAAGTCTAAATCTTTTAATACATAAAGATTTGCTAAGAATTTTAAAGCTAAAAATGACTTTCTATTCGACAGTTTATAAATATTCTCCAAATTCAAGTTCTTTTTTAAGTATTTTAAAATGTTTTACGGGACATAATATGGACGAAACTTATGTGAAAGTTCAAATATTTTAGATTTGCATTGAATTTAATTCATAGTCGTTATACACCAATTAAGCAAGAATCCCTGAATTTCAATTTCTTTTTAAGACTCCTTAAGCATAAGTCTAAATTTTTATATATTTTCTAGAATCAACATTATGCAAGTGATTTTGATCAAAATTGGAATAAGGATTCTAGACATTTAGTATCATTATATCTTGATTTTAATCTTCGTAAGAGGATATAAAAGTGGTGGAAAACTCTCCTGTCAGAGGAATTTATTTTACTCGTCCTGAGACGGACATGCTTCTGGTTTAATATAATTTATAATTAGCCTTAAACATCTACGCTCATTTTTGTTGGCATTTTGGCTAAGATCAAAGTGTATTATCTGTTCCGATGGATACTGCACCCCATAGACTGGTATTGTCTTGATCTTCGGGGCTTGATTTACGCCTGTCTATGGGTCTGTCCTGTGCAGTTCTAGGAAGTCCACCCTCCCAGGCTTTGCCTCCCCTCTTTGGGGAGGAGTAAGTTTATTTCTTACTGCCTGAGGCGCCCCTACCGGGGAATGCCGACGGGACTGCCCAGTCAATTGTTAATGGCCAGAGTGCTCATCTTCACGGGCGCGGGCTTTTCAAATTCCACTTTCCGACCTTGTATCACATACTCCTATTGTGGGTAGGTGTTGAATAAACATTCATTTTTGTTTATTTTTCTGTTTTACGCCACAACAACCTATTTTGTGGTCATGTAATGTCGTAGCAAAATACTTATTGTAATCGATTTATTGTTTTTTGTTTCCTTTATACTAATGAGTCACCAATTGCCAAGGCCAAAATCCACCCGAGGACAAGGATTACTGTGACTTTCAGTTGGATGTTGAAAATATGATAGGATTGAAAATGATAAATCGAATGGGCAAAATTTTATTACTTAAGACGACGGCTCAACAAGTATTTGCTGACATTGAACATGAAGACTATTATGTTGTAGTCTACAGGGAAGTACTCCATTAGTAATGTGTTCATAAAAATTCCGGTTGGATTTTGATACACAGATGAAAAAAAAGTTCTTTGCAGTGATCGTAGGGATACGAATTTTTGCTGTGAGTATTTTAAAGGGAGAAACCGGAGATTGGAACAAAGTCGAGCATCTTCCATCTGAATAACGATAGAGTAGGGAAAGAGTAGATACGATTTATTGAAGACACATTGCTATTTTGCCCTTAGTCTGGGGTTGAGTGAGAATTTTGGGTTCATACCATCCCCAATGTTATTCCTTTTATGTAGATGTGGGTCATTAATTATTGTTGTTGATTGAAAGGAAATGAGTGTGAAAGTGAAATAAAAAGGACCAACACATGTTTCCTAGTATATATGACGAATGAAGCTATATTTCACTACCCACAAAGGAGGAGGTAATGTCTTGGAGGATGTTCTCATGACAACAGAACAGATATGACGTTACCTCCGAAAGGAGTAGGTAATTCCTGGGAACATAGTATCATAACGAACGAACATATAATATACTACTCTCACCAAAGGAGGAGGTAATGCTCAGGTGGCTGGTCTCGTAACAACAGAACAGCTATTACACTACCCTCCAAATGAGGAGGTAATTCCTGGTAAAATGACAAACGCTACCCCCAAAAGCAGTAATGGTTTGACGACACAGAACAAATACTACACTACCCCTACCCCCAAAGGAGTAGGTGGTGCCTGGTAGGGGGATTCCATGACAACAGATCAGATACTACAATACCCCGTAGGGGAAGTAGTGCATAGGAGGATTGTTTCATGACAACATAACATACATTATATTATTCTATCCCTCCCAAAGGGGAGGTAGTGCATGAGAGGATTGTTTCATGGCGACATACACCATTATATCGCTCCAAAAGAGGAGGTGATGCCTGGGAGGATGGCTTCATGACAAAATAACATACATTATATTATTATATCCCTCCCAAAGAGGAGGTAGTTCCTGAGAGGATTATTTCACGGCGACAGAACAGACACTACACTATTTTATCCCCTAAAAAAATGAGGTAATTCCTGGGAGGATGGTTTCATGACAACAGAACAGATGCTACAATACCACTAGCCTAAATTGAGCATTGAAAGATAGTACATTAGTTTGAAATAGCAGTACGCATTAAAATAGTAATAGTACGGTTTCGACTTCAGATATAGAAGTAATAGTATCGTTTCTGCTTCAGACAGACAGGTACCAAATCTTCTTTATTAATAGAAGTAGAAGTATTGTTTCGGCTTTTAGAGATACGAAATCTCCATTAGTAATAAATTTAACAAGAAAAAGCAAGGAGGTTCATTAAACATGCGCACGTGTAATGCGATATGGGCGTTGCTTTAAAACGAACAGAAAAAAAGGGACTAAGGTGGTGAGTGTGTGCGTGTGTGGTTTACAGTGATTACCTACTTACCACCATCTTGTCGTAGTTTGCTGACTAATTCTGAGTGAAGTTCATCGATGTATTGCGTCGCTTCTGTTACAACTTGTCGCTGAAAGAGGAAACAGGCATAAGAAATCGATATATTGCAGTCAAAGATAAAACAAAAGGTGGGTTAATAATTATTATGAAGATCATAATCTATTGAATATACAATTGTTTTAAATGATTATTTCCTTATTAGAGAGTGCATCTCTACGGATGAACTTCTATATGATTAACGTGAACGTATGTGTGCCCGGTTCGCTTCAATAATTACATATGCAAATTTATTTTTATAAGCAAACAAAGGGAGGCTTAATCTTAATAATAACTAATCATGATAATAAAAAGGAAAGAATAACCACGTATTAAAATTTAAATTTATGATCAAAGAAGAAAAGGCTTAATCTTAATAATAACTAATAAATAAAGGAAATAAGTTCTTTCATTTTTAATAAAAACAAAAGATATTCCTTTGTTCTTCATATTTTGTGACTAAAATAGAAATTAATCTACGGACACATAGATGCTATATTCGCAGCTTCAAGAGAGAGAGAGAGAGAGAGAGAGAGAGAGAGAGAGAGAGAGAGAGAGAGAGAGAGAGAGGATTAGTTTATTTTTTTAAGTAAAATTTATCTCACGTATTAAAAACATGTCTTTGTAAAACTTTACTCGCTCATCTGTTTTTTAAGTAAGATTTAACTCGCATATTTATTCTTTAAGATTTAACTCGCGTATTTTTCTTTACTTTTGGTAAATTTTACCTCGATTAGTTGTTTCGGTTTCAACAGCAAGATTAACCTCGTGTGTAACACCAGTAGGAAACCAAGTGTTATTGATACAATAAATTACTTACAACTCCCCGGGCTACGCCGAGTAGCCCTGCTAGTAATAAAAATAATACTGGCGCAACACCGATTATCAGGCACCTTTACTTCCAGAGTTTTACGTGATTAAATGTGTTGCCGGACCATCCAATTTCACTGTAATAATAATCCGTCAACACACTCTAAGCCAGTAATTATACACCTACCATGTCTATTATACACCCATCATGTCTATTATACACCTACCATGTCTATTATACACCTACCATGTCTATTATAGACCTATCATGTCTATTATACACCTACCATGTCTATTATACACCTACCATGTCTATTATAAACCCACCATGTATATTATACACCTACCATGTCTATTATACACCCACCATGTATATTATACACCTACCATGTCTATTATACACCTACCATGTATATTATACACCTACCATGTCTATTATACACCTACCATGTATATTATACACCTACCATGTCTATTATACACCTACCATGTCTATTATACACCCACTATGTATATCACACACCTACCATGTCTATTATACACCTACCATGTCTATTATTCACCTACCATGTCTATTATACATCCACCATGTATATTATACGGTGAAAAAAATAATTTATGAATAATTAAGTGCACAAAATAATTAACACAACGGCATCTACTTGAATTTGCGGGTGAAGCCATAACCAGTTTTACATTTAAGTAAAATAGAATATAATCTTAAAATAAAGGGAGACCAGCAAGTGCAATGGAAACAGACAAATTGATGTCGCGTTACACACATTAAGGCATCAGTTGGCCACCTAGTTAACTAGTCCAGACGCAGATGACGTATTAAGTTCCCTATCGTGATTTTGTCTCGATTAAAAAAGGTTTTGGAAAATCGATGTCGCATATGTATTACATAGATTATATGACGAAAAGGCTTTTTGAAAGACTCACATGTCGTTTATCTAATCATAGCGCAACTCGACAGCATTTTATTAGTAAAAACATAAATTCCTATGGATCCGTATTTTACCGACTTGATACTGTAGTTGGCATTGACTTCCCCAGTTTTTTTCCAAAGCCAGGTGCTCACATGAAGGACCACGTTGAAGTTCTCAACATACACAGTAAAAGTGGTGTTATGAAACCGACAATATTCCAACATTTTGTTTCATTTTATATGCCAAACTTTATCGGTTACTCTTTATATATCCCATTTAATACGTCACACTTTATACGTTACACCTGATGTTACAATTTATAATAGCTCACTTTAAATGTTATCTATTTATATCACACTTTATAAGTCTCACTTTATATATTTACACTTTATGTGCCGCACGTTATATTTCACATTTTATGTCTTACTTTCTATGTTACACTTTATATGTCACACTGTATATGTTACTCTTTATGTGATATCATTTATGTCTCGATGTATGTATCACACATTTAGTCACATTTAGTGTCTAACTTTATCTGTCATACATTGTATGTCACATTATATGTTCCATTTTATATGTCACACTTATAGTATGTATTTCACTTTATATACTATCCTTTATATGTTTCAATGTATATGTCACATTTTCTGTTTCACTTTACGTCATAAATTGTATATTATGCTTGTATGTCGCATCTTATGTCACATGTATATATCACTTTATATGACACACTTAATACGTTACACTTTATATCTAACACTTTATACTGCCCCACTTCATATGTTATTATTTGTATGTTTCAAAATGTATTTGTTACACTTCATGTCACACTTTATAGAGTCTCACTTCATATCTAATGTTTTATATATCTTAAGTTTATGTCACACTTCATCTGTCTAACTTCTACATGTTACGTTTCAAATGTCAAACTCTATAAGTCACACTAATACTTGTTCAAACTTATGCCCCTAAACAAAGAAATTTAAAAAAAATACAAATGAAATTCTTTACTAACCTTCGTTGTGTCACATCGGTTGGAAATTGTTGGGATCACTTCTCGAAGTTGGCCATATTCTGACTGCGTCTGTGATTTACGTGTTACTGTTGTAAGAACTTTGGGATATAAACATATCCGTTCGGGGTTTCGCGTACAAGCATTCTGTCGTTGTAATGAACCATTTGAAAGTTTCATCTGAAAATGACCAAGACTTGGAATTAGCAAAAAATGTTAAATTCTTGACGGGTTTTAAGTAGGATGTTCAAGATAAGCAACCCAGCTTATTCAATCTGCGCGTTTAGTGATGAAAATTCTATTTTACACTTAAGCGTGACATACCTGAGAAAATGGCATTAGTCTCCTAAGCGTGACATACCTGAGAAAATGGCATTAGTCTCCTAAGCGTGAAATACCTGAGAAAATGGCATTAGTCTCCTAAGCGTGACATACCTGAGAAAATGGCATTAGTCTCCTGAGCGTGACATACCTGAGAAAATGGCATTAGTCTCCTAAGCGTGACATACCTGAGAAAATGGCATTAGTCTCCTAAGCGTGACATACCTGAGAAAATGGCATTAGTCTCCTAAGCGTGACACACCTGAGAAAATGGCATTAGTCTCCTAAGCGTGACATACCTGAGAAAATGGCATTAGTCTCCTAAGCGTGAAATACCTGAGAAAATGGCATTAGTCTCCTAAGCGTGACATACCTGAGAAAATGGCATTAGTCTCCTAAGCGTGAAATACCTGAGAAAATGGCATTAGTCTCCTAAGCGTGCAATACCTGAGAAAATGGCATTGCCCCCCTAAGCGTGAAATACCTGAGAAAATGGCATTGGCCCCCTAAACGTGAAATACCTGAGAAAATGGCATTGGTCCCCTAAACGTGAAATACCTGAGAAAATGGCATTGCCCCCCCCCCCCCCTAAGCGTGAACTACCTGAGAAAATGGCATTGGCCCCCTAAACGTGAAATACCTGAGAAAATGGCATTGGCCCCCTAAACGTGAAATACCTGAGAAAATAGCATTGCCCCCCTAAGCGTGAAATACCTGAGAAAATGGCATTGGCCCCCTAAACGTGAAATACCTGAGAAAATGGCATTGGTCCCCTAAACGTGAAATACCTGAGAAAATGGCATTGGTCCCCTAAACGTGAAATACCTGAGAAAATGGCATTGGTCCCCTAAACGTGAAATACCTGAGAAAATGGCATTGGCCCCCTAAACGTGAAATACCTGAGAAAATGGCATTGGCCCCCTAAACGTGAAATACCTGAGAAAATGGCATTGGCCCCCTAAACGTGAAATACCTGAGAAAATGGCATTGCCCCCCTAAGCGTGAAATACCTGAGAAAATGGCATTGGCCCCCTAAACGTGAAATACCTGAGAAAATGGCATTGGTCCCTAAGCGTGGAATACCTGAGAAAATGGTATTGCGCCTTTAAGCGTGACAAGCCCCACAATGCCATTGCTCTTTTAAGAATGATAGACCTGAGAAAATGACATTGTAAACGTAAGCTTGACAGTGAAAATGTCATTGCCAATATAAGCATGACAGACCACAGAAAACGGCATTGCTCTCTTAAGCGTGACAGATATGAGAAAATGGCATTGCTAACTTAAGAATGACAGACTAAAGAAAACAGCATTGTTCATATAGCGTGACAGACCAAAGAAAATGGGATTGTTCACTAAAGAGTGGCAGACAAAAGAAAATGTCATTGCTGACTTAAACGTGACCAACGAGAGAAAATAGCATTTTCTTAGAACAACTTCAAAAGTCAATTCAAACAAAACTTTCGACACATTCAGAATTATTGTCATAATGGACACCTCAACTATACGGTTAGGAATAGTACTAGAATACTGGGCTGGATTATTGTCAACCAAATTCCAGAGATAACTCGATGATCAACGGCTGTTGCGATAAAACAAAGGGATTTAGAATGATGATCGAAGGAAGGGAGTACTAGAAATACTTCTTGATACTCAGACTCCAAGGAACACTACGGATGAGCGGTGATTGGTCATGACTAGGAAAATAGACTAAGAGAAATTGGAATCTAAAGAAAGACTGACCCTATTTAAAACACGGCACCGATGAAAACTGAAGAAAATCCTTGAGAGCGGAAACCAACCTACACAACCAGGTGGCATCCGTCAACAACGAGTACATCGACATAGAATAGCACTTCGTAAACACAACTAGAAATATATTGAGTTGGCCAAACAGTTTGTTCATTTCTTTTAGGAAGAAGGAATCCAAACATCAAGTTTATGAAGGAGGAACCCAAGCATTAAGTTTAGGAAAAAGGAATCCAAACATCAAGTTTAGAAACATAACTGAGTTTATGCAATTCATTTACCACGCTCGATTAGGAAATCGTGAGAATGTCTACGATTTGTCTGGTTGTCAAACGACAATATTGTTCAACTCCGGCTTTAACTTGGTCACTATCGATCACCTGTGGCACGCCAGAGTGAGAACATCCCTAACTTTTCGGAAACGGGCTAACCATTTCTGGCACACCCGTTCTGTAACATCATTCTCCCCATTTACATGCCATATCTTTATGCAGGTTTCTGTAGCTTTTTTTCCCTTTTTTGTAGTAAAAAAGCATCAGATGTGGGTAGTGCTCTGCTTTATCTTCCATTTCAAGGCCTGAAATACAAGCAAACATGTAATAACTCCTCTGCTCGTAGGCTTATTACACACTGACGTCAACATAGTTTCTACACCAAATACAGGATTTGAAGAATAGGAATGCCGGAAAGATGACATTCCAAAAAAAAACGAACGAATTTTTTGGCCAACCTAATAAATAAAGTATACTAAGGCCACCCCAATGGAATAGAAACTGCCAGGAAAGATCCATACGAAACATCCTTTAATTTTATACTCCATCCCCACATCACATGGACACGGACAGTCCTGAAAACCTGAGCAGGCTTATTGTGACTCAAATTCCAGAGATAGTCAACGGGCGTTATCAGCGAGAATTTAATCGTAAACGGCTGTTGCGAAATCGAAAGAAGCGTAGAAACCTGGAAATCTTGGAATACTACAGAGAATGGCACTTGATTTGCCAATGGATGATCACTGCTGCTGACTAGTGAGAGAACTCCAAGTGAGTAACCAATCATCTATCTATATACTATTTAAAAAGTATGTCTTTTTAGGCAGTCTGTCTGTTCGTACGAAAACAAGAAACGTGATTAGTTGATCAAAAATGGATAGGCAGAGTTCACATTACTAAGGGAGTAGCTATTACTATGTGAATACCCGATTTCGAATCTCACGTAAGTCTAAAAGACGTTTTAACTGGATACGTGCGCTATAAATTCAAAGAAATTAACATAACATAATTACATGTAAAATATTGCATACAATTTAAAAAAAATTACAAGTGACCTTTTTCTTTGATAATCCGCAAAAAATGTAGACCTGAAGGGTATTTGGAATTAGTTCAAAGGGAACTAATTGCTTAAAACTTAATTTCTTATATATAAAAGCAATACTTATTTTTATACTAGTAATTAATGGTAAGCGGCTTTTGCGATAACGCAAAGTCATTTGCAATGGTTATCGAAAGAGGTGGAGAGTACTCGAAATCTGGGGAGACTTGTTGTTACTCAAACTCCAGGGAACACACCCGGTCATTGTCAGCGAGCAATCACCGATAATGACCTGTGTGAGAACTCCCGGAATCGAAAGAGTAGCAATACCACGTTAGTATTTATCCACCTCCCACTGCGGGAAGATGTGACACAAGGTCGGAAGGTGGGGGATTGAAAGCCGGAAGAGGCAGAGCACTCTGGCCTACAAAAAAATGAAGCCCAGTCGGCATTTTCGTGTAATAAACAAATCCCTTCTTAAAGATAGGAGGTTAAGCTTGGGAAGATGGAGTTCCTAAAACTGCACAGAACCATTACTCAGCCCGACAGAAAAAAAGGCCACCGAACTCAAATGGCCAAAACTCTGTCGAACTGATTGTAGAGGATGTATCCTCGACTTGGTACGAAAAACAACACACCTTTAAGGTCAGGTGACCTCCCTTGCTGAGCAATACCACGTTTCTTGTCAAAGGTCGTAATACGAACATTAGTCAGGGTTCTCACGTGGGACAATCGAATCGGCTGTTCTGTCGATATTCGGGTATAAATTGACATGATTCTTTTATTTATTCATTATCATTATCATCATCATCATCATCATTATTATTATTATTATTATTATTATTATTATTATTATTATTATTATTATTATTATTATTATTTAAAAGGCGGGGAAGAGGGTTTGTTTCTGTCCACGAACATTGTTCCCACGGTTGTCGCGCTTTCCAAAGCCTGGCTGATTGTCGTGTATGGTCAGCGGGGAAAGAAGGCACAAAAAGAAGAGGAGAGCGAAAGGTTGACAGAGCGAAAGAGAGAGAGAGAGAGAGAGAGAGAGAGAGAGAGAGAGAGAGAGAGAGAGAAAGAGAGAGAGAGGATGCATCGAATGGCGCTTTTCAAACAATTTAGCAATCACCCATCCACCCGGGCAGATTTCTCCATCCATCTGAATCAATAGAAAAAAAAAGACGACGTCTGAGTAATGAACATGTAGATTTCAACCAACGCCTTGTATCCCGACAAACAGATTTGTAAGAGATAAACAACAGTCTATGTTTACTTGCTGTATATGTGGCAGTTGAACGATGATTGGACGTAATGATAGGTAACACGAGTAAGTACTTACAGAGGTATCAACCTTATCCTCGAGTGGTTATTAGCCTTGGTAAATAATGACTCACCGGGGAAAGAAAAAGAAAAGAAAGGAAAAGTCTCGATCAAGCACAGCATAGATAAGATCTTAGCCTCGGCTTTGGCATTTTAGTTAGGAGCAAAGTGTAGTATCTGTTTTGATACTACACTTGAGAGATAGAGAGAGAGAGAGAGAGAGAGAGAGGGAGTAAGAGTACAGAAATAATAATAATAATAATAATAATAATAATAATAATAATAATAATAATAATAATAATAATAATAATAATAATAATAATAATGGAGAGTACTGGAAATCTGGGAGACTTGTTGTCACCCAGCCTCTAGGGAACATCACCGGTTATTATCAGTGAGTAATATCTAATGATTACCTATGTGAGAACTCCTAGTGAGTACAAATTATGATAATAACCTAAACGGAGAGAGAACAAAAAAAGAAGAACCGCACCCGACATAAACAAAACACTTCTGGGGCAATATATGGGAAAAGCGACGAGACCACAACAGAAATCTTGAATGGCTGAAAAACATGAGAGATGACCTTCAGGAAACTGATTAAAAAAAACGAAACAACGAAGAAATACTCAAGACGACCTCAAGAGAAATTGCAAACTGAAAAGCGCCAGTCTACGACATACTATATGCGTACTGGTTTTAAAAAAATCACGATCTTGCATGAAAGACTAGCGCAAAGCCTGGAAAGATATCGACACGAAACGGACATACCAGCGTAGATAACCAAAGGAAGAAGTAAATTAGTACAGAAAAGCAGCGAGCAGAGAGCGATTCTAGGGAACTACAGACCGATAACCTGTTTATCAAACACGTGGAGAATTTTAACTTTACAACAGAGAGAACAGATCTAGAATTCTCTTAATACCCGTGGACTACTCCCTAGGAAAGAAAGGGTTGCCGGAAAGCGACAAGAGAGACACATGACCTACATGACATACTATACATCGATCAAATGATCCTGAAAGGGTTTAGAAACAGAAGAAAAACAACATAGCAATACCAAGAAGAAAGTTTACAATAGAATACCCAAGCATAGATAATTAAATACTTAAAGACGTACAACATATCCAACAAAATTATCAATCTTATAGGGAAACCAATAGAAACCTGAAGACGTAAACTGGCAGATGGAGGACAACACTTGATCGATATAAACATACAAAGAAGCATTTTACAGAGATACTTAGATGTTAGAACATCACTACTTTTTTATCATAGTCATAATGATACTCAATAACAGGATGTGCAATGCTGGATAAAAATTAACAGACACAAAAGCAAAAAGGAAACCATTTCACGTATTGACGCCCTGAAACTATTTACAAAAAAGAAACGAAGCAAAAAGCATAAAGAAACCAGAAAATCTAATAAATACCACCAAAGTTTAAGCTAAGACATTCGACCGGAATTCAGAATGGAACAAAGTGTGCACTACGGACGGCATGTAACAAAGATGTGCTGAAAGCACGTGACAATCACGAAACCTATAAATATCTGGAGTTCTGGAAGCAGCAAAGAAAAACAGATCGGAGGAGAGTAGCAGAGAATAGCAAGAAACTCTTAGAAACCAAATTATATAGTAGACACTTAATAAAACGAATACATCTATCGCCAGTAATATATTCTGGGCCGTTCATATGTTAAATAAGGGATCAACATTTTCAGCGGGTCTTGGGAGTCGCGGATCACCTTCGACAGAAGTTGAAGAGGTTATGTTACTTCCGGTGGAACCTCTCTCACTCGCCCTCAACCAGCGAAACATGAACGAGAAATGACGTGTTTTTAGAGCTGCCCCAGACACGTAGCGAAGTCTATTTAGAAGCATCTCATATCTCTCTCTATCGCTATCTCTCGCTTGCTCGCGCTCAACACGCACGCAAGTATTTGCTGCTTTTTAATGAACAGTTTATGAACAAACCAATGAGTGTCGGCGAGTTGTGTATTCAACTTTAATTCTAGCGATAATCACTCCTCTCTATGGAGACAATCAGGAACAAAGGACCTCAGTCACGGGAGGAGCGGCAACACGAGGTAGGCGTTAATTGTATTGTTATGATTTGTGACTGTATTTATAACAACCCATGTATTTCATTTGGTTGTGACTTGAGAGACATTTAGACATATCCTCGGAGGGGAGGTACGTAACACATAGGCTTGAGAACCTGGACTAATAAACTAGAATACTATACATAATGCACTACACCCGAACGTGAACAATGCACAATACACTACATCCGACGATAATACTAACTGACTTCATGTAAAAAGATGTTAAGGGGAATTAGACTGATAAATATAGAACAATTTGGGATGATACAAAACGAACTAGAAATATAACAAAATGATATGGATAAAAAAACTAAACGAAAGATTTGGCATCAAGATGGAGCAGAAATATACGAATTAACAGAAATAAATATAATTAATAAAATCTGCTTAGAAATTGAAAAGACAGATATTGCTATTTACAGACCTGATGGTTTTATAACATTTCAAAATATATTAAGCAGAATCCAATGTCTCTGAGCATGTATGTGATATTTGTGTGTTCCTATAGAAAGAAAGGTTAGAGAATCTTCATCAAATCTAAAAGTGTATTCTTATGTAAAATTTACCGAGGAAGCCAATGGAAGTATTCCCAAATCTTTAAGTGCACCCTTAAGGGGGATATGAGGGCATAACTCTCTGAATACTTAAAATATATCCTATTTTGATCAAATTTATATCATATGTATAAAATCCCCGGGGAAGACAATGGAAGTGGTCCTGAATATCTACATTATCCTCTATGTGCCAAATAGCTATGTGCCCTATTCTCTAAATGGCCTTTGGACAACAAAAAAACTTAAAACTTCAAATGTATACATCTGATTCTATTGAAATTTAAACCATAGGTATAAGACACTAATTCAGAGAGTTTTTCAAAATTTCAGCTTCTTCTGATTATATTAAGGGGCGTAAACGAAGGGAGTGACAATATAAACAAAGAACGTAATATGATGTTATGAGCAAAGTGAAAAAGTACATTGTAGTGATCTTCATTCAGTCCCGAGCAACGTCGGGTCTCCTTGCTAGTTTAGATCTAAAACTAAAAGAAATAATACAAATATATGCATTACAATAAGATTTGTATTAATTTTATAGTTCTAGGAGAACATTTGTTGGGTTTGAAGTTCTGAGTTACAATAACGAAACAGGTTTGATGTCGACTGAATCGAGCAGGTAATTATGAACTCTATGAAACCCTGTTTCAGCGGGAAGAAATGTGTATTCAGTGGGGACGGATGAAACACTAAGTTAGACGATGTGAATAAAAAGATGGATAAGGCGAGTGGGTGTGTCCAGTTGGAGACGGGGATGGTCGCACTGTGAGGTGGGGGTCGCACATGGGGTTGTTTATTCTTTGTATTTGTTCATTGCTTCGATGTTAACAGTAGGAGAACATAAAGCAATGAATAAGTGAATAAAAATATCAACAATGAAATAAATAAACTTAAACATCGGAATAAAAGCAGTTGCTGAAATTATTGATAATCATAATTATACGGACACAAATAATTAACCCGAATATGTATAATTAAGTCTGGGTTTTAGGGATTGATTGCGTCTGCTTCTTGGCCTCAAGCTGGGAGGAAGTTATGAGAATTGACGCATTATGTGAAGGTGTGTTACGGAAAAGGAAGAGTAAGAATGGGAATAAAAAGCGGATGAAGAATGAGAGTAAAAAGGAGAATAAGGAGAGAAATAACGGGGAATAAGAAAAAGAAGAAAAAGGAGAGTAAGGATGGAAGTAAGAAGATGATCAAGAATTAGAGAAAAAAGGAGAATAAGGAGAGAAATAACGGGGAATAAGAAAAAGAAGAAAAAGGAGAGTAAGGATGGAAATAAGAAGATGATCAAGAATTAGAGAAAAAAGGAGAATAAGGAGAGAAATAACGGGGAATAAGAAAAAGAAGAAAAAGGAGAGTAAGGATGGAAGTAAGAAGATGATCAAGAATTAGAGAAAAAAGGAGAATAAGGAGAGAAATAACGGGGAATAAGAAAAAGAAGAAAAAGGAGAGTAAGGATGGAAGTAAGAAGATGATCAAGAATTAGAGAAAAAAGGAGAATAAGGAGAGAAATAACGGGGAATAAGAAAAAGAAGAAAAAGGAGAGTAAGGATGGAAGTAAGAAGATGATCAAGAATTAGAGAAAAAAGGAGAATAAGGAGAGAAATAACGGGGAATAAGAAAAAGAAGAAAAAGGAGAGTAAGGATGGAAGTAAGAAGATGATCAAGAATTAGAGAAAAAAGGAGAATAAGGAGAGAAATAACGGGGAATAAGAAAAAGAAGAAAAAGGAGAGTAAGGATGGAAGTAAGAAGATGATCAAGAATTAGAGAAAAAAGGAGAATAAGGAGAGAAATAACGGGGAATAAGAAAAAGAAGAAAAAGGAGAGTAAGGATGGAAGTAAGAAGATGATCAAGAATTAGAGAAAAAAGAAGAAAAAAGGAGAATGAAAAAGAAAAAAAATAAGGGGAATAAGGTAAAAGGGAAAAGGAGACTAAGGGTGAGAGAAATAAGGAGGAGTAAGACAAAGGGGGGAAAGTATAGATAGATGAGAGAAATAAGGGGAATAAGAAAAGAAGAAAAAGGAGAGTAAGGATGGGAGTAAGAAGATGATCAAGAATGAAAGGAAAAATGAGGAAAAAGGGGGGGGGTTAAGAAGGAAATAAATAAGGGGAGTCAGAAACAGGGAAAATGAGAGTAAGGGTGACAGAAATAAGGAAAGTAAAAAAGGGAAAAGGGAGATTAAGGATGGGAGAAATAAGGAGAATGAGAAAAAGGGAAAAGGACAAAAATACAGAGTTAAAAGAGAGTAAAAAGGGACGTATAAAGAAGAGTGACAAAGAGAGTAAAAATGGAAGTAAGAAAGTGAGAAAAAAAGTGTAAGAAGGGGCCTTAAAAGAGAGTAAGAAGGAGATTAAAAGTAAGCGTAAGAAGGTATGAATAGATAAAAAAAAAGACATGTATTGAGGACAAACAAGAAAGCGAGAGTGACAGATAGAAAGACATAGACGGAGAGCCGCAACCCCGACAAATGGAAAAAACAAAACAAGATAAAATGAAAAAATAAAATAGCTAAAAGAAAAAAAAGAAAGCGACAAATATGTGATATTCCCTTTTGTTTATAATGGACTATTCCTATTTTTTATTACTACCTATATATCGAAACGTAAAGGGCTTTTTTTCAGAATGTCGTCAAAGACAACTTGAAGATACTTGAATGTGAAGGATAGGGAGATAGGACGGTTTTGAAGCGATCGGTTTGGTGAAAGCACGTCTATGATCGTTTTGGAAATTTTAAGACAAGGCGAATACAGTACTTCATCTTGAGGTGTGCCTTATGGAGGCGCAGGCGTGGAGCGTAATAAAAACTATTTCACCCTGACTGTGTGTGTGATGCCAAAAGCAGTGCTTGTCTACTCAGATACATGTGATCTAATGGCAGCAACCAATTACGCAAAAGCTACTCCATGGAATCACATGTTTCTGTCATATATTCTGCAGCAAAACTGGTACATCTGAGCTTCTGAGTCATACAATCGGACAGTGCTATCTTGTAGTGATGTCTTCTTTTGTAAAGAAGTGTCACAATCTCTCTCTCGCTATCTCTCTCTCCACACACATATATATATATATATATATATATATATATATATATAGTCATCCACATACAGACTGTTTCGCTGTTTCACAGTTAGTGCCTCAAGCCGGGATTGAAACTCGACCGTCGAGCTGACGGTCGGCGCTTCTAACCCCTATCATGCGACACTGACCGAATGTAAGATATATCTCAATGTAAACATTGCAATTGCCGTGGCTCGAATTAGTTTTACCTAATGAGCTATGCTGTAAAGTTAATGGCAGTTGACGATATTCTTACAAATTAAGCTCTACCCCGGGATGGAGCTTTATATAATCATCCACATACAGACTGTTTCAAGTCACTTAGCTATTTATGTTTAAAATTCTAAAGTTAAAAAATACGGTAATACAAAACAGAATGTTTATTCAACAAATTCATTTATGGGAGTTTAAAATTACATCAAATTTTCAAAATTTCCACCTTCGTTCTGCATGCATAGCTCCATTCTATTTTGCAATGAATTTACGACTCTTTGTAGCATATTTGATTGATTATGGTGTTGTGCGAAAGAGGCTTTCTGTTCACATCACGTTTCCATTGCCTAACAAATAGCAGTATTTAGAGAGTAAGATAACAATTATCAAAAGTTCATAGTATGTTTGTGCTTCATATGGTAATCATTTTAAATAGCTAAGTAAAGTGACTTATGAATCACCCTGTATATATATATATTACACTGAGTTAATCAGCGTTTGTTTCCCTAAGGATTTTTTCATATATATTTTAGTTATATAAAATTTAATTATATAAAATTTTCGCCAACTTTGGGATTGAATTATTATTAAAAAAACTTTCTATTTCAATTATTTTAATTAGACATAATTTGCAATTAACTCATTCTATCTATCATTTTCACCCTTTTTGACAGTATATTCTTTTAATCCCGCTCTTATACTATACGTTGTCTATTATAATTATTTCTATCACCCACCCTCTTTCTCTCTCTCTCTCTCTCTCTCTCTCACCCACTCACTTTATCTCTGTATTAACCGTCGAAGGTAATAAAGAAGGACAAAATAAAAATATTGTAGTATTTTATTATGAACAAAAAACAAGATAATCACAGGGAGTAATATTATGCAAACCGTAGTTGAAGTGGCAGAGAGAAAGAGAGAGAGAGAGAGAGAGAGAGAGAGCAGAAAGAGACTAATTTTGTCTTTTGTCTTTTTATGTCCATATTTTTAACAGGCTGAGCAAATTCACTTTTTGCTTTTTAACCATAGTTAGCCCAATGAGTGCCCTAACAGATCACACTTTTTTCCAGTGCAATAAATATATATATATATATATATATATATATATATATATATATATATATATATATATAGAGAGAGAGAGAGAGAGAGAGAGAGAGAGAGAGAGAGAGAGAGAGGCATAGGTGGGGGCGGGAGCGTTGAGAGATTAAGATAGAAAGTAGAACAGAATTAAAATTTACCTTTCACACGTGATAAAAATTTAACTGCAAATTATAATTAGTGAGAAAAATAAACAAAGAAAAAGGGAAAAAGGGAATCCTAATTTTAAAAGTAAAGCAGAAAAAATGGTTGGGAAAACGTATACATTAAAAAAAATGACAGTTTTTAAAACGCTACATCTAAAATAAAAACAAAATGCATAAAATGAACGAACCAAATATATTCACCACAGAGAAAAATCAGAATGGAGGAGATAGAGTGGGGAAGAACGAGGAGAGAAAGAGATGGAGGGGAGCTTGAGGGGGATAGAAGAGAGGAGAAGGAGATATGGGATAGAGAGATCAAAAGAAAGAAAGAGAGATGGAAGAAATAGAGATAGAGACATAAAACGAGATTAGGGAGAAAGAGACAGAGAGAGAGAAAGAGACAGAGAGAGAGAGAGAGTTGGAGAGAGATCTGGAGAAAGAACGAGATGGGGAGAGAGACAGAGTTAGATAGGTAGATAAAAAGACGAGAGAGAAAGAGAGAGAGAGAGAGAAAGAGAGAGAGAGTACATTAAGATATGAGTATTTATTTACCCCCTCTCCAGGAGGTTAGGCACAAGGCCAGTTTTATCTTACTCCCACTAGTAAGATGTGACTCAAGGTCGGGTCGGGAAAGTGGGGTTTGAAAAGCCAGTGCCCGGGAAAGTGAGCACTCTGGCCATTAAAAATTGCCTGGGCAGCCTCGTCGGCATTCCCCGGTAGGGGCACCTCAGACAGTAAGCAATAAACTTGCTCCTCCCCAAAGAGGGGAGGCAAAACCTGGGAGGGTGGACCTCCTAGAACTGCACAGGACAGATCCATAGACCGACGTAAATCAAGCCCCGAAGGTCAAGACACTACCAGTTTATGAGGTGTAGTATCCATCGGAACAGATACTACACTTTGATCTTAGCCAAAAGACCAAGATTAAGATATGAGTAGCAAATAAATGAAAAGGCCAAAGAAAGCAAGAGAAGTTAAACAATTAATAACGAAGGGAGTCAGGTAAAAAAAATTAAAAGGATTTCACAAAATAGAGGGGCAGGAGGAGTACAAACTCGATCCTCCTCCTCCTTCTCCTCCTATTCCTTCTTCTCCCCCTCCTATTCCTCCTCCTCTTCCATTTTATTTGATGGCCAATATTAGACACTACCATCACCACCACCACCACCGTCATCTACCACCGCCCTACCCTTTCGCCGCCTCTGATTCTGCAACCTTTCTCTTTCTTTTTATATTCGATTCATTTTCATCCCGTTACAAGCAAATTGCTTTCTGTCGGCGTCGTGTGAAAATACCAGCTGTAACGTACCCGAATAATAAAGACAGCCCCACGGGTGGACCGAGAAGACCCCATTCCCGTGCTTTCTTCGCAGGCTGCCCCAGTGTCATCATTTTTCCTTTCAACCACCTCCCGCCAGTTTCGATGTTTGTTTTCTTGGCGCGTCTTCGGAGAAAAAAACAAAAAACAACATGTCTAATAAAGAAGAATTGTAGGTGGCGGCGGTGGTTGTGGTGGTGGTGATGTGTGTGTGTTTGTGTGTGTGTGTGTGTGTGTGTGTAATACGAGAGAAGGAAAAGGCGTAACACGCATTAATTATTAATTAAAATTAAGAAGGAAAGAGACAAAAGTGTGTGTGTATGTGCAATGCACAGTACATAATGTAATCGATTAATTGTATGCGATTCATTGAACATAAGGTGCTATCACCTCTATAGCCGAGAGGACATTTCGTGTTCATACCTTTTCCAACAGTATTTCATCAAATAAATGTTGGGAGCATTTTAATTAAGATAATATATATGCAACACAAATTGTATCGTCCAAAAACATATATTTAAGTTGAAATACCCCATCAAGGTAAATTTGTGTTGCATATATTTATGTTTATTATTAATTTTGTTTATTATTATATTTTTATATTTTTATTTTTCTGTTTTCAAAGTAAAGTTTTATTTACTCGTTGTAATTCCACTGCGGTAATGATCCTCTAACGAGAAGAATTTTCTTTGAAAACCCATGGGTTAAGGACTTTCAATTACTTTGCTTGAACTCTGAATTGTAATAAAATTTGATTCGCACCATAACCTTATTTTATTCTTTCATTTTATCTAATACATACACACATTATATATATATATATATATATATATATATATATATATATATATACATACATACACACACACACATATATATATACATACACACACACACACACACATATATATATATATAATGCAAATATACTTCTTAAAAAGTCGAATCAAGAAGACAGTATACATTGCATACACAAAGGGCTCAATATCTTTTCAAGTAGAACCAATAATCTATCTATTTATACTCCTAAATCTCTTTAGATCTTGCTTATTTATTTTATTATCTCGCTATCTTGTTAGCGTGTACACTTGATGATATCATCAAAAAGATGACATCACAAAACGATGACGTCAATAAAGATGACGACATTCATTAAAAGAAATGGTGAATGACGTCAAATAAGAGAGACGTTCTGTTACACTAGACGATCGTATACTACTAAAAATACTATACTGGTCTTGTTATCTTGTTTCTCACTTTATAAGTATTATCAAGAAAGAAATATATATCTTTACTTTAAAATAGATGACGTCATAAAGAATGAATGACATCATAACAGATCAATAGTGGTTGCCAAAAGCAGTGTGACGTCATAAAGGGTGAATGGTAATTGCTAAAAGCTGTGAACTCTCGGCCTTTTGGCAGGGATCAAAGTGTAGTATCTGTTCCGATGGATACTACACCCTATAGACCGGTATCGTCTTGGCCTTCGAGTCTTGATTTCCGCCGGTCTATGGGTTTGTCCTGTGCAGTTCTAGGAGGTCCACCCTCCCAGGCTTTGCCTCCCCTCTTTGGAAAGGAGTAAGTTTATTGCTTACTGTCTGAGGCGCCTCTACCGGGGAATGCCGACGGGGTTGCCCAGCCAATTTTTAAATGGCCAGAGTGCTCACCTCTCGAGCGCTGGCTTATCTAATCCCACTTTCCTGACCTTGTGTCACATCTTACCGCTGTGGGAGGTAGATAAATAAATTGTACGGTTGGTTCATAAGCAACAGCTGTGACTGCTTACTGTTGCTTCTTTAGCAACCAATGTCAAAGTTAAGAAATTATATATATATTTAATAATATATATAACAAAGATTGACCCGACGGGTTACAGGGGTTCAAGTAAATAATAAATGCGGCTCAACTGAATACTTGACTGCAGTTTCACGGAGTTTCTAATAAAATAAAGTAAAGTCATATTTCTTTTTATGGATGCCCGGTGAGAACGTAGAACCCACGATATTATTGTACTACCTATGATCAAGATGAAATATACCCTTTCAAGTAATTTGTGTAATGTAGTTTTAGAATATATATATGGTAAGAAGGAGTATCTTAAAACTACTAGGAGGTGTTTGTGAGCAAATACACAACAGTAACTACTACTAATGTAGCTATGACATGTTTGTATTTATAAAACTTTTTATTACATGTAAATAGCTCTTTTTATTATTGAGCACTATTATACAGTAAAGATTCTCCGGAGTTTTACCTTGTGGATACAAACCTTACATGGAGTATATATATATATATATATATATATATATATGGTTCTAATCCTGTTGCATTTTAATCCTGTTTCTTCCATGCGATGAACCTCAGTTTTGCAATACATAAAAAATATTTATCGACCAGTACGATAATCAAGTAATGCTAGGAAATTCACATGCTAATATTTTTGTTAGACGAAATTTTATTGTTTAGCCGATATCGAAAATAAATCGGAAAAAGTGAAATGTTATTTTTTAGCGCATGAGTGAAGAAGGTGCCCATTTTATAAATCTTTCAGACCGGAATAAATAATTTTCTAAAGAAACCGAAAAGAAGTACGCTTTTAGGTCCAATGACATGATACAACAACAAAAGGCAAAGATTGGTTAGTCATAAGCAACTATGGATGTGTCAGATGTATCGCAATATTGGTTTCAAGTTGAAAAATCTGACCAGATAACTTATGTATTAGATGCATAATTTTGTTTTTACGTTTTATTTTGTATTTGCCAACAATAATAAATGCATAAATTGTACTTGGCATTTCTTTTCGTATCTTAGTACTTGTAAAATGTATGCTCCGGAATTTTACGAATTACAGAGCTTTTAAATGTATACGTATGCCCAACAGTCAAACACGAACACGTATGAGTTGTAGTTCTGGCCTTCAACTTGTCCGAAAGATTGCTGTTAATTACAGCATTTTCCTTTTCCTAGGTGAATTGTGCTACGAACAATAGATAATCTAGTCTTAAGGAGCTTAAATGGAATTGGCAATTTTGCAGTACGTGTTCATAAGCATTTTAAGATGTGTGTCCCTTGCAAATAAGCAGTGTTTCTTTTTTTTTATGGAAATCGCTCCAGACAACGCATGAAACCACTTGATCTAAGGAGCGAAAGAAAAATACTACTTCAAGGTCAAAATTCAACCAACAATGAGTTTTAGATGGATAGATTCCGACCCAGAAAGCAGTAATTCTTCTCCCTTTGTCAAAAAAATTGCTCATGGAATGTGAGGGCTAAAGAGTAAAATAAGGCTGCCGAATGTAAACCCAAGGTCAACTTTCTACTCTTCTTTTACATGGAAAGCCGATGAAAACATGGTTTGCGGTGGTTTGGTGATGCCTTGTTGATGCTTGGGGTTAACTACTTGATTGTATGCTTCAAAGACTAAAGTATAAGTCCTAGTACTGAGAAATATAAGAAAGGGAGACAGTTTGAATATATTTGGATGCCCCTCATCAATTTGGATACCCTGGGCCATATCCTCGTTGCGCCCTCTCTGTACGCCACTGCATAGAAGTGACTGGTTTGCTTACTCGATTTTACAGCATATCTATCCACTCTTGGGCCATTGCTAATAATTACCTGTATGCGATTAGTCGAACACACGTCACTATTTAATCCATAACTGAGGGAAAGTATGAATTAATACATTTCCAAGTGATATTACCGAAAAGATTTTAACTCGGCATAACTGGTTCCATAGTCTGCGATAGTATCCATTATGACAATCCCACAGATAGAAAGGGAAACTCTCATTGAACATCTAATATAACAGCTATATCCGGCATATTGCTCGGGTTTATCGATATCACTGGCATAGTTATACGTTGAGCGATAAGAATATTCTTGCGTAGGCGGCTATATCCGCTTCCGCCCACACCGGCTATCCGCAAAATATAAACAGTTTCATTTGAGACGTCACCAAGACCCGTTGTATATATCTTCTTGCCTCTAGCAATATCTTTGCTAGACAAGAGGAAACTCATCGACTCAATTACATTTCTATCATACATACATGTCGGCTGAACCAACTGTCGTATATTCCTGTTTTCTGGACCATGTTTTGTATTGATGAAACTGTTGAATAAAATTGATTTAAATTGTAGAGAAGAAATGTGTCCTTTAAACCGAAAACTTGGTGACCCTTTTCTTTATTACACACAAAACCAGTAAGAAGGATACAGACACCGCGACCCTACTACAAAATGGCAACCGTAAAGAAACTTCTCCAACTCTACACCTACTAATTGTGTAATCATTCATAATAATAACTTTAAGAAATAAAAGGCTGTAAAATTATTATATAGAAATGATAATATAATAGAATAAAAAACAATGATTATGAAATAATTACATAATATAAATAGGTTTTAATACTAACAAGTCGCGCATGCGTGGTCCCCCTCTGTATGTGACTCGATGTGGCGAGTGTAAAATGCAATAAATCTGGGCAATTTGGGGCATTTTTGACCCCCCTTTGACCCTCTGGGGGCGCGAACCAGAATTTTTCTGAGGTCAAGGATGCTCATTTTATATCCAGAACAATTGCCTCTACATTTTAGCCAAGTTTCAGAAAAATTGAATGGATGGATCAAACGTTATGAGAGAAAAGGATCATTTTTTGCCATTTTGGGGGCTTTTGACCCCCTGGGGGCGCGAACCAGATTTTTTCCAAGGTCAGCGATACTTATTATCTATTAGGAACAATTGCCTCCACATTTTGGCCAAGTTTCAGAAAAATTGAATGGATGGATCAAACGTTATGGGACAAACAATGTATTTTTTTGCCATTTCGGGGCCTTTTGACACCCTCGGGGCGGGGGGGGGGCTAACCAGATGTTTTTAAAAAATCGGAAAATGTCACTTTCTACCCTGACCAAAGTTACAACTTCATGCAAAATTTCAGAGAAATTCAATGGATGGTTGCGGAGAAAAATCCGGACGGACGGACGAGCGGACGAGCGGACGGACGGACGGACGAAAATGCCTCAAAACATAGGTCCTCCGATTTTATAAATCGGGAGACCAATAACTCTATATACAAAAACAATGATTGCAAAATAATCATTTAATATAAAATCAATGATTCCATACAAATGAGTTACTATACAAAAGCAATAATAAATAATCATTACTAAATATACACAAGTGATTATTATTGCATCATCATCTAATATGTAAAGTAAATTCAATCATTTTATCTTTTCTTTGTCATCAATAGCTTTCTTCCTACAGAATCAATATTTGATTCTACTTCGTCAGTTTTTCTTGTGGATCATAACATAATGTTGTTAAAAAGAATAATATGTAATTCGATTAAATTCCTCTCAAAAAATACTTTGTCCTGATCGTAATTATTTTCAAATGGCCGCCATTGTAAACAAAGAGACGTAACTCTGTATTCATCTATACAGAGTTACCTAACTTTGATTGGAATCAAAAGATTTTTTAAAAGCCAGCATAGTTTTAAAAAGCAAATCAACACAAAAATTGTAATTAAATATGCTAGTAATGTAGGTCCAATTACTTACTAAAATACAAAGAACAATAATTGCATCACAATTAATCAGTATGCATGATATTTGATAACAATTGCATAATAATTGCATTATACGCATTATATAACAAATACATTAGCATTGCATAAAAAATACTTTATACATAAAATAATTTCATAATATATACCTTTATATATATATAAACAAATTAACAATTGCATAATAATTACTCAATATATATATAAATATTGAAAACATAATAATCACTTAATATAAAACCACCAATATTAATATTAATTACTTATAATCTATATAATGATATGCTAAGGTATTTCATTTTCGGACGTACGTTATCACCTTTCCACACATTAAAAAATGACATCGTCCGATCAGCAAAGATGTTGACTGGTTAATAATTTTATGTTGTTATGGTAAAAAATCCCCACTTTACCCATTTTAAAATAGATTGTTTCAAAATGAAATTATGTCGTCCCGTCGACGAAAACAGTACAATTTTAAATAAATACATTTCAAAAGGTGGCATTCGTTTTAATGAGATGAATAATATTTAGCTGACAATTATTATATACGATAATAAGACAGAATATTTATTGTTTATAGAAGAATTACATCGCTACAATTTTAAATAAATATGGAAGAGACATATTCGTTTTATTTATTTAAAGAATATTTAGCTGACAGTGACAATTATTTTTACCGAAGAGAAAGAGTGATTTTTTTTTATTTAATGGCATTGACCTTTGCATACATTTTATTGTTTCAAAAGGAATATTATTATTAACAGTAAATTATACAGATTGATGTAGAAAACACCGTGGAAGTTTCACGGGGTCCCGTTAGTAAATAAATAAATTCTCTTTACAATTCAAATAGACAATTTCACATTATGCTTCTAGAAACGTTAAAACACGAGAGTGAAAGTTAATCTCCAGCCATCCAGAAACACCGGGAAGAAATTAAGTAAAGCAGATACTTTTGTAGAATCGTTATGTTATATTTCTATCTTTCAAGAAACTCATTCATTTTTAATACAATTCCGACTTTACCCATTTTAAAATGAATTGTTCCCAAATCAAGTTATTTCGCTTGTAATTAAAACAGTACAATTTTGAATAAATACATTTCAAAAAGTGATATTCGTTTTATTGATTTGAAGAATATTTAGATGTCAGTTATTTTTACGGTAAAAAGACAGAGAATATATGTTTTAAAAAAAATAAATTGCTACAGTTTTAAGAAAGACGAAACATTTGATTTGATATTTAAAGAATATTTAGCTGACAATTATTTTTACGGTAAAAAGACAAAGAATATATGTTTAAAAAAATTAAATTGCTACAGTTTTAAGAAAGAAGAAACATATTTGATCTGATATTTAAAGAATATTTAGCTGACAATGACAGTTATTTTTACGGAAGAGAACGAGTTACTTTTTTTTATTTAATGGTATTGACCTTTGCATACATTTTATTGTTTCAAAAGGAATATCATTATTAACAGTAAATTATACAGATTGATGTAGAAAGCACCGTGGAAATTCCATGGTGTCGCGTTAGTATATAATAATTACTTAATAAACAAACATGTATACTTAAAACACGGTAGAAATAATATCAATTGCATAACGCCTGCGCGAGCGATTAACTATACTCTTTTAAAAAATGATATCCCTTACAACACACAACTTTACATATAACCAAGTAAAAGGTTCAATTAGGCAATAATAATTAAGAATACCGTAATAACTAATAAACACTTCTACCAGGTTATGCCTGACGGGACGAGAACAATCTACCCCTGTAGGATAAATAAAGGTTTACATTCGAGATTCAGTAAAAGTCCAGAATAGTTAACAATTTACAACTCGTAAACAACAACAATAAAAAAATAACAACAAATAATTTATAACAAACGTATTAAAATTAAATTATCTACCGAACCCGTGTAGTTTTAACGTTCAGAAACTGTTTGTAAGATTTTTTTATTTCAAAATTGTATTTCGGTGAAGGCTGTCCAGTTAATTTCACTTAACTGGGAGGAGGTGTTTTGCTGAAAAGATAGTAAAAATAATACTTATACTACCACTAATGTTAAGTACGAGTGGCAAGCTCCTCAAACAAAACACTTATACTACCACTAATATTAAGTACGAGTGGCAAGCTCCTCAAACAAAACCCCTCGTAAGACCAAACGTGATCCCCTTAGTTCAGCGAATTAAGAGATCATCTCGGTCGCCATTATTGGTTTCCAGTTTCGATAAGATAATCTTTATCGAAATAAAATGTTGAACTAAAAAAAAATTACAAACAGTTTCCACACGTTAAAACTATACGGGTTCGGTAGAGAATTTAATTCTAATGCGTTTGCTATAAATTATTTGTTGTCGTTTTCTTTGTTGTTGTTTACGAGTTCTTGACTGTTAACTATTCTGCACTTTACCATATAGGTTTACGAGTTCGATATAAAGATTCCCGAGTTCGAAAAGGTGCGTTTGACGTGCATCTGAAGAAGGTCGGAGGATACATCGGCCGAAAATACCAACGAAGATGAGAATAGTAGTCCGAATAATCCTAATAATAGAAACTCACTTTATTATTGTGACTTTTAGAATTTTGTATACATTTTGTTATTTACATATTTTCGCTGTTCAGTTCTTTTTCTGAGATTGTCAGGAATTGTGTGATTAGCTTTCATTTTCTTTGGAATCCGCATCATTGACATTTAATTTTACATACGTTGGTATTAGTTGTATACCGTGACGTAGGTAGGTAGGTAGGTAGGTAGGTAGGTACTGATAATGGCGTCAATACATATATATATATATATGCAATCTAATTGACATTTATGATACGTTAATTAAGAAGAAAGAAACGGAATGAACTTACCTTCGTAATCGAAATCGTACCCCGTCTGGTTGCGTTGCGATGTAAACACGAACTGGCAGCTGACAACGTGGTCGACTCTAAATTTGTAGGGGAGAACACTGACAGGCGTGGTACGTGTATGCGTCCCGGTGTGTGTGTGTCTGTGCGTGTATGTGAGTGTATGTGTATATATATATCTGTGTGTGTTAGGAGTGTGTGTGTGTGTGTATGGGGGGGAGGGTCGTGGATGCATGTGCGATGGTTAGAAGTTGGAGAAGAGGGCGAGCGCACGTGCCGCGGAGATGCTGGGCTAGGGAGGACACTTCTACTTTAGAAGTTTTCTTGGGGTTAGGGTTAGAGGGAGGAGGCTTTTTTTCTGTTGTTTTTACGGATAGGAGGATGAGGAGGCGAAAAATAGACGATAGTTAACTTGGGGAGGGAGATGGAATATGGGGAAATAAAAATGGAGAAAGAAAAAAAAAGAAAGAGGGAGATCGAGAAAGTGGATGTTGCTTGAACTGTTTACTTTAGTTTTTATTTTTATTTATTAAACAAAATATTTTTTTTTCTGTTTCACTCTTACCTAAAGATGCCGAGAAGGTGGAGGCAGAGGCAGACGAGCAGATATTGGGGGATGGAGCTTTTAGACTTTAGCAAAGACGTCGTATATTCTATCAATGGCTACCGAGGACCCCAGAGTAGGCAAGAACACGCGTGGCTTGGAGAAGCGCATCGAGCCAAGATGATGCGGGCAAAAGACTAAAGTCGCCATAAACACAAGTAGACCTGCATTTTTGATTCGATCATGACAATCAAGACCTGCCTGGTTACAAGCAAACTCAGTGAATGGGGTGAATTCTATCGCATTTCGTAACTAAAGTAACATAAAGTCTATTCGGTAAAAGTTACAACGAAAATGCGAAACGAAATGTGATGATAAAGTAAAAGACGAAAGGGAGAAAAGAAAAAAAATGTGGCTTTTATAAAAAAAAAAACCGCAGGTAAACACACCCAACGCGATATAAAATCTTAAATACAGCAAAGGGACACAGCAC
>OY744541.1:44015362-44030362 GCA_963556195.1 Sepiola atlantica | reverse complement strand
ACGGGTAGACGTAATAAGTAATTCGTAAATGTATTTTTAGTATCGCCCGCCCGTACTTAGGATCGAAACTTCAACCGTCAGAAGACTGTCACTAAGAACTGATTATTATTTAGTACTTATATCCTTGTGTAAATTCCGCACAGATTCCCGAGTTCGACAGTAGTCAGACTAATCCAAATAATACAAACTAAATTATTAATTAAAATAATTTATTTTAGTTAATATTTTATTCCACGAAGTCATAAGATTTGTCTATGAAGTAGAATATGTTCGGGTTTAGTTTATTTTTATGGATTATTAATGACGGGAAAAACGTTTTCTAAGAGTAGTGCGTTCATACATTTTCGCACAGGTAGTATAACCGCTCTTGTTTGGACGATATATATATATATATATATATATATATATATATATATATATATATATATATATATATATATATGATTATTTTTATTTACACAGACATGTACAAAATCTGCGACACTGGCATGTCGATGTTATCGATCAACAACTATTATGAAGTGAGATCTCATCAGCCTCTTTCCAAATATGATCTAAGGTAAAGATCGGATTCTAACTCTGCCTGATAAGATCTCAGTTTATAATAGCTGTTGATCGATAACATCGACATGCCAGTGTCGCAGATTCTGTACATGTCTGTGTAAATAAAAATAATCATATATAAAAGCTCTATTTGATATTGAGCACTTTTTATGGACTCGGTTGAAATTCTTTGGATTACTACCCTGTGGATGTTTTACCTGGATTATATATATATATATATATATATATATATATATATAAGAGAGAGAGAGAGAGAGAGAGAGAGAGAAAGAGAGAGAGAGAGAGAGAGACAAAGCGTCGCCCGGTCACACTAGTTACGGGTGAATGCCGAAGCGTTAACTGTTATCCACGTGTCAACTGCTAATTCCTGTGCCAAGTAATTATTCCATTCTTGGCCTTTTGGCTAAGATCAAAGTGTAGTATCTGTTCCGATGGATACTACACCCCATAGACTGGTATTGTCTTGGCCTTCGGGGCTTGATTTACGCCGGTCTATGGGTCTGTCCTGTGCAGTTCTAGGAGGTCCACCCTCCCAGGCTTCGCCTCCCCTCTTTGGGGAGGAGTAAGTTTATTGCTTACTGTCTGAGGCGCCCCTACCGGGGAATGCCGACGGGGCTGCCCAGGCAATTTTTGATGGTCAGAGTACTCACCTCTCGGGCGCTGGCTCACATCTTACTTGTGGGAGTAGGATAAAACTGGCCTTGTGCCTAACTCCTGGAGAGGAGTAAATAATTCTCTCAGCCTCTACATTTACATAGTGACTCCCAAATAAATGCCACTCATAGAAGTGTTTATAAAATCCACAAATCCTTTCTGCAATCCAACCATATTTGGTACAAATAAACTTAAGTCTATGCCTCACTTGTCTTATAATTAATGTTTAACAGTCTTTATTTTATCTCCGTTAATGACCACTTTGGTGATCGTCCCACCAATAGGAGGTGTGTTCCTGGTGGAACTTACACTCATTTTTATCTGTGAGATAATCTCAAAGATACTGTCTATCAAAACTATCCCTAGACTATTCCTGGACTGAAGAGCGCCATCACATCTGGCTGTGGGGGTATTTTTTGCGCTTGACACTTTCTCCGTTGCCCCACTAGTCGCTTATTATTATGTAACACTTTCTCCGTCGCCCCACTGGTCGCTGATTATTATGTAACACTTTCTCCGTTGCCCCACTGGTCGCTGATTATTATGTAACACTTTCTCCGTTGCCCCACTGGTCGCTGATTATTATGTAACACTTTCTCCGTTGCCCCACTGGTCGCTGATTATTATGTAACACTTTCTCCGTTGCCCCACTGGTCGCTGATTATTATGTAACACTTTATCCGTTGCCCCACTGGTCGCTGATTATTATGTAACACTTTATCCGTTGCCCCACTGGTCGCTGATTATTATGTAACACTTTCTCCGTTGCCCACTGGTCGCTGATTATTATGTAACACTTTCTCCGTTGCCCACTGGTCGCTGATTATTATGTAACACTTTCTCCGTTGCCCACTGGTCGCTGATTATTATGCAACACTTTCTCCGTTGCCCACTGGTCGCTGATTATTATGTAACACTTTCTCCGTTGCCCCACTGGTCGCTGATTATTATGTAACACTTTCTCCGTTGCCCCACTGGTCGCTGATTATTATGTAACACTTTCTCCGTTGCCCACTGGTCGCTGATTATTATGTAACACTTTCTCCGTTGCCCACTGGTCGCTGATTATTATGTAACACTTTATCCGTTGCCCCACTGGTCGCTGATTATTATGTAACACTTTCTCCGTTGCCCACTGGTCGCTGATTATTATGTAACACTTTCTCCGTTGCCCACTGGTCGCTGATTATTATGTAACACTTTCTCCGTTGCCCCACTGGTCGCTGATTATTATGTAACACTTTCTCCGTTGCCCACTGGTCGCTGATTATTATGTAACACTTTCTCCGTTGCCCACTGGTCGCTGATTATTATGTAACACTTTCTCCGTTGCCCCACTGGTCGCTGATTATTATGTAACACTTTCTCCGTTGCCCACTGGTCGCTGATTATTATGTAACACTTTCTCCGTTGCCCACTGGTCGCTGATTATTATGTAACACTTTCTCCGTTGCCCCACTGGTCGCTGATTATTATGTAACACTTTCTCCGTTGCCCACTGGTCGCTGATTATTATGTAACACTTTCTCCGTTGCCCACTGGTCGCTGATTATTATGTAACACTTTCTCCGTTGCCCCACTGGTCGCTGATTATTATGTAACACTTTCTCCGTTGCCCCACTGGTCGCTGATTATTATGTAACACTTTCTCCGTTGCCCACTGGTCGCTGATTATTATGTAAAACTTTCTCCGTTGCCCCACTGGTCGCTGATTATTATGTAACACTTTCTCCGTTGCCCACTGGTCGCTGATTATTATGTAACACTTTATCCGTTGCCCACTGGTCGCTGATTATTATGTAACACTTTCTCCGTTGCCCACTGGTCGCTGATTATTATGTAACACTTTATCCGTTGCCCACTGGTCGCTGATTATTATGTAACACTTTCTCCGTTGCCCCACTGGTCGCTGATTATTATGTAACACTTTCTCCGTTGCCCACTGGTCGCTGATTATTATGTAACACTTTCTCCGTTGCCCCACTGGTCGCTGATTATTATGTAACACTTTATCCGTTGCCCACTGGTCGCTGATTATTATGTAACACTTTATCCGTTGCCCACTGGTCGCTGATTATTATGTAACACTTTCTCCGTTGCCCACTTGTCGCTGATTATTATGTAACACTTTATCCGTTGCCCACTGGTCGCTGATTATTATGTAACACTTTCTCCGTTGCCCACTGGTCGCTGATTATTATGTAACACTTTCTCCGTTGCCCACTGGTCGCTGATTATTATGTAACACTTTCTCCGTTGCCCCACTGGTCGCTGATTATTATGTAACACTTTCTCCGTTGCCCACTGGTCGCTGATTATTATGTAACACTTTCTCCGTTGCCCCACTGGTCGCTGATTATTATGTAACACTTTATCCGTTGCCCACTGGTCGCTGATTATTATGTAACACTTTCTCCGTTGCCCACTGGTCGCTGATTATTATGTAACACTTTCTCCGTTGCCCCACTGGTCGCTGATTATTATGTAACACTTTCTCCGTTGCCCCACTGGTCGCTGATTATTATGTAACACTTTCTCCGTTGCCCACTGGTCGCTGATTATTATGTAACACTTTCTCCGTTGCCCACTGGTCGCTGATTATTATGTAACACTTTCTCCGTTGCCCCACTGGTCGCTGATTATTATGTAACACTTTCTCCGTTGCCCCACTGGTCGCTGATTATTATGTAACACTTTCTCCGTTGCCCCACTGGTCGCTGATTATTATGTAACACTTTCTCCGTTGCCCCACTGGTCACTGATTATTATGTAACACTTTCTCCGTTGCCCCACTGGTCGCTGATTATTATGTAACACTTTCTCCGTTGCCCCACTGGTCGCTGATTATTATGTAACACTTTATCCGTTGCCCCACTGGTCGCTGATTATTATGTAACACTTTATCCGTTGCCCCACTGGTCGCTGATTATTATGTAACACTTGCTCCGTTGCCCACTGGTCGCTGATTATTATGTAACACTTTCTCCGTTGCCCACTGGTCGCTGATTATTATGTAACACTTTCTCCGTTGCCCACTGGTCGCTGATTATTATGTAACACTTTCTCCGTTGCCCACTGGTCGCTGATTATTATGTAACACTTTCTCCGTTGCCCACTGGTCGCTGATTATTATGTAACACTTTATCCGTTGCCCCACTGGTCGCTGATTATTATGTAACACTTTCTCCGTTGCCCCACTGGTCGCTGATTATTATGTAACACTTTCTCCGTTGCCCCACTGGTCGCTGATTATTATGTAACACTTTCTCCGTTGCCCACTGGTCGCTGATTATTATGTAACACTTTCTCCGTTGCCCCACTGGTCGCTGATTATTATGTAACACTTTATCCGTTGCCCACTGGTCGCTGATTATTATGTAACACTTTCTCCGTTGCCCACTGGTCGCTGATTATTATGTAACACTTTCTCCGTTGCCCCACTGGTCGCTGATTATTATGTAACACTTTATCCGTTGCCCACTGGTCGCTGATTATTATGTAACACTTTCTCCGTTGCCCACTGGTCGCTGATTATTATGTAACACTTTCTCCGTTGCCCCACTGGTCGCTGATTATTATGTAACACTTTCTCCGTTGCCCCACTGGTCGCTGATTATTATGTAACACTTTATCCGTTGCCCACTGGTCGCTGATTATTATGTAACACTTTCTCCGTTGCCCACTGGTCGCTGATTATTATGTAACACTTTCTCCGTTGCCCCACTGGTCGCTGATTATTATGTAACACTTTCTCCGTTGCCCCACTGGTCGCTGATTATTATGTAACACTTTCTCCGTTGCCCCACTGGTCGCTGATTATTATGTAACACTTTCTCCGTTGCCCCACTGGTCACTGATTATTATGTAACACTTTCTCCGTTGCCCCACTGGTCGCTGATTATTATGTAACACTTTCTCCGTTGCCCCACTGGTCGCTGATTATTATGTAACACTTTATCCGTTGCCCCACTGGTCGCTGATTATTATGTAACACTTTCTCCGTTGCCCCACTGGTCGCTGATTATTATGTAACACTTTATCCGTTGCCCACTGGTCGCTGATTATTATGTAACACTTTATCCGTTCCGTACAGATTCCCGAGTTTGACAAGACGCACCTGAAGGTCGGAGGTTATATCGGTTGGAACCTTGTGCGAATAACATCCAAGATGACAACAGTAGTCCGAATAATCCAATTAATACATGTTATATCATGTTTTTGATTTTGGTGGACAGATGTATAATACGGTTTATTTCAAAATAAATGTTATGTACTAACAAGCCCCCGCTTATCAAGGCCGAAGGTACACTCGAGGACAAGGGTTAATAAGTGGCAAATGGACGGTGAGACAACACTGCGAGGATTGGTAACGATGGTTGAAACTGGGCAGAAACGGATTATCAAAGAAGACGGCTCAACAAGAATTTGTTAACATTGGACTTGAAAACGACCACGTTGTAGTCAGTTGGGAAGCAGCCGTGTGGTATTGTGTTTCTTGGAAATAAACTTTGCTCATAGAATCCCCATTTAGATTTAGGTATAGAGAGGAAGAAAAAGAAAAAAATATTTACAGTAGTTGTTGCAAGACGAGTTTTTGCTATGAATGTTTTACAGGGTGAACAACAGATTAAAGCCTATTTCTAGAGCTTCGTTGTATGTTTGGTATATACTTGCAAGAGTTACCCGTTGAACACACTTGCGAAACCACTGTTTTAGAAACAACAACCACAACAACGCCGGAGAAACGATCTCTGATATATTTGATAGTTACTGATTGAAGAAAAATACTCAGTCTTGATTGATTGCCCATATCGGACTTCAACCAATCAGACAAAAAAATCGCCTATTGTGAGCCGACCACCTGTTCGCGTTATCTATATAAGCTAGCGCCCAAACACTGTCCAATAGAAGACACAGTAAAAACTCCAAATTGCCATAAGAACCTATGTCATTCATAAAAACGGTGTCACTAAGTGCTACATATATTTATGGCGGACAAACAAACTCTGGCCGTAGCCACTGGCTTCCGGCACCTCGGCAAACAACATAAGTCACAATCATAGATTTACTTCTAAATATAGCGACAGCTTGTATGTCTCACGAACTCACTCACAAGTTCACGGACACAGCATACTTTATTCGTCTAAATCTTTGAATTCATAACAATAGTTTCTTCGTCGAGACCTTTGACCTCCTAACATAACAATAGTTTATTCGATAGACGCTTTGTGCAGTTGTTAACTCATTACTTTTGCTTGTTCAACAAGACAAATATATTAGTTGATATATATTATGTATGGGGTAGGGTTTCTCATCACTTGTGACTTTGCTTATGTCTACACACTTAATTGGCGAAAACGGCTTGCGTGATTAGCTTACCAAACATCACCCCAAAGTTGATATGGCGGATTTTTTTTTTTTTAATAAATGTGTTATTTTTAACCAAGTGTGTACGATTTATGTCAAAGTATCAATTTTATTTTATTTGCCCCCCCCCCCTCGCATGCATGCGGCTAAAAAAGAACAGACGTCTTTTTGCAGTCTTTGCCATCTGCAGGTCATAGCTGCGTTTCGGAAACGGAGTGATCTGTCATGTCATAGAACCGCTAATTATCCAGTGCGTAACGGGAAACAGGGAAGGGAAGGAAGTAGACGCTGAAAGGTGATACGAATGGGGTATGTAAACAGTGCAATAATTCACTGTATCAATCTCGATGATGATGATGATGATTATCATCATCATTATTATTATTATTATTATTATTATTATTATTATTATTATTATTATTATTATTATTATTATTGGTGTTTTTGTTGTTATTATTATGATCATTATTATCATTATTATTTTTATTTTTATTATTATTATTATTATTATTATTATTATTATTATTATTATTGTTATTGTTCTTGTTGTTTTTATTATGATCATTATTATCATTATTATTTTTATTTTTATTATTATTTTTATTATTATTATTATTATTATTATTGTTGTTGTTGTTATTGTTCTTGTTCTTGTTGTTTTTGTTGTTTTTATTATGATCATTATTATCATTATTATTTTTATTTTTATTATTATTTTTATTATTATTATTATTATTATTATTATTATTATTATTTATATTATTATTATTATTATTGTTGTTGTTATTGTTCTTGTTCTTGTTGTTTTTGTTGTTATTATTATGATCATTATTATCATTATTATTTTGGTTGCTGTTGACATTTCAGTCGTGTTGTTCAACATATTTCATCATCGAGTCTCGTTTGTATGCGTTTGTTTGTTTAACTATTGATAATCAAAGCTTCGTGTTGTGACACCTGAACTCCAAAGCAGTCGATACTTGACGAGGGCGGCCATTTTTATTTCTGACAGTCCGTTACGCCTTTGCCTTTAAAACGTGTCCGTTGACAGTTTTGTCGTCAATATAAAATGTCAATAAGGCTCGTTATATTACAGTGATAATTGCCGTGATTCGTTTAGGTTACAACCTCCATTAAAAAAAGAAAAAAAAAGAAACGAAAATGGTGTCTTTCAAAGTTTTAGTTTTATTGATTTATTTTTCAAGATTATTATCTTTCTCTGTTTTCTTTATTTCTTTTGAACATTTTCTCAACGTCTTTTAAGCAAGAAAAGGACGCTCTTGCTAAAAAGTTTTAATTGCTTTTCAAATTCAAGTGACTCTTTTTATGGGTGTCATTTTATTTCGCTGGTTGTTTGGGTATTACCCCTTTTACGCAAGTTAGAGTACCACCTGTGAAATTACGCGAATAATAGGTGATAAAAATCTGCCGAGTAAGGCAACAAAATGTAGCGAGCGTAAATAGTTGACGAATTTACAGGATTATACAACACCATTTGAAAAATGTAAAGAATCTTGGTACTGATATTGATCCTGACCCAGTTTTCGTGAGGTTCGACTCGGAAGCGTTCGGCTGTCTTACACAAACGCTCGAGAGTTAACGAGCTGATTTGTACCAGACGACAATTTTGATACGGTGCTGCGTCCTATGATGATAATGTTTTGCTTGTTTTGTTTTTGTTGTTGTTAGGGTTATGGTTTAGGGTTAGGGTTTAGGGTTTAGGGTTTAGGGTTAGGGTTTAGGGTTTAGGGTTTAGGTTTAGGGTTAGGGTTAGGGTTAGGGTTAGGGTTAGGGTTTAGGGTTAGGGTTAGGGTTTAGGGTTATGTTTAGGTTTAGGGTTAGGGTTAGGGTTAGGGTTTAGGGTTAGGGTTAGGGTTAGGGTTAAGGTTTAGGGTTTAGGTTTAGGGTTAGGGTTAGGGTTAGGGTTAGGGTTTAGGGTTAGGGTTAGGGTTAGGGTTAGGGTTAGGGGTTAGGGTTAGGGTTTAGGGTTAGGGTTAGATTTTAGGGTTAGAGTTTAGGGCAAGTATTAGGGTTTAGGGTTAGGGTTAGGGTTTAGGGTAAGGGTTAGGGTTTAGGGTTAGGGTTAGGGTTTAGGTTTAGGGTTTAGGGTTAGGGTTTAGGGTTAGGGTAAGGGTTATGGTTAGGGTTAAAAATATTTATTTGATAACAGTAATTTCGCTTTGTTTTGCTTGTTTTATTTGTTTTGTTTTTTAAAAACTTTCTTGCAACTATAACTAAAATTATAGGACGCAGTAACGTATAAAAATTAAAAAATATATATTTATTTGATAACAGTAACTTCGCTATGTTTTGCTTGTTGATTTTTTTTGTTGTTTCTTTTATAAAATTTCTTGAAAATATAACTTACAATCACAGGACGCAGCACGGTATCAAAATTGTCGTCTGGTACCATTCGGCTCGTCAACACTCGGCTGTTTGCGTAGGACAGCCGAACGCTTCCGTGTCGAACCTCACGAAAACTGGGTCAGGATCGATATGAGTACCAGAATCTTGAATAGTGGAACATTTTATTTTTCACGGGCTGTACCTATCTTGATTTGTCGGGGCTTCATCGACGTTATTTTAGTAAAACATTTTTGGTTGCAGACTTTTACAGTTATACAGGAAAAAAATAAGTTCTTAATGCAAGAGAAATACGTTGAAATTATGTTACATTCCTCAAATATATTACATCAGTGAATTCTAATGTAAGTTTTGTTTCTGTAACTAAAATCACGTCACATTTCTCATATATATACGTCATCGTATTTTAATTTAGCTTTACTATCCGTCTGTAACTGAAGCTACGTCACATTTTTCAAATACATTATTATCATACGTAATTGGTGTATGTTTGTTAGCTAAAACAACCTCACATATCTCGAATACATAACGGCATCTTATTGTGATAGGATTAGTATATATCTTTAATTGAACCTACGCCAAATTTCAGAAATATATGTAACTGAAAATGCGTAACATTTCTGAAAGTTATTAAAACATATTCTCAAGAATTTTTTCTTCGGAAACGTTTAGAATTATCGCCATATTTCGATATTAATGCTGCTATTATAGGAGCGAATATTCGTGTTAATTACAAGATTCGCTCCTATAATAATTTGTAAGAACAATATTGTTAAAGAAAGAGAAAACCGAAGAAAAAGAACGAAGTACAATTCTAACAATTATATTAACTTTGGGGGCCATCTTCGTAAACATGTGATAACAGAAAAAAGGTGTCAGCAATAAAAGATGAGTCCAGAAGTCAGAACGAGGTAAAAGGTTAGAGAGTTCATAATATAAAGGATAAATGTCCTATTTGTAGGGAACAGAGGAGAGTACATGACAGAAGAATGTTCTTATAAAGTCCGTGCGTACGTGGGTGTAGTTTCAAGTGAGGCCGAATTCATACGTGGTTTGTAAGTGTGTGTTTAAATGGTATTGTGAATCAGTCCACGTGCGGCAAGTCAGCCATCTTGGATATTGAATCCTTCTTGTCGACGCCGAAAGCCAGTGGCTCGGCGGGTTTTGGTTTGCGTCCCAAGACAGAAGTTTAGTGGTCGAAGTCAGCGACGTGGGTTGATTACACAGTAGAGCCTGCTTGCGACTGAAGAGAAAGAAGAGTTGCGATAATTCTCTTAAATAACCCACGTGACCTGTGCTCTGTTCGCATAAGAGATTGTTTGCGATTGGGCAAATCAAAATCGAAGTACGCGTCTTCTCCAATCAGCGTCCAGCTTACAAGTAAAATAGATATATTTTTTTAAAAATCGTTAATGGCGGCTGTTGCTGCTGCAACTGTCGTTGCCGTTTGTAGTACTACTGCCACAAATTAGCAGTAGTACTACAAAACAGGGATTTCATATAAATACATTGCTTTTATATTACATACGCAGTTGAGTGTATGTGTCCAGAAGTAAGAACTGTGAATTTGTGTTTTGGTTGAAAAGAATTAAATAAAAACAAACGTGAGCTATATGTAGTTTAATTTAGTTTTATGCAAATGAGAAAATGCGGAGGTAAACTACTTCCGTGAAAATTCAGATACGTCCGATTTTTGTGAAAGTTTAACAATAGCTACTAGATATCAATGACTAAATATTCCAAATATTCCAGTTTATTTGGAGTATTGTAAAGGGTTTTTATGGGGCATACTAATATATCTCAAATGTGTATTACTCCATGAACAAGATTTCTTTTTAAGACCACTTAACACATTTTCTAGAATCAAAATCATGCAGTAGATTTTTATCAAAATTAGAATAAGAATTCTAAATATAAGGTTAAATAGAATTATATCTTGATTTTAATCTTCATAAAAGGGTTTAAAAAGTTGTAAAACACTCTTCTGTTCGGGTAATTAATTTTGTCTGTCTTTGGAAGAGTATTCTTGTTTAATAATAAAGAGGAAAAGCCTTAGCGAAACAAGCGTCAATTTACTTATATTTAGTATTATACTAAATATAAATGCTAAACTTTTTCCAACTATGCTACCTATATTAACATCAAAATATCTGATGCTTATTTGATTTCATGATATGACATAAGATTTCGAAATACCGTATATATAGTAGTACCTGATGCTTATTTGATTTCATGATATAACATAAGATTTCAAAATACCATATATATAGTAATATCTGATGCTTATTTGATTTCATGATATCACATAAGATTTTGAAATACCGTATATATAGTAATATCTGATGCTTATTTGATTTCATGATATAACATAAGATTTCGAAATACCGTATATATAGTAATATCTGATGCTTATTTGATTTCATGATATAAAATAAGATTTCAAAATACCGTATATATAGTAATATCTGATACTTATTTGATTTCATGATATAACATAAGATTTTAAAACACCGTATATATAGTAATATCTGATGCTTATTTGATTTCATGATACAACATACGATTTCGAAATACCGTATATATAATAATATCTGATGCTTATTTGATTACATGATATGACATAAGATTTCAAAATACCGTATATATAGTAATATCTGATGCTTATTTGATTTCATGATATAATATAAGATTTCGAAATACCGTATATATAGTAATATCTGATGCTTATTTGATTTCATGATATAACATAAGATTTCGAAATACCGTATATATAATAATATCTGATGCTTATTTGATTTCATGATATAACATAAGATTTCGAAATACCGTATATATAGTAATATCTGATGCTTATTTGATTTCATGATATAACATAAGATTTCGAAATACCGTATATATAATAATATCTGATGCTTATTTGATTTCATGATAAAACATAAGATTTCGAAATACCGTATATATAGTAATATCTGATGCTTATTTGATTTCATGATAAAACATAAGATTTTGAAATACCGTATATATAGTAATATCTGATGCTTATTTGATTTCATGATAAAACATAAGATTTCGAAATACCGTATATATAGTTATATCTGATACTTATTTGATTTCATGATATAATATAAGATTTCGAAATACCGTATATATAGTAATATCTGATGCTTATTTGATTTCATGATATAACATAAGATTTCGAAATACCGTATATATAATAATATCTGATGCTTATTTGATTTCATGATATAACATAAGATTTCAAAATACCGTATATATAGTAATATCTGATGCTTATTTGATTTCATGATATAATATAAGATTTCGAAATACCGTATATATAGTAATATCTGATGCTTATTTGATTTCATGATATAACATAAGATTTCGAAATACCGTATATATAGTAATATCTGATGCTTATTTGATTTCATGATATAACATAAGATTTCAAAATACCGTATATATAGTAATATCTGATGCTTATTTGATTTCATGATATAATATAAGATTTCGAAATACCGTATATATAGTAATATCTGATGCTTATTTGATTTCATGATATAACATAAGATTTCGAAATACCGTATATATAGTAATATCTGATGCTTATTTGATTTCATGATATAACATAAGATTTCGAAATACCGTATATATAATAATATCTGATGCTTATTTGATTTCATGATATAACATAAGATTTCGAAATACCGTATATATAGTAATATCTGATGCTTATTTGATTTCATGATATAACATAAGATTTCGAAATACCGTATATATAATAATATCTGATGCTTATTTGATTTCATGATATAACATAAGATTTCAAAATACCGTATATATAGTAATATCTGATGCTTATTTGATTTCATGATATAATATAAGATTTCGAAATACCGTATATATAGTAATATCTGATGCTTATTTGATTTCATGATATAACATAAGATTTCGAAATACCGTATATATAATAATATCTGATGCTTATTTGATTTCATGATATAACATAAGATTTCGAAATACCGTATATATAGTAATATCTGATGCTTATTTGATTTCATGATATAACATAAGATTTCGAAATACCGTATATATAGTAATATCTGATGCTTATTTGATTTCATGATATAAAATAAGATTTCAAAATACCGCATATATAGTAATATCTGACACTTGTTTGATTTCATGATATAACATAAGATTTCGAAATACCGTATATATAGTAATATCTGATGCTTATTTGATTTCATGATATAACATAAGATTTCGAAATACCGTATATATAGTAATCTGCTTACACTCACAATCTGCTTTTGGTTACCTTCATTTGCATATCCATTTCATAAACAACTGCAAATAAATTAATATTCTGTAATATATAGATTTGTAATTTGCATTGCTGTGTTTTCTTATATTATACGCAATAATTCTGTTGATAGTAAACTGTCTGATGTCGCTTGGATGCCGAGAACAGATAATACACTTTGATCTTAGCCAAAAAGCCAAGGAACTATAAACATGTTTTATAACTAGGCATTTCTAAAGAAATGAAGAAAAAATGATTTAATTTATTATAGTATTATCTTTTAATGGGGGTGGGTAGTGTAGTATTGGTTCTGTGGTCATAAGATCATCTTCCCAGGAATTACCTCCCACGTTTTTTATGGGTGTGCGGTTAATACTCCCAGATATTAGATCCTCCTTTTGGGGGAGGGGATAATATAATATCTGTTCTGTTGTTCTGAGACCATACTCACAGGCATTACTTTCTTTTTTATGGGTGGATCCTCCCAGGTATTACCTCCTCTATTTTGGGGGGATAGTGTACTATCTATTCCGTTGTTATAATATAATTCTCTCAGTCATTACCTTCTCCTTTGAGGTCAGTGTAGTATCTGTTCGTTAACTAGTATATTATCCTCTTAAGCTAGCAAAACAATGCGACCGGCGGGAGCATATTTTTGCTAGTAATATATAAAATAAATGGCGCTCACCAATGTAAATGTCATGCTTAATTTACGTAAGTTTTATCACCTATGAATTTATATTTGCATTCATGAATATAAAATCTTTGTGTATAACTTTTAACATACATGAAATAAAAAAGACACAACTAACCTTTTTATGTACATTAACAAAATCTTATTACAGTTGAGTCTCGTCTGACCTCACATTTCTCATATTACTCACATTTCTCATATTACTAAAAAAAAAGAGCATAATATAACCTTGTTTCAAACTAGCGAAACTGGAGCTTCATTTTATAACATAAGAACTAAACTTTCACAAAATTCTGTTTGTTTAAATAATAAACAGAAATAATAATTTCGTACGAACAAACCGACATGCACTTCAAGGCTCTTAGCCTCTTATTAATAGATTTCAGAGTTTAATAAAAAATACATTTCAACATTTCATTAAAAAATCCGAGCTATTTAATATAAACATCATCTGTCCATTGTTTCTATTCGTTCAAACCAGTTCGGTCATATACGGCCAGCCTCTCCTCTCATCCCATATTGAAAAATGAAATGACCAAAATAGAAGGGAAGCCAATGTGCGAAACAATTAAGCTTTTGGCTAAGAGAAAAATTTAGTACCTGCTCTGATACTACGCTTCATCTTTTCTGTCCTCGGTCATTGAAAACGGTAATTCTTCCAGGCTGAGACAATTTTTATTTTTCCCTCCAATCAAAAGTACCCCTTTTAGGGATTTGGATTTCACCACATTAAAAACAAACAAGCAAGAAAGCAAGTAAGATCGACAGTTTTAATCTACACACCCAGGGATCTGGATGGTTAGCTTAATAGACGACCCGTGGCACCTCGGGTCACGGTTCGTCTAGATAAAACGTCATAAATGGTTCACTTTACTCACAAAATGATTACGCCATCCACTGTGCACGGCTATCAACACCACTGGTAAAATGGATGACGTAATAAAGGGATGACATCATCTGGTGTGAACGGTGATAAGATGAAAAACAAAATAATAGCAAGATAATAAGCAAACACGATCCACAGAGTTTTAAAAATCTAAAACAGCTTACT
>OY744541.1:43982862-44010362 GCA_963556195.1 Sepiola atlantica | reverse complement strand
AAAAAGGAAAAACCAAAAGATGTTTTTTTTATGTATTCATCAATATTTTCATGTACTTGCATGACATTTTTCTTAAAATTATCATCCTGAGGAAGTCTTACAAATAAAGACTAAACGTGAATGAATACATAAAAAAAACATATTTTGGTTTTTCCTTTTTCATTTCCCATATATATATATATATATATATATATATATATATATATATATAAGTAAATATTAAATTATTTTTACCTTCAGACGCCGACGTTTTAAGCTTTTGCTAGTATCACTGTAGGAAGTGATAATTTCAGACGGTCGGAGGAATCGAACCCAGTTACAGAATCAGCCTAGACTCCGTCAAGGAGAATTACCACATAAAGAAGGGAAATTAAGTTCTATTTGTGTCTAAGAAGGTAGGCAACAGACAGTAGACAATCGAGAGGGCTCAACGAACGTTTTCGGAACCTTGCGTAAAACTAAGTGACAATCTATTTTAAACTCTCCGAACAGAGCTCAACTCTAATTTCTTAAAAGAGCGTATAACAATGTTTATTAAGTAAATATTACATAATTTTTACCTGCAAACACCGACGTTTCAAGCTTTATCATCCGTATGGGAAGTTATGATTTCAGACGGTATTTCCACAATCAGACAGTGCCGCAGCCCACACAAACCATGGAAGCCACAGACCTGAAGCCTTACACTCAAGTTTTGCCCGTCTTTGGGCTAATACTGATGAACCAAAGAAGGGCTAAACTCGAGATTAGGGCTTCCGGAATGTGGCTTTCATGGTTTGTGTGGGCTGCGGCGTTTTCTGATTGTTTAAATAATTATATATTATCTCACATTAAAAATCTAATATATATATATATAAATCCAGGGTTTCGAATCGTGTGACCGGTGGTGAATAGTCGTACTTCTATGCTGATGAGTCTTGATTGAAAAGAGACGAAACGTATACGTCCATAGATAAATAAACAATAACAAATATTTATATTTGAAGCTCCTCGTTAAAAAAAGTAGAGCACTGTAAAATGGTAGTAGTAACACAGGGTGACGTAACTTGCTTTATATGCATCGTTCCTTCACTTATAGAAGTTAGATGCCTGTACGTTTCGCCGCCTCTAAAAGTGTTAAAATTCTCATTGTTTATAAGCTGTTCAGAACTGACATATCGGTTAGCGACGTTGGATTGGAGTTGAAAAATACTTGTAAGCCAGGGTTTCGAATCGTGTGACCGGTGGTGAATAGTCGTACTTCTATGCTGATGAGTCTTGATTGAAAAGAGACGAAACGTATACGTCCATAGATAAATAAACAATAACAAATATTTATATAAAATACTTATATATATATATATATATATATATATATATATATATATATATATATATATATATATATATATATATATATATATATATATATATATATATATATATATATATATATATATACTTATATATATATATATATATATATATATATATATATATATATATATATATATCTTATATATATATATATATATATATATATATATATATATATATATATATATATATATATATATATATATATATATATAAAAAACTTACATATTATTTATTTATCTATAAACAAGCTTGTTTCGTCTTTGGATTACTTATCAGTATATATTCAAACAACTGGCCTACCATACCAACGGGGTTGAATTTACAAGCCTGGGTCTTGTAACTCAACGTCGTTAACCCCTTGACTAGCAGGTCAGCTGCGCGATTGAGACGTGTAAATACGGTTTTAATACAAACTCGTACCGCTGATTACATCTAAAATGTTCATTCAAGGGGAGGCAACTATAGCGTTACTGTCGGGACGATTAGATATAAGAATTGGTAAACATGCGTATATAAGTGAATCAACGCTTGGTCCATAAATGCTTTTTTTACTATCTATATAATCTATTTATATGATAATATGCTAAGACATTTCACGTACGTTATATAGCCTTTCAAACACAAAGATGATGATTTATGCTATATCTGATGTAACTGAGGTAACAATTCAGACTTTACATATTTGAAAAATGAATGGTTCCAAAATCAAAGTATGTCGTTCCGTCGACTAAAACATTACAATTTTAAATAAATGCATTTCAAAAAGTGACATTTGATTGATTTTAAGAATATTTAGCTGACAATTAGTTATACGGTTTGAAGATAGAAACTATTAATTGTTTTAAAAAGAATTAAATTGCTACAATTTAAAATAAAGAAGAGACACATCCGTTTTATTCATTAAAAATATTTAGTTTACAATGAAAATTATTTTACGGAAGAAGAAACTGTAATTTTTCTTAATAGTCGTAACCTCTGACAGACATTAATTGTTTTTTTTATTAAATTAAAAAAAAAGAAAGAGCAAAAAATGAACGCTGAACCAACATTTGTTTACCTTTGAACGGTCGGTGTCGTCTATTTTAGTGAATTGGTAGATTCGTTTTTTGTAACGAGAAAACATGGATATTTTTCCATTAAGTTTTGTTATAAATATAATTTAAATTACTCTTAATGTCATATTATATTGTTTTTAACGCCAATACTTAGTTAAAGCAAGACATGTTTAAAAAAATTTACGCAATATTGTTTTTGAATAAGTAATTTAATTTGAATCACTTTTCATAACGTTTCCTAGTTAGCTTAAATCGTAGGAAGAAACACTAGAGACGTCATCTTAGCGGTTTCAATTCCCAGTCTAGACATAAAATACGGATGATAATTCACTGAAAATGTTTTTTTCACGTTTTCTTTAGGCATTTCAAGGTTATGGGCTTCAACGTTGTTTATTGGTATTTACATTTTGGTATTTTCTAGAAGATTAAAGATTGAACAATAAAAAAAATTATTATGCGTTTACATACATACTTATTTATTTGTTCAATTGAATATTGTTTCTACGTATAGATTCTGACGAGACTATTGTTTGACGAGACTATTGTTTGCAAACCAAATAGAATAGAAAATCAAGGCTGCTTGCAATATCGCTTGAAAACAACATTATAATAAGGTGTTATGAGTCAAATTAATTTACCTACCTTTATGATATTACAGTAACATTAAAAATGAGTAGGCTAATATAGTTTTTAAATATAATACAACATAGGCATCATCCTAGTAGAAATTACTGTTTATTAAGTCCTATTCTGTTGTTTAAGTCATTAACGGGAAATGCCTCCAGTTTAATAATCTTCCTAGCCAGAATAAGTATTTTTAAAGAACTTGAAGCAAAATATATAATTTTCTTGCAAATACCACGGTAGAAGAAAGCAACAGACAAATTGACCAGTTAGAACGAATATTGATTTGTTAGATGCAATGCTATTTAACTTTAAACAAAACCATTATCAAACGTTTTCTCAACATACTGCAGAATTATGACCTGTCAAGTATTAACTGCCTTCAAAATATGTTATCACGCTATCTTCTGGGTTGTTTGCCCCTTTTTCTGCATCCTTCTTTCTAAACAGAACGAACAAAAACAGTTAGACATTCAAAATATAGCGATTTCGAAATTTTGCAATGTTATCCGAACGTATTTCATAATAACTCGAACGACTAACATGCAGGGGGTTTATTACTTAAGTTAACAATGCAATAGGTAGTTATAAGAAGGGTAACTGGCTTGTAATATATTAGGGGAACGGCCTGGCTGTGCACGTACTACTGTCGTACTCCTCGAAGCTAACATCGTTTCGTTGATATGCTACTCGGAATAGTTTTTATTTATCTCTCGTCCACGGTGGGTAAATTAGACATGCGGTCAGGAAAGTGGGATTTGAAAAGCAAACGGCCTAGAAGAAAAAGAAGAAGAAGAAGAAGAAAAGAAGAAGAAGAAGAAGAAGAAGAAGAGAAGAAGAAGAAGAAGAAGAAGAAGAGAAGAAAAAGAAGAAGAAGAAGAAGAAGAAGAAGAAGAAGAAGAAGAAGAAGAAGAAGAAGAGAAGAAGAGAAGAAGAAGAGCACTCTGGCCGAACAAAAGTTTCCCGGGCTGCCTCGTCGGCATTTCTCGATAAGAGCACCTCAGGCGATTAGCAATAAACTAACCCCTTCTCAAAGGGCGAGAAGGTAAATCCTGGGAAGGTGGACCCCTAGAACTACACAGGACCATACCTAGGAACAACAGGTAACAAGCTATGGTCAAAAATGGCCTGGACTCTGTCGGTTAAATTTTAGTATGAAAGTTAGCTACTTTGAAGAGTTAATTGTATAAGGAAGTGAATGCTAGTACGTTTTCTACATCACTAAATATAGTGTATTGTTTCTTTGAAAGTCACGAGGGATCCGTTCAGCTTGTAAAATTGCATTGCAAAGATGGTGTATTGTCTTGAATATTAACGATCGCGTGGCTATTATCTAGTTTAAGGTCTCTTATTGCGTCTGTTATTTCATTTGTTAATATTGGATGAAGTTCTACAGATGGGAAGCTGCCCATCACACACCCATTTATATTGTAATCTTTATAACATCTAGAAAAATCGCTCATTGTGGGAGAATGTCTTTCTTATTTGAAAGTTGGTTGGTCTATTAGTATCCTGAATGCCCCAATTTCTATTTTGATGTTTTGCGTTCGACCTTTTTAATACATCATGATACATTTATTGTTGTGGTCAATTATTTAACTTCCAATATTTGATCTCATTTCTTTCAGTATATCTTTCTTGACTATTTTCTACGATTCAGCTTTGGCAATCTTATATACAATGATGGCGCAACAGTCTGGAGCCATAGACAAACTATTATATATATTATTTGTATTTTCAACATAATTTTAATTATGTAAATATCATTTATAGTTTTATTTATTATCTAGTCTAGATGAACTATCACTAACAATTTTGCGAGATATTTGCCTTTAACAATATTTGGATCTATCTTATTTTGCGAAAGATGTGTGCGGATATTTGGATAACAAATTTCCAAGAAAATGGATTGTACATCGAAGGCCGGTCAAATAGCCTCACAACCCAAATATCTGGATTTGAGTCATTGGGAGTTTTTTCGTATGAGGACATATTAAATCAGATGTTTATGCTGGCAAACAAAGAACTTTACAAACTCTTGAAGATAGCATCGCACAAGAAATAAAAAAAACATAAGAAATTAAAACTCTATTGATTAATAAAACGTGAGTAATTAAAAGTCTATGCTTGAAAAATGTGCAAAGATCATGTGCCTTCAGGATAAGAAAGTGTTTGGATGAAAATGGATATCAATTTTCGAGCACTTATTGTAAATTGTATATTGTTATATAATAAACTTTTCATGGGTTAAAATTTTTTCAGCAAATTCAATTAATATGGCAAAAACATAAAATAAGCATGTTTCAGTTGCCATGTAGGGAAAGGGTGGTAGAAATTTACACAGAAGAGGATACAGTAGCCTAGCACCTGTTCAAATTCACATGGAATTGTTACGTTGTTGGACCATTTATTACCTCTCTTGGAAGTTTATTCCAAGGTTCAGTATCTCTGATTTAGAAAGTTTCTTGTAGTGTCCACGTAGACTTGTTGCATTTTAATGTTTTATTTTACTAAACTGTATTTACATATTATAAAATAAAACAAAAAAGAGAACGTAAAAAAGAAATAAAACAAAGAACAGACGATGCTGAATACTAATCATTTAATATTGTCGAATTAAAACGGGCCTTGCTAGTTCCTATAATAATTATCAAGGGTTGACTCTAATGTTCGCCAGGCGACACTTTTACATCGACAAGATGTCTCCAAGATTTCACGTCGTCGTGATGGACCCCCCCCCCCCCAGGAAGGAAAAAGTCGAGTGACCAAGTGGCAAATGCTGGTTGGTAGGGGCCTCGGCGACACAATACTCCAGGTGTTTCTGAATGACGTTGACTCCATTTCGGGTGGCCAACGCTTTATTTAAGAGCTCGGTTATGGCCCCTGCTGAGTAGATCTCTGTTTTGGTTATCATTAATATACACATCACCTGCCTCGATGAATAGTCTCCCCCGCTAAACCCATCGCCATTCATTTGCAATCACCTGTAAAATATTTAGAAGCTTTTTTTGTTTTTGTTTTATATATATTTTTGTTAGCCCATTTGAAGAACCTGCTTGTGAAAGAATATATGATTAAGGCGAGAGAAAACACTGGGAAAAGATAAATGTTTTTTCTCTTGAAAACAAGAAGCGGATGGTAAAACGACGGATGTTGATGAAGAAATGATGACGGAAATTGACAGACAGGAAGAGACATATACAAACATTCATAGAAGAGAGAGAACGGGAAAGAAAATGAGAAAATGAGGGAGAATAAATTGATTGTATAGGTAGATCAATAGAAACAAAAAAAGATAGTTAAGAATAGATAAGAGAGATCAAGAGAGGGGCCTGTATAGAATGTGTATCCAGAAAGTAACAGAGACAGAAAGAGATAGAAAGAGAGAGACGGAGACAGAGAGAGAGAGAGAGAGAGAGAGAGAGAGAGAGAGAGAGAGAGAGAGAGAGAGAGAGAAAGACAGAGAGAGAGAGACATAAAAACATACATACATACATACAGACAGACAGACAGAGACATAGTAAAGAGAGAGAAATATGGTGTGTAGACATACGGAACTAAAAAGATAGAGATACAAAGATTGGAAGAAATAGAAATAGAAAGTAAAAAGGGGCGGATAGATTGCATAGATGGGCGAAGAGAGAGAGAGAGAGAGAGAGAGAGAGAGAGAGAGAGAGAGAGAGGGGGGGGATAGAGAGAAGGAGGAGGAGAAGAAACCATTGTAAAGTCTTTAAAATTAACATTTTTGAATTTAAATTTAAAATCTAATTATTTTCTTTTGATTTTGTAAATTCGATTCTTTACCTCATATTACACTTAATTTAGACGAAACTAATTTAACGCTTCAAAACATACAACGGCACAGATAAAAACGCTGTTAAAAATTTTTTTACTTTTATATATATATATATATATATATATATATATATATATATATATATATATATATATTTACTTTATTAAGCTTTTTAATCTCACATATCTTTCACTAACACAACATTAAAGCGATTCTAATTTAACACTTCAAAGTAAATGACGTATTCAAACGAGAGTTGATACGAGACAATCCATTTTCTTTATAAGGTGACAACAAAGCTGAAGATAGCCCAAAGGTCAACACCTTCTGAGCTTTAAACCAATAGCACTCACGTAGTACTGATTTTCTGTATCAAATAATAAATAACTATTAGGCTCTAAATTTTAATATTCTCAATTAATCGAGCACTCTGCTGAGATTTTCCTAACATCTTACAAAAGAAGTATCCTCTTTATTCTTTATAATATATATATATATATATATATATATATATATATATATATATATATATATATATATATATTGGTATAGAAAGTTTATTACTACATTCGTACCATCGGTTTCAAGCACAGAAGGACTTAGCCATCCGGCTCTCTTCAGCTTCTGTTGTCATCATCATATCTATTCTTAACTATCTTTTTTTGTTTCTATTGATCTACCTATACAATCAGCTTCTGTTGTCATCATCAGAGATGACAACAGAAGCTGAAGAATGACATATATATATATATATATATATATATATATACATATATATATATATTTACATATATATATATTTACATATATATGTATATGTATATATATATATATGTATATGTATATATATATGTATATATATATATGTATATGTATATATATATATGTATATATATGTATATATATGTATATATATATATATATATATATATATATATATATATATATATATATATATATATATATATATATATAAAATCAGGTCCGAGCTCAGACGTTGGTGGTTTTAATATGAATAAGGTTTTACAGGTTGTGAAAGATATCGTTTTGAAAAAACGATTGTGAATTGAACAACATTAACAACACGAAAGAGGCGTGTACGTTTAATACAAGATATCAGCAGCAACAAACAACGTATATTTTAACGATGGGCGCGTGTAGGAACCGAGACAAAATAAAAGGGCATTTGAAGTAAGCGCCGTTCAAAGCTGGAAATGTTCATTTTTTTCATAAAGTTTCATATTATTCATATTTTTATCTAATATATATAAAAAAGACGGAAAACTAAAAAAAGAATTGCAAAATGAATTGCAAGTAAATACATTACCAAATTCAAAAAATATAAATTAAAAAAAGAAAATGAAAACAGATATGAACTCTTTTTCAAAATTTGTTTTGCCCGTCAGAGGACATCAATAAAAACGCCGAAGAAAAATCAATAGTTAACGCAAGGAATTATATAAAATATGATATTTATTTACGGAGAGGATATCTATCTATCTATCTATCTATCTATCTATCTATCTATCTATCTACCTATATATATATATATATATATATATATATATATATATATATATATATATATATATATATATATATATATATATATATATATATGGGAAGAGAAGGATGAAGGTAATCCGACGTGATGGTAAAATGAAAAAGGAAAACCAAAAACTGGATGTTTTTTATGTGTACATCAACGTTTCGTCTTTATTTATAAGACTTCATCAGGATGATGATATAGGGAAAAAGATATCATGCAAGCACAGATACAGATAGGGTAGACATGTTGGGAAGAAAAATAAAATAAAATGAGAAATAATGGCAGCGTCTTGCTGGACGTCCGTACTCGTTAGAGAATGAAAATGAGTGGGAGAAAAAAGGGGAAAGGGTGGAGGGAGCGAGGACTACTGTGGCTGGCGATGAGAGAAAGAGGTGGGGGATGAGCAGGGGTAAAATGGATGGCAGAGAGAGATTGGAGGAAGAGGGGGAGGGGGTGTTTGACCAGATGGTTGTGGTCGAGATTGAAGGGGAAGAGTGAGTTGGAATGTTTGTGTGTGGGGGGTGTATGCAGGGAAAATGGGGATGGGTAGAGAGGGAGGGGGGCTGTGATTTTGGTGGATGGGCGAAAGTTATGGTCTTAGAGAGCGTTTGGAGAAAATGAGGGAATTTAAGAAGAGGTATGGGAGAAAATAGATGAGAGGGGGAAGAGGGAGGATTTGTCGTGATAGGGTGTGAAATATTTGAAATATTTGGAAAATGATAGCAATGAGTGAGGGATTGGAGTGGGTGGGGGAGGGGGGTGATTGAAAGGGTGGGTGAGGAATATTTGAAATATTTGGAACATGAGAAAGTTTATTTGGACGTAGTATTAAAAATGTGAGGGAAAAAAAGTGAGGAAAAAAAGAAGATTCAGGGAGAAGAGGGAAGGGTGTGGGTGAATGGAAGAGTGTCATAAGGTTAGAGATGAAAATAAAAGTTAGCCATGATCAGGCAAAAGACTTTCTTCTGTGAGGATGATCTTGCTTATTAAGGGTGATAGGTTAAAGAAACCATTTCGCTGCTTGATGGTAGTGGAGGATGTGATGAGGGCAGTTTCCAATAATCTTCGCCGAGATTTGTTGTGGATGTGTTTAGTGATTTTGGCTTGTTCAAATTTGAATGCATGACCATCATAGCAAGATCAAAACAGGTATAATTATAGGCTTCTTCCTACGCGCCCTTAGAATATGTAGCCCCCCACACATAGATGAAGAAATAAAATACATTTTTAATTCCCTAAAAACATTGCAATACCCCACACATTTCATATTAAATGCCAAGAAAAAAGCCTTCCAAATATTCTCCAGAAACACCACACAAAAAAATCAAACCCCTAACACCTCTCTCATAGACAGACCCCTTCTCCTACCCACGCATTCCAATAACACATCCATATGCAACACGCTCAACAAACTAGGCATTCCAATAGTACAAACCACTTCTCAATCCATAAAACAAACTTTAAACACATCCAGACATTTCCAAAAAACACCCACATCCCATGCCGGCTTATACACTGTCCCTTGCAATGATTGCCATCAATTCTACGTGGGAGAAACACAACGTGAATTAAAGAAACGATTAAATGAACATAAAAGGGACATAAAAAACAACAACCCTCTTAGTGCACTTTTCTCCCATGCTCTAGAATATGGTCATGCATTCAAATTTGAACAAGCCAAAATCACTAAACACATCCACAACAAATCTCGGCGAAGATTATTGGAAACTGCCCTCATCACATCCTCCACTACCATCAAGCAGCGAAATGGTTTCTTTAACCTATCACCCTTAATAAGCAAGATCATCCTCACAGAAGAAAGTCTTTTGCCTGATCATGGCTAACTTTTATTTTCATCTCTAACCTTATGACACTCTTCCATTCACCCACACCCTTCCCTCTTCTCCCTGAATCTTCTTTTTTTCCTCACTTTTTTTCCCTCACATTTTTAATACTACGTCCAAATAAACTTTCTCATGTTCCAAATATTTCAAATATTCCTCACCCACCCTTTCAATCACCCCCTCCCCCACCCACTCCAATCCCTCACTCATTGCTATCATTTTCCAAATATTTCAAATATTTCACACCCTATCACGACAAATCCTCCCTCTTCCCCCTCTCATCTATTTTCTCCCATACCTCTTCTTAAATTCCCTCATTTTCTCCAAACGCTCTCTAAGACCATAACTTTCGCCCATCCACCAAAATCACAGCCCCCCTCCCTCTCTACCCATCCCCATTTTCCCTGCATACACCCCACACACACAAACATTCCAACTCACTCTTCCCCTTCAATCTCGACCACAGCCATCTGGTCAAACACCCCCTCCCCCTCTTCCTCCAATCTCTCTCTGCCATCCATTTTACCCCTGCTCATCCCCCACCTCTTTCTCTCATCGCCAGCCACAGTAGTCCTCGCTCCCTCCACCCTTTCTCCTTTTTTCTCCCACTCATTTTCATTCTCTAACAAGTACGGACGTCCAGCAAGACGCTGCCATTATTTCTCATTTTATTTTATTTTTCTTCCCAACATGTCTACCCTATCTGTATCTGTGTTTGCATGATATCTTTTTCCCTATATCATCATCCTGATGAAGTCTTATAAATAAAGACGAAACGTTGATGTACACATAAAAAACATCCAGTTTTTGGTTTTCCTTTTTCATTTTACCATATATATACATAAAATATGAGACTAAAAGTATACTTTTAGAGAATTGAACATATAATGAAATGATTTAAGGTCAATATACGGGATAGAGCAATTATAAAGATAAATGGAGGAAGAGAGATAAAGACGTGCTTATCTTTGAAAAGCCTGGCTTAAGGAAAACAAATAAACATGTTTTTTATTGAGTACACCTTGCATTGAACAATCGAAAATGAAATAGATTTGTCATTCGCACACTTTTATTTCTCTTCCTCCGTTTTACATATATATATATATATATATATATATATATATATATATATGAAAAATATTTGTTGTTGTTTATTATCTACGGACGTATACGTTTCGTCTTTTTTCAATCAAGACTCTTCAGCGTAGAAGTATGACTATTCACTACTGGTCACACGATTCGAAACCCTGGATTATAAGTATTTTTCAACTCCAACCCAACGTCTTAAACCTCGCGGCCAATATCTGAACGGCTGATAAACTGTGGTAGATTAAATTACGCTTGTCGCTTTCAGCGTAAATATAACTTAATTTTTCCGTTATCACGTGACAACCTCCCATGGCATAAGGGATAGAGTGAACACTTACAGATTTAAGGTGACTCTGTGACCGTCTCAGATTGTCATTTCCCTGTACTGATGAGAGCCGAAAGCTTGAAACAACATCGTATGGAGGTAAAATATTGAAATATAAGTTAACATTATTAGAAGCCTCTTTAAGTAAATCAAAGTCGAGAACTGTTGGAGAGATTAAAAATAGACATTTACCTAAAGCTTTAGTGCGATATTCCAAAACTGTTGTTGAGTTCTACCAGATTGTATTGATGTTTACGCTCGCCACTTTTAGCCTAAATATAACTTAATTTCTCCATTATCACGTGACAACCTCCTATTGCCTAAGGGGTAGAGTGAACGCTTACAGATTCAAGGTGTCTCTGTGAACAGGGTTGGCGCCCCGTGACCGTATGAGATTGTCATTTCCCTGCACTGATGAGTGCCAACAGCTCGAAACGACATCGTACGAGGCCTGTCTAAAATGTACCCGACCTTTATTTTTTCGTGCGAAATAGAGACGGTAGGGTGGCGCTACTCTATACAGTGTGACTTTTATCACTGCCTTCCTGCGTGTTAGTCGCTGCCTGTCGGTCTCTGAGCGAGGTACTACACAACAATTTCGTCGGATTACAGATTCTCTGAAGCTGACTGAACGTGTTGAGCAAAGGTATTGCATCACATTTTATAAAAAGATTGGTTATTCTTAAAGCAAAACAATTCGTCAGATTAAGCAGTTGTTTGGAGAAGATGCGATGGATGTAACACAAATTAAGGAGTGGTTCAACCGATTCAAAAATGGCCGCACATCAGCGGAAAGTGACGAGCGTTCTGGCAGGCCCCAAACTACTCGGAGAGTAGCTGTTGCTGAGAGGGTGCGAAATTTGGCAATGGAAGATATTCGTTCAACCGCGCGGGAGATCGCTTAAGAGGTCGGAGTGAGTAAAGCTTCCGCACATACAATTTTGCGTGACGATTTGAACATGCGCAGAGTGGCTGCGAAAGTTGTGCCCAAGTTGTTGTCGCAGGAACAAAAATACCTCCGTTTTCAAACACAGGACCTTCTCGAAACTGCCAACACTGGTCCTGGGTTTCTGAGCACTGTGATAACTGGAGATGAGTCATGGGTGTACTGGTACGACCCAGAAAGAAAGACAGTCGTCGCAATGGAAGCATCCCGAGTCTCGAAGGCCCCAAAAAGCGCGACAGATGCGAAGCAAAATCAAGGTGATACTGACTGTCTTCTTTGATATCCGTGGAATTGTGCATCACGAATACGCACCGGAAGGACAAACAGTGACAAATGAGCACTATCAAGATGTTCCCCGGCGTCTCAGTGACGCAGTTCAGCGCAAAAGGGCAGATATGTGCACTGTGAAAAACTGGCAACTGCATCGCGACAACGTCCCCGCACATTTATCTTAATTGATCCAAAATTTATTTGCCAAAGATGGAATTTGAGTCGTTCGCCAACAATCCTACTCTCCAGACATGGCTCCTTGCGACTTCTGGTTGTTTTGAAAATATAAGACACCCCTGAAAGGTTCCCGTTTTGAGACGAGAAAAGAGATAATGCGGAACGCGATGGCGGAGATGAACACCATTCCAAATGAAGACTTCCAGGGGTGTTTTCGGCAGTGGATGGATCGGTGGGCTAAGTATGTGCAAGCACAAGGTGCCTACTTTGAAAGGGATTAGGGTCCCAATCCTGTTAATTATTTGAAATATTTTTCTGGTCTAAAGTCGGATACTTTTTATACAGGCCTCGTATGTACGTAAAATATCAAAATATATATTAATATTATATATATATATATATATATATATATATATATATATATATATATATATATATATATTATACGGGTATAAGTAATACATCTAGCATTAGTTTTACATTTTAATGTTTTTCTTTTCCTTGGGGGATATGGTACGGTTTCGGTGCGCCACCTAAATTTTAAAGTTTACAACAAATAATAATGTGTCCACATTTCTCAACCTGTTGCCTAGAATACACATTCCATCATTCATAATGTTAAGTTCAATAGCTTAGGACTTTACCAAGAACATATGTATTATTGACGATCACGCGCATGCACCGATCTTTTTAAAAGTGTATTTCTCAATATATCTGAAAATTTTATGTAGAGCAATTGTATTCTATATTATTGTTTTTTTTTATCCTACTTATTTTAAAAATTCGAGGGCGTGTTCGAGTTAGTGTTAGCGCACCTTTTAAATGGTAAAGTTTACAAAAACATAATCTGCCGATATTACTCACCAGGTTGCCGAGAATATATGTTATAAAATCCGTTCATTAGTTTAAGAGATTACCCTATATATATATATATATATATATATATATATATATATATATATATATATATATATATATATATATATATATATATATAATGAGCTAATTATATCAGAAAATCCGAAAGGACCATTAATTTATTTTGGTAAACTTTTCAATAACACTATAACTTCAAATACTTTTTCTTTCTGGCCATTGTGTTTAACATCAAACGTAAATTCCATTAAATCGGTTTTTCTTTTCAAGAAATTCTTATCTGTGGAACACGTTGACACAAGATTTCTTCCCTAGAGCCTACAGCATGGTCATTTCCAAATTCAATGTCTATAAACACTTGTCAAAAATCATAGTCGTATGTCATCAGCTTTTGCCTATTCCATTCATCATAATATTCGTCATCATTTAACTGACAATCTATCCACTTCATTAACCCTTATCCTCGAGTGGCCCGAAGCCTTGATAAGTTATGTTTCATCAGTAAAAAAGGGCCCTATCGAATCTCTGTGATTATTTATGAACTATCACCGTTGAGAAATATGTCAACCCATAATGTTATTACAGTTTCAATTAGAAATTTTTTTCCAGTTGAGCTATCGTGCAAAAGGGGAATATTTGATGGGCAAAATCGCAACTTATGTTTAATAAATCAAAGACGATGGATCGTTTCCAATATGGATGGCGTTTCCAAAAAGGGTGGATCTGCCGTTAAACAGAAAAACCTAACTAAACCGAACTAGCTATCCAAGTCAAACTTTCAGTAAGTAGATATATTATGACAGGTAACGTTGGTAAGTAATGATATAAGTAAGTATGTGAAACGGAATTTCCATTAACAGAATTTCTTTCCAATACCTTTCCACCTGTGGAACACGTTTACACAAGATTACTTCCTTTGGTGTTACAACATGGTCATCTCCAAATCTAATGTTAATAAACACTTGTCACAAATAATATTCGTAAGTCATCAGCTTTTGCCCATTTCATTCATCATTTCCAATCACTTCATAATATTCGCAATCATTCTACTGACAATCTATCCATTTCATTGACGCTTATTCTCGAGTGGCTTTCAGCCTTGATAAGCGGTTACTCGGATCTTTTATTGGTTATTTATTAACTAAAAACGTTGAGAAAAGTGTCAACGCATACATTTATTACAGTTTTTCAATCCTCTCATAATATTCATCATCATTAAACTAACAATCTGTCTATCTCATTAACCCATGTACTTGAGTGGCTTTCAACCTTAATAAGGTGTGGCTCATTAGTAACAAAGAGACCTATTGGATCTTTAGTGATCATTTACGAACTATTACTGTTGAGAAATATATCAACCCATAATGATATTACAGTTTTCTTTTAAAACTTTTATTCACTCCAAACAAGACACATTGTAACTGAGGCGTAAGGGGCTAATGTGAATTAAGGGCCAGATTTATAGAGGTATCCTAATTTGGAAGTTGTGCAACAAGATGTTTGTTCACATTACATTTAAATTTCTGAATGTTGGTACAATTGGGGAAACAATGAGTAGGGAAGCAATTTCAAAAGCAAGCGGTTCGAGGAAATACGTTATTACAGTAGAAAAATGTCCTGCATCTTGCAACCTCCGTGGTTAAGGGGTGGTATTTTGCTGATTGTCGGGTTGATCGGGTACATTTATTTTAGGGAGCACAAGTTCAGCAAATTCGTCGGAGCACATTCCGTTAAATTTAATTTGTAAAACAAGCACAGGGATGCAACCTTACGGCGATGGGGCAGGGGCTGGAGCTTGGTAGACAGTGTGGGATCTATTAAGTTTGAAGCTTTTTTTTTGGACCCTGTCTAAGAGGGAGAGACAAGGTGTTGGTGCACCAGCTCAAATGTGATAACAATACTCCATGCAGTTTAAAATAAAAAAACAACCTTTTTCCAAGGTAGCTGAAGTGCAAAAGAAGAAACATTCGATGGGTAAAATCGCAACACATATTCAATGCATCAGATTCCATGAATCGTTTCCACAAGGGTTGATATACCGTTGAATAAAATAAACAATCCAAACTAGTTATTCAATTGAAACGTTTATGGAGTATTACTATCATGATACGTAACGTTGGTAGGTAGTAATAAAGGTGGTGGTAGGTATATGACGACGAGTTTAATTCATTTAAAAATGGGTCGGTAGGATATTATTGGACTAAAGACGATGCAATCGATTATGCAAAATTTAAATATGATCGTGACCATTTATATTCATGCAGTTGAAAAAAGGATGAAGTCAGCCTCCAGCTATGAGTAAAATAATAAATGCTAAACAATGAATAGTGTACAATGAATCGTGGTGACTTGTAATAAATAGCTATCCAAAGGATTTCTGTACTTGGACGGAGAATCTCGAGACTGTCCCGGAAATGCCCGAGGCCGTTTATGATTTAAAAGCCGCGAAAATAATGTAAAAAGCAGACGACATGCAAAGGGTCAAGTTTGAGTTAGGCTTAAAATTAGATTAAGTTTATGGGTAAAAAAAAATGTGTAGCTCCCCCCCAAAAAGTTGAAAAAACTTCCGCAAAAAAAGAAAAAAGAAGATGGCTTTCAAATCGTAAACTGCTTTAGCCATTTTCGTGACTGATTCCGAGATTTTCCATTAAAGTACTGACATCACTTGTTTACCCATTCATTACAAGAACTCAATGTAAATATATCATGACAAGTAACGTTTGTAGGTAGCATTGTAAGTAGGTATGTTTGTAGGTAGATAGCGACGAACCTAATTAATCTTAAAATAAGTCGGTGGTACGTTATTGGCTAATGGATATCACCAATGACAATGCAATCGATTATGCCAAATTCAAATATGATCGAGTCGATTGTGACCTTTTATATTCATGCAGTTGTGGAAAAGTATGAAGTCACCATTGCCCCCCCCTCCAGCGATAAGTTAAATAATAAATACTAAACAATGAATCGTGTACAATGAATTGGGTCCGATCGTCATTGTGTTTTAAAATTAAATGACATCAAACAGGTTGATATGTCGTAAAACAAGCGAACCTAACCAACACAGACACCAGGTGCGGACATGAAAAAAAACAAAACCTTTTTTTAACTGAATTTACACAATTATGATTTATTCACTCAACCAACACAAGATATCTTAAAAGACAAATTTTATAATCAGCATCTAGATGTTTGTGTGTGGGGTCGTCTATTATATATATATATATATATATATATATATATATATATATATATATATATATTCTAGCTGGCACGCTGGCGTTAACAGGGAAGTAATGAGAATCCCGTGTCTTCAGCTCTCAAACTTTAATGCCATATTATCATTTTCATCTTATTGTTTATTTCTTAAATAAAGTAAGACGTAATCTTTACTGTTTATGGATATTCCGTGTGAATGCTGTTATTTATCTACCTCCCACAAGGTAAGATGTGACACAAGGTCGGGAAAGTGGGATTAGATAAGCCAGCGCTCGAGAGGTGAGCACTCTGGCCATTTAAAAATTGCCTGGGCAGCCGCGTCGGCATTCCCCGGTAGAGGCGCCTCAGACAGTAAGCAATAAACTTACTCCTCCCCAAAGAGGGGAGGCGAAGCCTGGGATGGTGCACCTCCTAGAACCGAACAGGACCAGACAACCCCCAATAGACCGGCGTAAATCCAGACCCAAAGGCCCAGACAATACCAGTTTATAAGGCGGGTAAAGACTCCTGAATGCTGACCCCACGATATTCTAACACAAAAAATTCTATTGTGTTTGATCTTGGTGTAAGTCTTTGTTTTCAATTGCATACTTAGTAAGCGATATTAGGAATCGATAATTGAACACTAGTAACTCCAAATGGAATCGGAGAGAAATTTTAATGGGGTCATGCAATTCTTTGAAAATTGTTTACTCCTTATTAAATGAAATTTGAGTTTTCTAACTGTTAACATATCGATTTCTATAACAAACAAACTTTCTGTTTTAATATATACTAGTAAAATACCCATCCCAGGAGAGGCAAAATTAATTCCTCAAACAGAATAGTTTTGTATCACTTTTATATCCCATTATGAAGATTAAAATCAAGGCAGGATGCTACTATACTTAATGTCTAGAATCATTACTCATGAGGTGATTTTGATTCTACAAAATATCTAAAATTTAAGGGTTAAGCTAATGTGTTAAGGAAAAAGTAAAAATTCATGAATTTTGTTTAATTAGTGTCTAATGACTATTTGACTATTAATGTCTAATGACTATTTGACTATTACTGTCTAATGACTATTTGACTATTAATGCCTAATGACTATTTGACTATTAATGTCTAATGACTATTTGACTATTAATGTCTAATGACTATTTGACTATTACTGTCTAATGACTATTTGACTATTAATGCCTAATGACTATTTGACTATTAATGTCTAATGACTATTTGACTATTAATGTCTGATGACTATTTGGCTATTAATGTCTAATGACTATTTGACTATCAATGTCTAATGACTATTTGACTATTAATGTCTGATGACTATTTTACTATTACTGTCTAATGACTATTTTACTATTAATGCCTAATGACTATTTGACTATTAATGTCTAATTACTATTTGACTATTAATGTCTAATGACTATTTGACTATTAATGTCTGATGACTATTTGACTATTAATGTCTAATGACTATTTGACTATCAATGTCTGATGACTATTTGACTATTAATGTCTAATGACTATTTGACTATTAATGTCTAATGACTATTTGACTATTAATGTCTAATGACTATTTTTCAAATTTAATGCAAGTCTGAAACATTTTAATTTTCAAACAGGAAGTTGTGCCCATATTATGCCCCCCCCCCGAAAACCTTTTTAAAACACTTCAAAGAAACAGAAATTTGGGAAATATTTATTAATTAATGTCTAATACCTATTGTCATAATTTCACAAACTATCTGAAATTTCACGAAGAGCTTCCACTCTTTTTTTCTTCTTTAGCATAAAATTAAATTAAACTAAATATAGCCCACATTACCTACTGCTACACTTAGCAACTGTGTTCCAAAATTCATAATAATCAGTTAATTAGTTTAGAATTGAATCCTGTACATACAAATATATAAGCGCGTGAAAAATACACTCCCCAAAACGGGTAAACTTAATTCCCTCAAGAGAACAGCTTTGCACCACTTCTACGTCTCTTTACGAAAATTAAAATCTAGACATAATGATACTTTACATTATTTCTAGAATCCTTATTGTAATTTAGATAGAAATCGATTGCATGATTTTGATTCTAGAAAATGTCTAAAACTTAATGCTTAAAGTGTCTTAAGAACAAATTGAAATGAGGCAACCTTTAGAAATTGGTGTCTCACGACTTTGAATCAAACTCAATGCGACTTTAAAATACTACAAAGAATCTGAAATCTGGGTGATATTTATTAATTGATGTCTGATACTTATCTTTTAAATTTCATGAAAATCGGAGGCATCTGAATGTTTACTAAGGGATTCCGCCCCCTTTTCCACTTTTGCATAACACTAAATAAAAATAAATATAGTTAACATTAACTACCATTACGCCGATCAGCTGTGTTCCAAAATTCACAACGATCAATTAATTAGTTTAGAAGAGAATGCTATACATAGAAATATACACACATATACACACACACACAACACACACAACACACACGCATATATATATATATATATATATATATATATATATATATATATATATATATATATATATATATATATATATATATATACAGGGTGGGCCAAAATAAGGGTCCTATCTTTAAATTTGAATAACTTGAATTTGAATAACTTCCACAAAATAAAAGTTAAACTCACCAAACTTTATGTGTGTGTAGATTGACCCTTCCGAGATTTTTTGAAATAAACAAAACAAATTTTAGCCGAAAAACACTTCTTAAAACTTACAAAAACTAAAGTATTGTTTTTTACACTGTTTTGAGTTTTTTAAGCAAAAATAATGTTTTCTAAATGAGGGTACGTTCCTTAGGACTAATATGGCTCATGCTTGCTTCGGAAGGGGTCCTTTACTTATTCTAAAAAAAAAAAAAAAAAAAAAAAATCAATAAATAAAAAAGTTATGAATTTTTAAAAATAGGACCCTTATTTTTGCCCACCCTGTATATATATATATATTTATTTATATATATATATATATATAAGGAAAAATTGTTTGCTAAAAAAATTATTAAAAAATCTGTATCAGTTGTTGCACCATATTTTCTTCACCCCCCCCCCAAATAAATATGTATTCATGAAACTTACCACATACGATGAGAGTTTTGTTCCTTGATTTGAATTTTTTTCCTACGTTTTGAAAATTTCTTACAAACTTACATTTTTTTTTCGAAGTTTTCATTGAATTTTTTTCGTTGAAATGAACATACGATGCCTGTTTCTAGCGTTTTAACATTGGCTAGCGTTTTTGACACAAAAAGAACTTAAGTTTTCGTTCGGCACTTCCGGCTGTTTACGTAACCTCTCGGAATGTGCCGATGAAAACGCGGTTCATAAACTGCATGAGTGTACCATCAGTGCGGGTTTTTCCAGATGTTGGCTTAAGGAATAAGATCCGAGTCTAAGATTTATGTTAAATAATGATGAGGGAAGTATTATAGTGCTTTAGATTAACTTGCGACGTAGGAGAGAGTATTCGGTTTTGGGGAGGGTGCAGTTTGTGAAGTCTATTTTAGTTGCCGATTTTGTGATGTCACACTCTTTCTGACGTCATGCAGTGTGCATGGAGACTGACAAACAAACAAAATAACAAGCTCCACAAAACTTTAGAAGTATATAGATTTCTATATTATGTTGAATACAACAACATAAATTTACTAGAATTGTCTGCTCCTGCGGCGGCTTGTAACTTTATGTTCTGGGTGTGATGTCTAAGTAAATTTAAAGAATTTCAAACTTTATCTTGTTTTGTTTACCAATTTTTTAAAAGTCTTTAATAAAAAAAAATGTTGAGAAAAGCAATGGTATTCACTTACCAAAATGAGGTGATAACTTTTAATGATCGATTAATTAGTTTAGGAGTGCGTCTTATACATACAAATATATAAAAATAGGCACATATCTCTCTCTCTCTCTCTCTCTATATATATATATATATATATTTATATATATATATATATATATATATATATATATATATATATATAATGTATTTTTATGTAATTGTTTTTATTGGTGATTGCAGCGTTCATTGTTTTTTTTTTACTACTATTTAGATTGTTTCACTTCCTAATTGATTAAAATACAGAAAATTGCATCATTAGTCGCCCTTAACTTTATGAACTAGGCGTCGTAGCCTAGGGATAGAACGCCAGAGTATTGACATTAATATCGAAGGTTCGATCCTTGTCTAAGTTAGCCAGAAACACGTGCCCATCGATTACTTTTATGTACGTGTAAAATAAATAAAAATATATACATTAACGAAAAATACGTCCTATGAAGTTAATTTTCTGCATCTTAATCACTTAGGAAGTGAAACAATCGAAATAGTAGTAAGCAAAAAAATAAAAATTTAGCTGCAATCACCAATAGAAAAAAATTACATAAAAATACATTAAATATTTAGGTGATAAAAATCATACATCTTTCTAGGCAAGGCGTCATAACCTGGGGGTAGAACGCCAGAGTATTGACATTAACATCGAAGGTTCGATCCATGTGTAAGTTAACCATGCTGATGACAGTTGTGAGTCAGAAACACGTGTCCATCGATTGTTTTTATGTACGTATAAAATTAATAAAACATATATATATATATATATATATATATATATAAATTAAGTAGATTCTGTGAAGAGATGTGAGAACATCGAAACGCTGGTTGTTTGGCGTAGACTATATATATATATATATATATATATATATATATATATATATATATATATATATATATATATATATATATATATATACACTCACACAGTCACTGTCCACATAGAAGACCCATGACCAGACGATTCGTGACCTTTTGGATCACGGGTTGGCTATTCCATCTGTTTTAATGGATGACGTCATCCTTAGTCTACTTCATAATTTCTGACGTTATGAAGGATTTTCCCTATGTTTCTAATCCCATTTTAATGGATGACGTCACAAAAGAGTAACGTAATCAATTGACGACGTCAAAATGATTCTTCTCGATGTCTTCCACTTCTGTGATTAATTCTGTGCAAAACCGGCCACAGAAGCTGACAATATGTGAATCTATTCATTTATATGTCGCAGCCAATCAGATTCTTTCTATTAAGAAATGATGTCTTTATTTCAATATTAGTTTACACGCCATAAATGTTGCAGGCTCCAATCCCAAATATGATTATCTTTTCCCTACAAAATATGAATAAGATAAAAACAGGTTACATATTTTATAACCAATGAGAATCTTTAAATAATTTTTGAAAAATCCTCTTTTGGGACCTTTAATTCAGAGAAAGGTGTTATTATCTGTTTTGTGCGTGTGTTGCGTTGCGTTGCGTTAGTATGAGAGTTTGCGTGATACACTGTGTTAGAGTAAGTTTAATGGTCAATGTATACACCGTGTGTATATGTCCGTCATTATTTCCTTAGAAAAGCGGCAAATTTGTTGGGTAGAGAAATATTTGTGTCTGTGTTTATCAGCAGCACTAGTAGTTGTAGCTGTTTGCTAGTTGTTGCTCTTGTTCTCTTGTAGATGTTGGCGATGCTGATGATTGCTATTCATGCTGGCATAACGAAACATAGCAGTAGTGTTGTTGTTGTCGTTGCTCGGTAACTGGTTGCTGCACCATAACACTTAACACTTAACACTAATCCTAATCCTAACTCTACAACATAACGATAAGCCCTAATATCTAATCCTTTCTCAACGCCTAACCCTAATTAAAGAAAGAACAATAAACATTCTGTATCACTCACAACTGAATTTGTATGACAGATTTGTGAATGTATTTCGCAAAAGCGCCAGCGTGAAATAAGTGACATCATTTGTGTCGTATATTGTTTCATCCTTTTCAATACTAATTTGTTGTTTAAAATATCTATTACTATACTAAAGCTAAGTTAACCAATGTTAGTTTCCATACGGATTATTTCCTATATATTTTAACCACACAAAATACATACTAATATATTCCTCAGTTTTGGGATTAAGTTATGTTTTAAAAATAACTTCCATTTTAATTGTCATAATAAGTCGAAATTTGTAATTAACTTACTGAGTGACCCATCACTTACTAAGTTTTTCTCTGTTACTTTCACCATCTCTCACAGTATGTTGTTTGAATTCCGCTCTTATTTCATATAGTATCTATCACTCTCGCTTCCGATTCTCTCTCTCTCTCTCTCTCTCTCTCTCTCTCTCTCTGTGTGTTTCTTAAGAGTCTAAGATAATAAAGAAAGGAAAGAATAAACAGATTGGAAAAGTCAATTATAAACAAAAAAGAATATCACCAAATGATAGTAATATTATTTAACACGTAGCTGTAAAGAGAGGTAGAGAGGGTAGCGAGCAGAAAGAGATTAATTAGGTATTATTGAACGTTATTATTTATATCTAACTGGCTTTACAAACTCACATGTGTCTAGTTATTAATAAACTTACGACTTATGGTTTTATTATTTCGTTTTTCGGTCATTTATATTTAAATTTGTGATTTGATAATAACGCTTGATCATGTAATAGAGTAGGGCCGAACAGGCTTTGAAAAATAAATTAAAAACAAACAAAAAAATCAAGCGCACTATTTTGTACCTGCGGAGTAATACATCCCCCATCCAAAGAAGATCGTACAGATCATTTGAAAAAAAAAAGAAAAAGATTAGAGTAATTCAGATTCTTGAATCCTTTTGTCGGGCGAAGATGATCACGTTTTGTGCTTAATGAAGTGTGCCCGTTTGGTTTATGCAGGAAGTGGGAGAAGAAGCTGGAAGAGGGGGAGGATGGTCAAGAGAGGGACGATAGGAATAAGAAGAGGAACATGAAGGGTCAGACTTGAGAGGAGGTGAGAGTGTGAATGATAATGGGGTTTGCTTTGAAAATAATGATTAATAGACATTGTCGCTGTCGTCTAAGCTACCGATTGACGACGGCGTGTGTCAAACCTAGAGCGTCCGGTTAGAATTTGTCACGTGCGCCTGTCCGCTATCATTGCACTAGACGACAAATGGAAAACAGTAAAAAAAAAAAAAAGACCCAACTCTCCTACTTCTCTCTCTCTCTTTATTAATTAATCTCTAACTCTCTCTCATATATATATATATATATATATATATATATATATCTTTTTCTTTTAATAGTTCTTTGTTTTGTGTGAAAAACACCAAAGTGAACAAGACCAAAAAGACAAGGAATGGAACAAAAAATATATTTGTAGCAAATTGGAAAGGAAAATAGACTGATATAGACGGAGAAAGAGAAAGTGGATAGAGCCATAGAGAGTGGGGATTAGAGGGACAAACAGAGAGCGATAAGGGGCAGAAAAAGAAGACAAGCCTATTCATATTTCATGAATGTTTCAATTTTTGATTTCGTCATAACGCCTGATCATATAACAGAGTAGAGCCGAACAGGCTTTGAAACAAGAAAAAAAAGAACCCAACACACTATTCTGTACCTGCGAAGTAATACACTCCCACGTAAATAAAATCATACAGATATGAAAAAAAAACAAAAACGATCAGAACAATTTAGATTCGTGAATCCATGTTCTTAAAAAGAAAAAGTTGTATTTCCAATTTATTTTTTCGCTTATATTCTTTATCCGAATCGATATTTTCATTTTGATTAGTGATTTGGAGAGAAGTTTTCATCTACGTGGAATTATATAATAGTTCGATTATTTATGAAAAAAACGGGGAACAAATTTAGTAAGAGCCATATTTTTGCGGATTCATCGATATATTCATAATTCAAGCATTTTATTAGCCATTCGATATACATTTGAATAAAACGTTGGCGCAGAACACGTACGCAAGATATTTTCTTCTTCTTCTAAAGCTTTCAAGAAATGTAAATATTGTTTGTTTTTATCATAACGAAAAAAAAAGTATTAATTTCATTTTCGGTAAAAACAAATTTCAAGAAAGATAAGAAGCTTTATCGCCTGGCAAATCTCAACATTTGATTATAAGTAATTTAGTAGTTGTTGTAATCTCTGTTTATGGTTTTACATATTCCTTAGATACATGTATAGGTTTATATATTTCTATTACAAGATTAACTCCTAAAGTAATACTGATCATTATGAACTTTTAAACAAAGCTGTAAGGCGTAAAGGTTTCAAATATGGGCTATATTTAGTTTAATTTAGTATTATGCACAAGAGGAGGGTGGTAAAATAGGGTTGGAAACTCTTTGTGAAAATTCAGATACCTCCGATTTTTGTTAAATTTTAAAAATATGTATTAGACATCAATTAATATATATTCCACAAATTTCAGTTTTTTTGTAGTATTTTAAAGGGATTTAAAGGGGTTTAAATTAATTTAAAGGGATTTAAAGGGAATAATATGGGCACAGCCTCCTATGTGAAAATTTAAATATATCAGATCAAGCAATTTCCGTTAATTTCAATTTCTTTTTTAGACATTTTAGGCGTAATCCTTAAAATTAGATATTTTCTAGAATCAAAATGATGCAATTGATTTTGATCAACATTTGAATAAGGATTCTATATATAAAGTTTAGTAGCCTTATATCTTGATTGTAATCTTCGTAAGACATTTCTTTGAAATATTGTTTATAATATGTTGTTAAGATACTTGTTTTTGTTTAGAAAGCGTAAAAGATACATAGCAAAACCAAAAACTGTAAGCAATGAAGCACAACGACAAAAGCGTGAACGTAAATTCCAATTTATCCATCTGTAAAGTAGAGTTCTATATCAAGGGGGAAGGGGGAAGGGCGAAGCTGAAGAAACAAGAATCATGATATTTCAAAGTTATAAATGGAAAACGTCATTTATCGTAAGTTTTCTTGCACCTAAATACCAGAGCAATCGCATAGGCTGATTAGCCAATACAAATTACCTGGTGTGTCTGAAATTGTCTCCTACTAAATAACATAGCGGGTCGGATAGAACATGTAATCGATCGAATCGATTTATATTCATTTGCGTCGTATATAAAGAACACAGATTTTTGTAAATCACTGGCTAGGAAGAATCAAATATCGAGTAGCCAGATGCATGTTATTTAAGTCCGATGTTGAGAATCAGACCGACATTTCTTTCATCATAATCACACACAAAAAAACACACACATACGGATATATATATATATATATATATATATATATATATATATATATATATATATATATATATATATCACGATTTAATGTAATGCTCCTTGTTTATCTTCCACTACTGATATAGTTTAGCTCCTGTTTCTATTTGTGGATTTTCCAGTTATAAGGCGCCTTATATAATATGCGGATTTAGTTAGTATCCATAGGATTTTAACTGCAATATATTTTTCTTCGTCTGTAAATGATCAAAAGCTTCATTTGAATATATATATATATATATATATATATATATATATATATATATATATATATATATATATATATATATACCTCTCCCACTTCCTAATGATTTTATTCTCCAACTGCCGTTTGCCACTGCCACCATCTATTTGTAATTCATAATTTGATGTTTTCTTAAGTGGCCGCAGGTTTTGAGCTGGCAGCTTCTGCAACCTATCATTTTCAAATATTTAGTACTTGTGCGTTGTCTTCTTCAGACAATCATCATGAGGAAGTCTTGTAATAAAGACGAAATGTTGATGAATACATAAATATTTTTTTTGGTTTTCCTTTTTCAATTTCCACTTATATATATATATATATATATATATATATATATATATATATATATATATATGGCATAGATCTTATGTAAACTATTACATGATAACTTATTTGCGCTCAAAGAATTCAACATAACAACAGTATAATTACGATCGTTTCTGAGACGATATGTTTTTTATTAATATCGGATTACTTCATCAGCACAAGGTATAGAGACCAATGTGAAAGCATACAGACAGCATCAAGGCTTTAGAGTTCAAGCCCACTAATTATACAGCAAATTAGAAACAAAGATGGGATTAGTGGTATGCATACCATCAAGTTTGTACAGACCGGGTAGAAAACAATATTTGGGATTTAGAGTGGGACTCAAAGTTGAATAAACGGATATGATATTATATACAAGTAGAAACACATTACAAGGAAGAGAGAAACATTTATCTATTAAAAAAAAAGCATAAAAGTCATTATAAGTTAAATGTTCTCTCACTGGAGAATCATGCACATATATAATCATACAATGCGAAAAGTGTGATTAATATTCAAATTGACTATTATTAATGGTAGAGTAATTGAAGAATTCGAATGCAAAACGCGATAAACACCATTTTCAAAATCACAAAACTGTCCCTACAAAAAGTGTTGCATTTCAACACTCAAAAATACCCCAAAACAATGTGTTACATAATATGATACCGAAATAATTTCTTTTTGATTTCAATTAGAATCAGCTTTCA
>OY744541.1:43925362-43977862 GCA_963556195.1 Sepiola atlantica | reverse complement strand
TTTTAGGCAGATCTTCATCATTCCAAGGTATTATACACGACATGAAAAGAAACTGCAATTTTAGGCAGATCTTCATCATTCCAAGGTATTATACACAACATGAAAAGAAACTGCAATTTTAGGCAGATCTTCATCATTCCAAAGTATTATACACGACATGAAAAGAAACTGCAATTTTAGGCAGATCTTCATCATTCCAAGGTATTATACACAACATGAAAAGAAACTGCAATTTTAGGCAGATCTTCATCATTCCAAAGTATTATACACGACATGAAAAGAAACTGCAATTTTAGACAGATCTTCATCATTCCAAGGTATTATACACGACATGAAAAGAAACTGCAATTTTAGGCAGATCTTCATCATTCCAAGGTATTATACACGACATGAAAAGAAACTGCAATTTTAGGCAGATCTTCATCATTCCAAGGTATTATACACGACATGAAAAGAAACTGCAATTTTAGGCAGATCTTCATCATTCCAAAGTATTATACACGACATGAAAAGAAACTGCAATTTTAGACAGATCTTCATCATTCCAAGGTATTATACACGACATGAAAAGAAACTGCAATTTTAGGCAGATCTTCATCATTCAAAAGTATTATACACGACATGAAAAGAAACTGCAATTTTAGACAGATCTTCATCATTCCAAGGTATTATACACGACATGAAAAGAAACTGCAATTTTAGGCAGATCTTAATCATTCCAGTAATCATGGGAGCTACCGGGCTCATGAAACAGAATTTCAAAAACTACGTGACGAATATACTCGGTGAACCAAGTGCAAGAGATATACAAACAATTGTGCTTAAAAGAGCGGTTAAAATCCTAAAAAGATCTCTTGCTTGGAGTCTGGCATTCGGTTGGATGCCTCATCCTCAGCAAAAACAAAAAAGATAGGAAAATTGAAAAAAGAAAAAGCAAGAGCGTGAGCAAGCATTACTAACATTTGCAGTTTTATCATAAACTAGAAGCGACATCCAGCGTTGTCCAGGAATGAAAGTTGTTCTTATATATTATAAAAACCAAAGCAAAATATGTATTATAGAAATGTGTTATTGTAAATAGCGAAACATGCAAAAATCAGAAACATGTTTTGATTCCAATTATTCTTAACACTCAAATCTTCCTTTATTATTTTTTATTTACATGTTATAGAAAATTCCCTAATGTCAGACACTTAGATAAAATAACAACCAGCATCGGATTGGTCGTTTTTGTTTTTCTTTTTTTTCTTAAATTTATTAAACTACTACGACTTATAATCAAATGTTTAGATTTGCTAGGAGGCAGAGCATAGAGTTAGGAGTAGGGTTAGGGTTAATCAAATGTTTACATTTGCCAGGAGGCAGAGCTTAGGGTTAGGGTTAGGATTAGGGTTAGGGTTAATCAAATGTTTAGATTTGCTAGGAGGCAAAGCTTAGGGTTAGGGTTAGGGTTAATAAAATGTTTAGATTTGCCAGGAGGCAGAGCTTAGGGTTAGGGTTAGGGTTAGGGTGAATCAAATGTTTAGATTTGTCAGGAAGCAGAGCTTCTTATTTAGTTTGCATTTTTTTTACCGAAAATAAAATTAACTAAACATGTCTCGTTATGATAACATAAACGTTATCAACATTTTTTTAAAGCGTTAGAAGAATTTAAAAAGATATTGTGCACATTTTCAGCGTCCCAAACATTCATTTCACAAAACTTTTATTCACCCCCAACAAGACACATTGCCACTGAGATGTAAGGGGCTAGTGTGATCAGGGGACAGATTTATATTGAAAATCTTAATTGGGGAGTTGTACAGCGAGATGTTTGTTCACGTTACATTTAAATTTCTGCACGTTGGTACGGTCAGGGAAACAGGGAGCGAGGAGGGAATTTCGAAGGCAAGCGGTCCGATAAAATAAGCTATTAGAGTAGAAAATATTTTTCCCGACATCTGGGGACCTCTACAGTGAAATGGGTGAGATTTTGCTGCTAGTCGAATTGGTCGTGGGTATTAACGTTGGACATCATTTACGTAGTTCATCGGAACACATTATGTGGTAGTACTTGTGAGACACTGGAGCTTAACAGACAGCGCAGAACCTATTAGGTTAGAAATTCCGTCTGGCTATCTTTCTAAGATGAAGTGGTGTGGTTAGTAGACCAGCACCAGCTTAGATGTGGCAAAAATACTCTGTGCACAGGCGAATGATGGCTTTATAGAGATACAAGATACGGGCAGGTGTGAGAAGTTTTCTAGCCTGATAAAAGGAGCTTACCTTTTCTGTAGTAGAATTGCCAACATTGTTTATGTACTTCTTCCGATTCATGCTACCTGCAAATGTCAGTCCGAGATGTTTGCACTCTACTCTCTGCCTGCTGTCATCTCTTATTGCAATGGGAAAGACATTTAATACAAAGGTTTTAACACCACGTGCAGTAAATAATCATTGCCCTTTTTTAAACTGAAGGAACAAAATGAGAACCATAAAACTCGTCTTCATTCAAATCTTGAATAAACTTCAGGCATAAAAATACATGCATAAATTAATTGTAAGTTCGCTGGTTTTGTTTGTTTTAAGTATCTCATTTTGGGGTGAAATTCGTACCGGGACCAGCTTATTCACCATTAAAGAGGTATTAACACCTCACACTATTTCTAATTTCAGATTTTCCAAATATGAGAGAAGCGGACGACCTGAAACAAGCTTCCGGCATTTTCTTCTTTTTTTTTTTCATTTTTAGCGGGGAAAGATTGATGTTTGACAGTAAGAGACACCGCGCAGCTGTGGCAATCGGCCCTTTTGCTCCACTCGCCCGTCTCAGCGGCCACGTGCGACCGAACGGACGTTACATTGTCATGAATGGAGAAGCTCTGCTAATGGGTAGCTGGTCGCCGTATCCAAGGCAACGGCGGAGCTCCAACACATATCCGGGTGTGATTGTATGGCTATCCCGCACACTGGCTCTGACTTTTGAAGAAATACAACGCTGTTCGAAGGGGGCTCGACACAGTGGCGTGCGAAGAATGGGGGTTATTGGGGCGACGGCTACGAGCACCCACTTCAGACTCGGGAAGGGCGTTAAATCAGAAGAGTGTAGCTTCTGAATTCAAGCCTGCACACTTGTTCAATTGTGTGGTATATGGAGGGTCAATTGAAACTATTTGAAAGGAATAAATTGTGCCTTTTATATTACTTTTCATGGGGTTTACTTTTTTTGAAAGTAGGACACTTTCTGAAATGGCTAAAAATGTGAGCTATGATGAAAACTTGCTTGAATTGTATTAAAAAGACTAGAAATAAATCAGACCCGTTGAGTCACTCTTTGAACTCGGGTTAGATTGTCTGAATCAGGAAAAGTGAGTTTGCTAACCTAGAAAATTTAAACAACCCTCAAAAGATGAAATCTCAAATTAGTCATTTTCTTCCTGCTGTAATATTCTCCCCCCCTCTCTCGCTCTCTTTCTCTCCTCTCTTTCCCTCTTAGCTACGGATTGAATCATATTACTTCTATATACTGTTATTCCTTTTTGTATAATATATAATAGACTAATGCAATATTTTATTTATTTTCTTTATTACTTTCAACTGTTAATTATCAGATAGATAGAGAGAGAGAGAGAGAGAGGGAGAGAGAGAGTACAGGGGGTGGTAAGTGACAGGCATACATATATCGTATAAAAAAGAGCGGGGTAAGGGTGAGTCAAACAAGATACAATGAGAGAGGAAGAGAGTGATACATAGGAACTTAGTAAGAGGTGGGTCACGTGGTGAACTAATTTTATTTTATTTTTATGGCAATCGCTCTAGACAAGGCATGAAGCCACTTGATGGTAGGCGCTAAACAAAAAAATACTACTTCAAGCTTAAAAAACTAGCCAACGATAAGTGTTAGATGGATAAATTCCTACCAAGAAAACAGAAATTATTCCCCCTTTGTCAGAAACATCGCTCATGGAATGTGAGGACTAAACGAGAAAATAATGGAAGCGAGAGTTACGAGGCTGCCGAAAGTAAACTAATTACAAATTCAAGCTAATTAGAGTAATAAAAATTAAACTTATCAAGCATAACTTAATCCCCAAACTAAGAAATATTTTAGCATACATTTTGTATGATTAAATTATATAGGAAAAAGTCTTAGGGAAACAAACGTTGATTAACTCATCTTTAGTATTATGACAGGTAATTTTCATCGTCAAATATTTGTGTGATTGTTAAGATGCCACGTTTTGTTTTTTTATTTTGTTTTCCGACGAGACAGACACATTCGCATTTAAAGGTCATGTTTACATCGTACGAGTGGGAGGTACATTAAAACGATGGTGCTCTTACAGAATGCATAGATAACAAACATGAAAATAAGGAAATAAAGAAAAAAGGCATGCTAATTTAAAAAGAGATTAACACAGTGTCATTATTTGATTCAATATTTCGTCGCAAGTACGGGCTTCATCAAGAATGACGAAGCCCGTTTTGGTTGGATGGGAAAATCAAAAAAAAAATTACCTCATCAAGTATATTTGTTGGAGTGGCTAAAATGATATACTTAAACAAAAGGAAAAAATAGTGAAATGTGTTTTTTCCAAAATAAAATAGAAAAAATAATAGTAATCTTAACTTCTCACTGATAAACAAACACATTTGAGAGAAGAGCAGACGACACTTCCTGCCGAATTATAACTTATTTAATCTCTTGCTATATATATATATATATATATATATATATATATATATATATATATATATATATATATATATATATATATAAATAAATAAATAAATACATATATATATATATATATATATATATTAATTAATCAAGTTAAACTATATTAATAAAATGAACATAAAACCAATATTTCCAATTGTGCTCAATATCAAGTAGCGCATTTATAAAATGACATAAACAATATTACAGTCTTACGATAATCAATCAACGCGTCAGTGCTACAACATTATTGTTTATGTGATTATATATATATATATATATATATATATATATATATATATATTAATATGTATAATTATTTAATAATAAATATTATTTAATTATTCAGCAGGTCGCACAATTCGAAACCCGAACCAGAGTTACCTTTTAACTCAAACCGAACGCTCCAATCAACGAGGCCAATTTCAACAGCTGCGTAGCAGGTTTGGTTTGGTTTGGTTTGTTTTACGGCATAGCAACCGACTATGGGTTATGTAATGTCGAATAAAGTTGTCAAATACAATTCCAATTATTTCACATTGTCTTGAGAGACAATGAAAAGTGAAATCAAGAATTTGTGGTTAGATTTTTTTGGAACAGTCCAACTTCCTTGATGAAGTCTAAGATTTTTGTCACATTTATGTTTTTAAATAAGTCTTTTAAATTTTTGGAGCCGTAATATTTGTTTCGGGTTTGCTGCAGATCTTGACAGTCTATTAATATATGTTTGACTGTGTAAGCTTGTTGACATGCTATGCACATTGGAGACACCCCTCCTTCCATTAAGTGCTTATGAGTGATATGCCTGTGTCCTATACGGAGTCTGGTTATTATAACCTCTTCGCTTCTTACTTTTCTATAGTCCAGGGGCCACTCATCTATAGTTGGCCAAATCTTATATAACTTATTATTTTGGCACTCATCCCAATAATCTAGCCATTTTTCTTTGGTTATCTTCTTAATAGAAGGTCGAAGATCAGTGTACGGGATCCTAGTATTGGTTGGTGTCATTTTTAATGATTCTTTTGCGGCTTTATCCGCTCTTTCATTGCCACGAATGCCGACATGACTCGGTATCCAGCATAATTTGAGTTTACATTTTTTTTGTTGTAAATATTGGTGATCTTATTTAAGATTTTCACGATTAACGGATTATCTAGATTTTTATTCTTCATTCGTAGCAGGTAAGAAGAGAAATATATCCTAGTTATGTCATTTCAACCGGACAAAATAGTAAGCCGTCTTTGCAGCTTTCGACAAATCACGAAGACAGGAACTCGCATTTAGCTTAGATTAGACGGACTATTTTATTTCTCTTAAAGAGCCCAGCTAAAAGGGAGCTATACATACTTATTTAATATTGAATATTTTATAAATTATTATCCACATACGTATACGTTTCATCCATGCAGAATATTCAGTGTGGAAATAACTGTGTAGCCAGTCGTACGATTCGAACCAGGATATATATATATATATATATATATATATATATATATATATATATATATATATATATATATATATATATATATATATTAATTAATTAATGAAGTGCATATATATTACTACAATAAACATAACATCAATATTTTCAAGATGGCTCACTATCAAGTAGAGCATTTATAAAATTAAATAAAAAGTATTACAGTCTACGTCAAAAAGCCAGCGTTTCGATGATATTACATCTTTTCACATGCGAAAAGATGTAATATCATCGAAACGCTGGCTACTTCGCGTAAACTGTAATAATGTTTTTATAATTTCGTATATATATATATATATATATATATATATATATATATATATATATATATATATATATATATGTGTGTGTCATTAATTAATTTTACGTACATATAAAATATTAATGCAACGTTCTTTACCGCTTAAGAAGTTGAAAAATACTAAGAAAAAGCTATGCTTCTATCGCTTGTAAAAATTATAACAAAAAACTACGTAACATTATGGCGATAAAAAATCGTGCATACTTCGGCAAGATGTTTCTGGTCTAGTGGTAAAACGCCAGACTGCAAACGGTAATATCGTAGGTTCGATCCTTGCTAATGACGGCTGATAACCAGAAATACGTGTCCATTGATACCTGTAATATGTACGTAAGCATAAATTAATAAATCTATATAGAAAATTAAAACATAATTACACGTCTTTTTAAAAAGGGCGACTTTATGCAATGTTCTTTACCGCTTAGGAAGTTGAAATTACATAGAAAAAAAAGCTATTCTTCTATCGCCAACAAAAACATTAACAATATTTATTAATAAATATTATACTAAGAAATTAAAGTTGAGCACTCTCGGGGATGTTAAAAATAGACTGTCAAAAAGCTCTAATGCAAAGTTCCGAATACGTTCGTCGAACACTCTCGACTAGTCTTCTATCTGTGCCCGCTTCTAGGTACATATAGATCTTAATTTCCCTTAATTACGTTGGCCGAGTGGATATGGCGGCTGACTCTGTGAATCGGGTTCGCGCCTCCCGACCGTCTGAAATTGTTACTTACACTGATGAGAGCAATAAGCTTGAAACGCTAGCGTCTGTAGGTATTAATAATTTAATATTTATTAATAAATATTATATATATATATATATATATATATATATATATATATATAAATAAGAGGGTAGTGTAGTATTAGTGCAGTTCCAACGAGAGAAAAGTATATATGTAAAGTAGTAAGGCTACCGACATTTGTAAAAGTTTTTTTGCAACATTTATTTATTATTTTGTTATTTTATCATTTTATATAACGCGTTTCAAGCGGTGGTCCGCTGTCATCAGATATGTGAATCCATATATATATATATATATATATATATATATATATATATATATATATATATATATATATATATATATATATATATATATGAAGAGTTCGAATGCAAAACGCGATAAACGCCATTTTAAAAAAAATCGAAGTTAGCACGATAAAAAGTGTTACATTTCAATACTCGACCACATACTTAAATTATTTTTTACATAATATGATACAGAAATAATAATGTTTGCTTCCAATTAAAATAAGCTTATATTCAAAGTCTATATTTAATATATTCTTTCTTTTATTGATTAAGATTTCAATTTAAACAAATTGGATTTATCGCGTTTTGCATTCGAACTCTTCATATATATATACATATCTGATGATAGCAGACCACCGCTTGAAACGCGTTATATGAAATTATAAAATGATAAAATAACAAAATAATAAATAAATGTTGAAAAAAACTTTTTACAAATGTTGGTAGCCTTACTCTGTTACACACACACATTTACACTGTTATGTGTATCAGTTTAGCGTCACAAATAAAACACTACTTAGACAGCGGTTATCAGTGAAATTATTTTACCATTTTATTTGATTCTATTTCTAATTATTATTAATAAAAGAAAAATATATTACGGTTGTGATTTGATATAACGTATCTAAAAAGGCTATTTTAATCTTTGGCGTGACAAACAGACAGACGGGCAGTGATAAACAACAACTTGAGCATCACATGTAAGAAAATAAAAAAGACAGATAATTGGCCACATTAAAATAACATGCGTACATTTAATCTGCGCGTTTAGCGATGAATGTGGCAAATCAAACCGAAGTGTGACTTATTGACCCACAGATAGACAAACCCAGTTATGAAGATGTAAAGACGTTTTTTAAAAGTAGATTTATTTCCTCTGGTTTTATATATTTAACATACGTTTTAAAGACCCCTCAGTATGGCTTCGTTTAGTCAAGTATGGTCGCTGTCAGCTATTAACAGTCTTTTATTTCCGATACGTGGGTTATTGCGTATAATACACACACATTGTTAGCAATATTACACGTGTTCAGAGAATTAATTTCAATTCTCTACCCACGCGTTGCTAATCTTTCTGAATTAGAATATCACATATTCGTATTCTTCAGTTTTCCTTTTTTGCTTTAATTTTGGAGGAATATTAATAGAGAATTGGCTAACATTTTGCGATCTACTAAGGCGACATTTATAAATGCCACGAAGTAGGAAACTTAGACATTTCTGTGTTGATACAAAGTCTTGCTGACAGGTATTTAATATTAACTAATTTCTGTTTGATTATACGTTGTACTGAGAAGTATGATCTGCTTTCTATTGTATGTATATAAGTTAGACCATTGTTACTGAAGGTCATTAACGGACTCCTTTTGTTAAGAACATGACCTTAACAAAATGTCACTGAAGTAAACGTTAATAAAATTCACGATACTTCCGGCCCTTATTTTTCTGTCATGGCGCTCTGAATTCAGAAATAGTCTGGAGATTGTTTTGATAGACATTATCTTTTAGATTATTTTTCTGTCATGGCGCTCTGAATTCAGAAATAGTCTGGAGATTGTTTTGATAGACATTATCTTTTAGATTATTTTTCTGTCATGGCGCTCTGAATTCAGAAATAGTCTGGAGATTGTTTTGATAGACATTATCTTTTAGATTATTTTTCTGTTATGGCGCTCTGAATTCAGAAATAGTCTGGAGATTGTTTTGATATACATTATCTTTTAGATTATTTTTCTGTCATGGCGCTCTGAATTCAGAAATAGTCTGGAGATTGTTTTGATAGACATTATCTTTTAGATTATTTTTCTGTCATGGCGCTCTGAATTCAGAAATAGTCTGGAGATTGTTTTGATAGACATTATCTTTTAGATTATTTTTCTGTCATGGCGCTCTGAATTCAGAAATAGTCTGGAGATTGTTTTGATAGACATTATCTTTTAGATTATTTTTCTGTCATGGCGCTCTGAATTCAGAAATAGTCTGGAGATTGTTTTGATAGACATTATCTTTTAGATTATTTTTCTGTCATGGCGCTCTGAATTCAGAAATAGTCTGGAGATTGTTTTGATAGACATTATCTTTTAGATTATTTTTCTGTCATGGCGCTCTGAATTCAGAAATAGTCTGGAGATTGTTTTGATAGACATTATCTTTTAGATTATTTTTCTGTCATGGCGCTCTGAATTCAGAAATAGTCTGGAGATTGTTTTGATAGACATTATCTTTTAGATTATTTTTCTGTCATGGCGCTCTGAATTCAGAAATAGTCTGGAGATTGTTTTGATAGACATTATCTTTTAGATTATTTTTCTGTCATGGCGCTCTGAATTCAGAAATAGTCTGGAGATTGTTTTGATAGACATTATCTTTTAGATTATTTTTCTGTCATGGCGCTCTGAATTCAGAAATAGTCTGGAGATTGTTTTGATAGACATTATCTTTTAGATTATTTTTCTGTTATGGCGCTCTGAATTCAGAAATAGTCTGGAGATTGTTTTGATATACATTATCTTTTAGATTATTTTTCTGTCATGGCGCTCTGAATTCAGAAATAGTCTGGAGATTGTTTTGATAGACATTATCTTTTAGATTATTTTTCTGTCATGGCGCTCTGAATTCAGAAATAGTCTGGAGATTGTTTTGATAGACATTATCTTTTAGATTATTTTTCTGTCATGGCGCTCTGAATTCAGAAATAGTCTGGAGATTGTTTTGATAGACATTATCTTTTAGATTATTTTTCTGTCATGGCGCTCTGAATTCAGAAATAGTCTGGAGATTGTTTTGATAGACATTATCTTTTAGATTATTTTTCTGTTATGGCGCTCTGAATTCAGAAATAGTCTGGAGATTGTTTTGATATACATTATCTTTTAGATTATTTTTCTGTCATGGCGCTCTGAATTCAGAAATAGTCTGGAGATTGTTTTGATAGACATTATCTTTTAGATTATTTTTCTGTCATGGCGCTCTGAATTCAGAAATAGTCTGGAGATTGTTTTGATAGACATTATCTTTTAGATTATTTTTCTGTTATGGCGCTCTGAATTCAGAAATAGTCTGGAGATTGTTTTGATAGACATTATCTTTTAGATTATTTTTCTGTCATGGCGCTCTGAATTCAGAAATAGTCTGGAGATTGTTTTGATAGACATTATCTTTTAGATTATTTTTCTGTCATGGCGCTCTGAATTCAGAAATAGTCTGGAGATTGTTTTGATAGACATTATCTTTTAGATTATTTTTCTGTCATGGCGCTCTGAATTCAGAAATAGTCTGGAGATTGTTTTGATAGACATTATCTTTTAGATTATTTTTCTGTTATGGCGCTCTGAATTCAGAAATAGTCTGGAGATTGTTTTGATATACATTATCTTTTAGATTATTTTTCTGTCATGGCGCTCTGAATTCAGAAATAGTCTGGAGATTGTTTTGATAGACATTATCTTTTAGATTATTTTTCTGTCATGGCGCTCTGAATTCAGAAATAGTCTGGAGATTGTTTTGATAGACATTATCTTTTAGATTATTTTTCTGTCATGGCGCTCTGAATTCAGAAATAGTCTGGAGATTGTTTTGATAGACATTATCTTTTAGATTATTTTTCTGTTATGGCGCTCTGAATTCAGAAATAGTCTGGAGATTGTTTTGATAGACATTATCTTTTAGATTATTTTTCTGTCATGGCGCTCTGAATTCAGAAATAGTCTGGAGATTGTTTTGATAGACATTATCTTTTAGATTATTTTTCTGTCATGGCGCTCTGAATTCAGAAATAGTCTGGAGATTGTTTTGATAGCCATTATCTTTTATATAACATCACAAATAATAATCTAACGGTTTAAAATCCGGTAAATGTGAAGCACGGTTAGGAACAAACCTTATACTGATGATACCACTATCAATGTGTTTTCGCAGTCATTGCAGCGAGTCATTTGAAGTGTGGAGAGTTACCCAAATCCTGTTGAAACTACGGCTCTTTCATCACCACACATATTCGTCTGACCAAAACTTTTTCATGACTACGATGTAGAGCTCAGAATTGATATTTAACGGCGATAAATCAAAAACTCTTGGATATCCATGATCGAAACTTGGTGGACTAACGCTTATTTATACCAATTATGATTATATTACAGAAAGGATTGCGAATTTTATTTACGATTCCATGAATGGCGTTTGGGGCGAAAAGTGAGTGTCACCATGTATTATGTGACATGTCCCTTCTTACTGTTCGCTTGTCACATAAACTCCACGCAAACCACAATATCTATCTTCGTCTTAACATTTAATCAAACTACTACAACGTTCCAATCAACTATTGTCCTGTGTAAATCTGACCGTTGATCCACCATATTTTCACAATTTTATGATAGCATTGCGAAATGGTGCTGCTTGAACAGTATTTTTCACCATCAGAAAGCAATGCTTTATTCCAACACGAAATTCAGATTTTTCCATTGTTTCGAAAAATGGTAAGACTAGATTAACTTAAATAACTGTAATTTGTAAACTAATAATCCGATTGGGCGACAGGTGTGGAGACTAGTGTGGGTTCGTAAACAATTCAAAGTGCAATTAATGTGATTTTGCCATCGTTGCAATCGACTTGCGACACGGTACATTGTGTTAATGAAAGAGGCCTTTTTACTTTTTCATTTTTTGCCGTTTGGGGAGGGATGTCTTCCTTCAAACGCATTAATATGGCTATATAATATTCACTATTGATGCTTATTCCTTTATCAAGGTAATCAATGAACAGAATATCTTGCGCATCCCAGAATACGGAAGCCAAAACCTTGGCTGCTAATATAAACGCCTTTTGTCGCTTTGGACGACTTTTACCTGATGCTGTCCACCCTCGTAACTGTCATTTGACCCGGAGATGAAATGGTGGTTCCATGTTTCACTCACTATACCACATTGACGCAAAAACTACTACCAAAAGCTGATACCAGTGTTGTAAAGATAAAAACTACTATCAGAAGCTGATACCAGTTTTGTAAAAATAAAAACTACTATCAGAAACTGATACCAGTTTTGTAAAGATAAAAACTACTATCAGAAGCTGATACCAGTTTTGTAAAGATAAACACTGCTCTCAAAAGCTGATACCAGTTTTGTAAAGATAAAAACTACTATCAGAAGCTGATACCAGTTTTGTAAAAATAAAAACTACTATCAGAAACTGATACCAGTTTTGTAAAGATAAAAACTACTATCAGAAGCTGATACCAGTTTTGTAAAGATAAAAACTACTATCAGAAGCTGATACCAGTTTTGTAAAAATAAAAACTACTATCAGAAACTGATACCAGTTTTGTAAAGATAAAAACTACTATCAGAAGCTGATACCAGTTTTGTAAAGATAAACACTGCTCTCAAAAGCTGATACCAGTTTTGTAAAGATAAAAACTACTATCAGAAGCTGATACCAGTTTTGTAAAAATAAAAACTACTATCAAAAGCTGATACCAGGTTTGTAAAGATAAAAACTACTCTCAAAAGCCGATACCAGTTTTGTAAAGATAAAAACTACTATCAAAAACTGATACCAGTTTTGTAAAGATAAAAACTTACATTCGATTAATTTTTGAAAAATACATAAATTATTTAAGTTTGAGTTATACTTGTGAAAAAAAAACCCGAAGGAAAATATAACGATTATATGGAAAGTTGAACGTTATATTTCCAAGGAAAAGGAAATACAGTAAAACGTATCAAGCAACAAAAATAAAATGTTATACATTTGTTAAGCTTGTACTATATTGTGAGATATTGGGGAAAAGTTTAGTATTTATCCTTATCCAAAGTAATCATCAATGCAAATAGTAATCATCCGCGTGAAATTCTATATTTAAAGGACATTTATGGATTCATCCTCTACTTTGTTGCATTAAAAATATAATAAGAAAGGATATAACAATATATTTGCTGATTTTCACTATGATTTAACTATAATAACTATTCCTAATATTGAGCATAGATTTTATCGCATTAGGAACGTATTCATGATACCATTGAAATATAAGGTATATAAATATTATTTTATGATATATATATGTTTAAATATTAATACTATTACGACTACGCATAATACTAATAATTATAACAATTGCCTCAGCGTAGCAATAATGATTAATATTACTACTAATATAATATCAACAATCTCATCCGTGTGACAATATTATTATTATTATTATTATTATTATTATTATTATTATTATTATTATTATTATTATTATTATTATTATTATTATTATTATTATTATTATTATTATTATTATTATTATTATTATTATTATTATTATTATTATTATTATTATTATTATTATTATTATTATTATTATTATTATTATTATTATTATTATTATTATTATTATTATTATTATTATTATTATTATTATTATTATTATTATTATTATTATTATTATTATTATTATTATTATTATTATTATTATTATTATTATTATTATTATTATTATTATTATTATTATTATTATTATTATTATTATTATTATTATTATTATTATTATTATTATTATTATTATTATTATTATTATTATTATTATTATTATTATTATTATTATTATTATTATTATTATTATTATTATTATTATTATTATTATTATTATTATTATTATTATTATTATTATTATTATTATTATTATTATTATTATTATTATTATTATTATTATTATTATTATTATTATTATTATTATTATTATTATTATTATTATTATTATTATTATTATTATTATTATTATTATTATTATTATTATTATTATTATTATTATTATTATTATTATTATTATTATTATTATTATTATTATTATTATTATTATTATTATTATTATTATTATTATTATTATTATTATTATTATTATTATTATTATTATTATTATTATTATTATTATTATTATTATTATTATTATTATTATTATTATTATTATTATTATTATTATTATTATTATTATTATTATTATTATTATTATTATTATTATTATTATTATTATTATTATTATTATTATTATTATTATTATTATTATTATTATTATTATTATTATTATTATTATTATTATTATTATTATTATTATTATTATTATTATTATTATTATTATTATTATTATTATTATTATTATTATTATTATTATTATTATTATTATTATTATTATTATTATTATTATTATTATTATTATTATTATTATTATTATTATTATTATTATTATTATTATTATTATTATTATTATTATTATTATTATTATTATTATTATTATTATTATTATTATTATTATTATTATTATTATTATTATTATTATTATTATTATTATTATTATTATTATTATTATTATTATTATTATTATTATTATTATTATTATTATTATTATTATTATTATTATTATTATTATTATTATTATTATTATTATTATTATTATTATTATTATTATTATTATTATTATTATTATTATTATTATTATTATTATTATTATTATTATTATTATTATTATTATTATTATTATTATTATTATTATTATTATTATTATTATTATTATTATTATTATTATTATTATTATTATTATTATTATTATTATTATTATTATTATTATTATTATTATTATTATTATTATTATTATTATTATTATTATTATTATTATTATTATTATTATTATTATTATTATTATTATTATTATTATTATTATTATTATTATTATTATTATTATTATTATTATTATTATTATTATTATTATTATTATTATTATTATTATTATTATTATTATTATTATTATTATTATTATTATTATTATTATTATTATTATTATTATTATTATTATTATTATTATTATTATTATTATTATTATTATTATTATTATTATTATTATTATTATTATTATTATTATTATTATTATTATTATTATTATTATTATTATTATTATTATTATTATTATTATTATTATTATTATTATTATTATTATTATTATTATTATTATTATTATTATTATTATTATTATTATTATTATTATTATTATTATTATTATTATTATTATTATTATTATTATTATTATTATTATTATTATTATTATTATTATTATTATTATTATTATTATTATTATTATTATTATTATTATTATTATTATTATTATTATTATTATTATTATTATTATTATTATTATTATTATTATTATTATTATTATTATTATTATTATTATTATTATTATTATTATTATTATTATTATTATTATTATTATTATTATTATTATTATTATTATTATTATTATTATTATTATTATTATTATTATTATTATTATTATTATTATTATTATTATTATTATTATTATTATTATTATTATTATTATTATTATTATTATTATTATTATTATTATTATTATTATTATTATTATTATTATTATTATTATTATTATTATTATTATTATTATTATTATTATTATTATTATTATTATTATTATTATTATTATTATTATTATTATTATTATTATTATTATTATTATTATTATTATTATTATTATTATTATTATTATTATTATTATTATTATTATTATTATTATTATTATTATTATTATTATTATTATTATTATTATTATTATTATTATTATTATTATTATTATTATTATTATTATTATTATTATTATTATTATTATTATTATTATTATTATTATTATTATTATTATTATTATTATTATTATTATTATTATTATTATTATTATTATTATTATTATTATTATTATTATTATTATTATTATTATTATTATTATTATTATTATTATTATTATTATTATTATTATTATTATTATTATTATTATTATTATTATTATTATTATTATTATTATTATTATTATTATTATTATTATTATTATTATTATTATTATTATTATTATTATTATTATTATTATTATTATTATTATTATTATTATTATTATTATTATTATTATTATTATTATTATTATTATTATTATTATTATTATTATTATTATTATTATTATTATTATTATTATTATTATTATTATTATTATTATTATTATTATTATTATTATTATTATTATTATTATTATTATTATTATTATTATTATTATTATTATTATTATTATTATTATTATTATTATTATTATTATTATTATTATTATTATTATTATTATTATTATTATTATTATTATTATTATTATTATTATTATTATTATTATTATTATTATTATTATTATTATTATTATTATTATTATTATTATTATTATTATTATTATTATTATTATTATTATTATTATTATTATTATTATTATTATTATTATTATTATTATTATTATTATTATTATTATTATTATTATTATTATTATTATTATTATTATTATTATTATTATTATTATTATTATTATTATTATTATTATTATTATTATTATTATTATTATTATTATTATTATTATTATTATTATTATTATTATTATTATTATTATTATTATTATTATTATTATTATTATTATTATTATTATTATTATTATTATTATTATTATTATTATTATTATTATTATTATTATTATTATTATTATTATTATTATTATTATTATTATTATTATTATTATTATTATTATTATTATTATTATTATTATTATTATTATTATTATTATTATTATTATTATTATTATTATTATTATTATTATTATTATTATTATTATTATTATTATTATTATTATTATTATTATTATTATTATTATTATTATTATTATTATTATTATTATTATTATTATTATTATTATTATTATTATTATTATTATTATTATTATTATTATTATTATTATTATTATTATTATTATTATTATTATTATTATTATTATTATTATTATTATTATTATTATTATTATTATTATTATTATTATTATTATTATTATTATTATTATTATTATTATTATTATTATTATTATTATTATTATTATTATTATTATTATTATTATTATTATTATTATTATTATTATTATTATTATTATTATTATTATTATTATTATTATTATTATTATTATTATTATTATTATTATTATTATTATTATTATTATTATTATTATTATTATTATTATTATTATTATTATTATTATTATTATTATTATTATTATTATTATTATTATTATTATTATTATTATTATTATTATTATTATTATTATTATTATTATTATTATTATTATTATTATTATTATTATTATTATTATTATTATTATTATTATTATTATTATTATTATTATTATTATTATTATTATTATTATTATTATTATTATTATTATTATTATTATTATTATTATTATTATTATTATTATTATTATTATTATTATTATTATTATTATTATTATTATTATTATTATTATTATTATTATTATTATTATTATTATTATTATTATTATTATTATTATTATTATTATTATTATTATTATTATTATTATTATTATTATTATTATTATTATTATTATTATTATTATTATTATTATTATTATTATTATTATTATTATTATTATTATTATTATTATTATTATTATTATTATTATTATTATTATTATTATTATTATTATTATTATTATTATTATTATTATTATTATTATTATTATTATTATTATTATTATTATTATTATTATTATTATTATTATTATTATTATTATTATTATTATTATTATTATTATTATTATTATTATTATTATTATTTACTCACTAGGAGTTATCACACTGGTCATCGTCAGTGATCGCCCACTGCCGACAACCTGTGGTATTCCCTGGAGTCCGATTGACAACAAGTCTCCTCAGGCCTTCAGTATGCTCCACCTCTTTTCGTTCATCACCGTTGATGACCTTGCGTTAATCGCAACAGTCACCTACCAACGATTTCCCGCTGATAAGGGCCATTGGTCCCCTTTGGGGCCCGAGTGGCAACAAGTCTTCCCAAGGTCCCAGAGCTGTCCGTGCTCTTCCAGTGGAGGTCTAGTTTGCGCTTTCCCTCCTCGACCCTCTGTGCGCTTTCCCTCCTCGACCCTCTGTTGCGCTTTCCCTCCTCGACCCTCTGTTGCGCTTTCCCTCCTCGACCCTCTGTTGTTATTATTATTATTATTATTATTATTATTATTATTATTATTATTATTATTATTATTATTATTAATATTAGTATTAATAATAATAATAATAATAATAATAATAATAATAATAATAATAATAATAATAACAAAGTAGATGTCTTCATCTAAAAATTCACGTATTATGACACTCTTTTCTTAACTACTTTTAAATTGTGCCACCTTGTGGTATTCTTTTATTCCCACCTCCCGCTAAAAAGGAAGAAGGAAGAATATGACATTGACAAAAAAAAAACGACGCAAGCAAAATAAAAACAAAAACAAACGAAAGCGTGTAAATGTAGGAAAGCAAGAGAAAAAGAGAAAAAAAAAGAAACGTGTAATTGGTTGTTTTTTGTTAGTCCGGAAAGAAAAAAACAAAAACAATGTTCGCTTAAAAAAGAATAAAGAAAGAAAATGTAAGTAAGTGTTCAGCAAACGGTATATTAGTATTAACCGCCATGTTTAAATCGCAATGTTTGTTTTTCTATTTTTCGAAAATCGCATTCCGTTATTCGAGAATAAGATTCCATGTATGTCCGAAGAAGTGACGACCGGTAAAAAACGTAAATAAGTAAGTGAATGTACCCGGCGGAACCTGGTGAATAAAGTAATTGTTGTCAAATAAATCGTATGCGAATGAAAATGTGAAATGCAGTAAAAAAAGTATAGCAGAAGTTGAAAAAAAGCAGTAAAAAGTGAGAATAATGATAGTGACCGGTGATGGACGACATATTAATTTTGTAATCGGCTATTCGGTTTAGCCAGAAAGTCTCTGGAATCAGCCACTCGAAATGAATTAAAAGCAGAAAGTGTAGATTGAAAGAAACGACCTGTGTTTAGTAAGTAAAAGTTTACTAATTAAAAAAAAATTGCTCGAACCTAAAACACGAAATAATCACAGTGATACTATCCTCTGAAGAATACTCCCCAACGTAGGGTGGTGGCAGTGCAGGCGTGTGAGTAAATATTACGGTACTTAAGCAGATTAGGACGAAGCTAAAGCCGACTTGACGTCGGTTAGGGTTATGGTTAGGGTTAGCTTGGGTCCTAATCTTCATAAGTACAAAACTTACTCCGACTCCCTATATGTATGACTATTTTAGGAGCGGCAGATAACCCAGACAAATGTAAAAATTACTTTAAGCGAACGAAACGGAAGTATATTTAAGGAAAACACGCATCAATACTTTGCATAAAGATTAGCTATAGCGGAATTCTATATATAGTTTGTGGTTACAGAGCTATAATGACCGATGAAAAAATCGACTTTACCATATATATATATATATGTAAAGGAGTAAGTCTACCAACATTTGTAAAAAGTTTTTTTCAACATTTATTTATTATTTTGTTATTTTATCATTTTATAATTTTATATAAAGCGTTTCAAACGGTGGTTCGCTTTCATCAGATATGTAAATTCAAAATGGATTTACATATCCAACGAGAACGTACCACGCTTAAAACACATTATATAAAATTATAAAATTATAAAATGATAAAATAATAAATAAATGTTGAAAATAACTTTCTACAAATGTTGGTAGCCTTACTCATTTACATATATACTTTTCTCTCGTTGGAACTGCACTGATACTGCACTACCCTCTTCTCTCTCTCTCTCTCTCTCTCTCTCTATCTCTCTCTCTCTCTATCTCTCTCTCTCTCTCTCTCTATATATATATATATATATATATATATATATATATATTATAGATTATAAAATACAGCGCTAAATCTAATCGATTTATCGCCGTATAGTATCGTCCCTAATAAATATATTATGTTCTGACAAACGCAATTGAGTCCTTTGTGTTTATTCCTCCTAAACCACATTTTTAATATCGTGGTGACAGCTTTCACTGCTAACACTTGTCCGGCTGACGGACACTCTACTGGTTTTTTACTTAAGTACTTCCTCATACTCAGCCATCCCATTTCCATAAAATGGCTATATTAATGAGAAACGTATTTTTGCTAACATAACTGGGTAGAGGGGCGTCGACACAATACAAATAGCTTCATTTTTTCTTGGGTATAATCGTTTGAGATGAGGGCCAATAGACTAAATTATATTTTCATTTTCGGGTAAGGGCGTGCCAGGCTAATAATCGCATTTTCATTTTTCTATTTACTACTCGTTGAAGTACGCATTGTAATAATTATCAGAAACAGTCACAGCTCTTTATATATATATATATATATATATATATATATATATATATATATATATATATATATATATATATATATATATATATATCAGTTGAAAAAGTCTCTGGAAAATCATAGGAAAGTTAGGCTGCCCCCACAAATTCATCGGAGTCAATCGCCAGTTCCAAGTAGGAATGACGGCCAGAATTCTCGACGACGGCAGCGCATCTGAGACCTTCCAGGTGACAAACGGAGTCAAACAAGGTTGTGTCCTAGCTCCCACGCATGATGTTCTCAGCCATGCTAAACGACGCGTTCGGAGATAACAAAAACGGCGTCGACATTCGATACAGAACGGACGGAAACTTGTTCAACGCCAGGCGACTGCTTGCGGCGATCAACCTAAAGGAAACAACTATCCAGGAACTTCTCTTCGAGGACGACTGTGCTGTCACCACGCACGAGGAAAGGGGAGATGCAACGCCAAATGGACCGTCTCGCGGAAGCCTGCAACAACTTTGGTCTGACAATCAGTACAAAGAAGACCAATGTACTGTTTTAACCGGCCCCAAGAGAATAGCATCCCGATCTACGAATTTCAGTTGGCGAAGAAACTCTCAAATCAGTGGATAGTTTGACCTACCTTGGCAGTACAATCTCCAGGAGCACAAAAATTGACGAAGAGCTAAACAACAGAATCTCATCAGCCAGCAGCACTTTTGGTCGACTGCGAAATCGAGTGTGGAATCGAAGAGGCATCAGCCTCCGAAGCAAGCTGAAGGTTTACAGAGCGACTGTCATCCCCGTCCTGACCTATGGCTGTGAGACATGAGCGACGGATTGACCGATTCCACACAAAATGTCTTCGGAAAATCCTCCATATCCGATGGCAAGACAAGAGCCCTGATACTGAGATTCTGTCGAGAACAGGAATGTTTAGCGCGCACACCCTCCTGCGCCAAGCCGAACTGCGCTGGTTAGGCCATGTTTCCCACATGAGCGAGGGGGAGAATACCGAAACAAGTCATGTTCGGTGAGCTCAGCCGCGGCAAACGAAACGTTGGCCGACCTTAAAAGAGGTGCAGGGATAGCCTGAAGGAAACGCTAACTAGTTTCGAAATTGACCACCGAACGTGGGAAGAGACTATCTCAAGTCGAACTGGTTGGAGGACAGTGACCAAAAAAGGCGCTGCGCTCGCCGAAGCCTCTCGAGCAACAAGGGCAGATGAGAAGAGAATGAAGCGCAAAGCCAAACAGACACCATGACGTAATCGATCGTCTGACGTCGTCGTTGAAACCATTTGGTCATCATCTCGCTTGCGATAAGACGAACAACGCGCACGCACACACACCCACACACACACACACACACACATATATATATATATATATATATATATGTATATATATATATATATATAGTTATGTTTTATATATATAGTTATGTTATATATATATATATATATATATATATATATATATATATATATATATATATATATGAGAGAGAGAGAGAGAGAGCGAGAGAGAGTTATGTTTTTCTTTGAACAAAACGGTCCGTAAATGTACCGAAGTTTTTGTTTTGAAAAGATGATCATTAAGGTTAATAAAATCTCGGTTACTGGAATGAAACATGATATTGTTTATTTATGCTCTGTTGTTATGATGTTAACAATCATCGAGCTTTTATCTTGAAAAGGTTGGTCTTTAAAAAATAGAAAGTATACGCCAAAACATGTTTTCCCCCTCTCTCTCTCTTTATATATATATATATATATATATATATATATATATATATATATATATATATATATATATATAAAATATGAAACTAAAAGTATACTTTTAGAGGATATAACTTATAGTGAAATGGTTTAAGCTCAATATATGAGATAGAACAATTATAAAGATAAATGAAAGAAGATAGATAAAGATGTACGAATGGCAAATCTATTTCAACTTCGATTGTTCAATGCAAGGTGTACTCGGTAAAAAACATGTTTATTTTTCTTTCCTTAAGCCAAGGCTTTTCAAAGATTAAAATCTTATCATCAGAGGAATTACATAGATGGATAAGTTGGCAGTCAAAAAGCCGAAACTCAAAATTTGAAAAAATATAAAGTACTCCATATTTTTTACACGCATACTCTTACTCTCCATTACTTTGTATTTTTTTTCAAATTTTGAATTTTGTCTTTTCCAAAGTGAGTTTACAAATTTAATAAATGAATAAAAAGACAATATCTAAAATTAATCTTCAGTCCGCTATAACTCTCTCTCTCTCTTTTTTCTTTTTCTCCGTCTTTTTTCTAAAGCTATGATGTAAATAGTACTAATACTTGTGGTGATATTTGCTATTGTTTATAATGAACTATACCAATCGTCTAGTATATAGTTAGTTTTATTATTTTTGACTGTTAATATACAGAAAGTGAGGAGTAGAGGAGAGAGAACGAGAGGGCGAGAAGGCGAGAGTTGAGTATAAAATAAGACTGTATAATAGTAATGAATAACATTTCAACCAAACAGAGCATACATTTCCGATCACCAGATGAGAGTGACTGGGAAAAAGATCAGACATCTAGGATTCCCGGTCGAAAGTAACTATAGTAAGGAAACAGAGCAGACGAGAGTCAGCCAGAGTTCGGCTTATATGAGATTTAGGTACGATGGAGTTAGTCTTAAGCTGAGATTCTGTATTGAAAAGACTGGAACTTAACTAAGATGTGGACGCTAGCGGTGGGATCCCGACGACACACACACATATATACGCTCGTCAAACGCAATGTATATATATATAGTAAACTCATTCAAAATGTGAACTCATTAAATATGTCTTCACTTAAAGTAAATTTTAATCGACTCAAAACATTTTGCGAACTTTGAGTCGATTAAAATTTACTTTAACTGAAGATATTTTAATGAGTTCACATTTTGAATGAGTTTATTTTTTTAGATAAAAACCGACGGAATTGTATGAACGTGTCATTACAATTCTATAGATGGTAATCTGTTGGTGCGAGGTCAAGGTAATAGGGAAAGTGGTCCATTGTTTCTAAGGAATATTCTTTTTAGTGGATCCTCGACCTTTGTGCACTGAAGTTTAACAATATAATTTAATTTTTAGTATACTTAAATTATTCATAACATTCAAAATTTGTCAAAAATAAGTAACCCTAGTTAAAAAGTTGAGTGCTTCTGTATTGTTGGGGAGAGATGAAATTTCATCTTTAATTTAGAAGAGTCAGTTGAAAGGGGAGATAATTCAAACTTTTTTTGTTGTAACTATAACCCATAAGGAAAATCCAGAGAATTAGTAAGAAAATAAATCTAAAAAGGGTCTTTATGCAGTTTACGGACCGAACTGAAATAATAACGTCATAATTTAGAAAGCTATTCTTAACATAGGGAGGGGTGGGTCGATATACTACTGTTTATTAAATCGGTAGGTGAAAGTACAGAATAGTTAATCAATCCCTCACCTCCCCATGTTAAAAATGTCTTTCTAAATTTTAACGTTATCATTTCAGCCCGGTCCGTAAACTGCATAAGTACCCTTTTTAAATTTATTTTACTTACTGATTCTCTAGATTTTCCTTATGGGGTGTGGTTACAACAAAAAACAGTTTTAATTATCTCCCTTTTCAATTGACTCTTCTAAAATAAAAATGAAATGTTCATCTGTCGCCAATAATACCCAAGCAGAAACGCTGTAACTTCACCTAGAAAAACTTCGACCAAGGTAGATAACTCTAGCCCAAAAGTTTCCTGGAATCAATTTATGCAATTTAAACGTGAAACTACAGCTATGGGAAAGAAAACGTAGCGTCTCTGAAATCGACTAAAAAGTAAAATATAAATTAGATTTAAATGAAAAATACATAGTACAAAAATTGGTCCATAAGAACAGTTAAATGATCGTATTGTGTCATAACTAAGAGAGAAATGTCTCTCATCAACCTACGTAGGTTGACACATTTTCACTGCTGAAAGTGTAGTATCTGTTCCGATGGATAGTGCACTCTATAGACCGGTGTCGTCTTGTCATTCGGGGCTTGATTCCGCCGGTCTGTGGGTTTGTCCTGTGCAGTTCTAGGAGGTCCACCCTCCCAGGCTTTGCTTCCCCTCTTTGGGGAGGAGTAAATTTATTGCTTACTGCCTGAGGCGCCCCTACCGGGGAATGCCGACGGGGCTGCCCAGGCAATTTTTAATGGCCGGAGTGCTCACTTTCTCGGGCGCTGGCTTTTCAAGCCCCACTTTCCCGACCCGACCTTGGGTCACATCTTACCTTGTGGGAGTAAGATAAAACTCTTGGAGAGGATGTAAATAAACATTTTCACTGCTGAATACATGAGGATATCGACACAAATATTGTCCGCAATAAGAACAACAAACAAAAAGATTGCAACATTGGGTCTTACCTTACGTACCGCTGTTCAAGTATAGTTGTGTAATGGTTAGTGATGCGGAAATTGATACGAACGCCAACGCTGGTGCATTCTGCACGAAATAATCTGTCTAGCATTATACTGAAGAAGAAAAATAAAATACAAATGACAAATTAGTGTGCATGCAGTGAGAGAGATTTATATAAGAAAACTATCACGGTAATCTCAGTTTCTATGACAACGAACACTCGGGTGGCTCGGCGCGGCGACTACGCTTGACACAGTTTCAATGGAAACGGACATGTTGGAATTGTTAGGTTATCGCACAAGTTGACAAATGCAAAAATAACTATGACTGTGATGAATTTGCGCACTACCTCTTTTCTCCACCATCTAAATCTTTTTGGAATTATGTAATAGTCGCGAACGTGTAAATTAAAATGCTATATATTTCTGTACGAATTGCGTTTGTAGTTTATTTCATTATAGTGTATCTCTCTATAAGTTCCATTATGTAATAGTTGCGAACTTGTAAATAAAAATGCTATATATTTCTGTGTGAATTGCTTTTGTAGTTTATTTCATTATAGTGTATCTCTCTATAAGTTCCATTATGTAATAGTTGCGAACTTGTAAATTAAAATGCTATATATTTCTGTACGAATTGCTTTTGTGGTTTATTTCATTATAGTGTATCTCTCTATAAGTGGAATTATGTAATAGTTGCGAACTTGTAAATTAAAATGCTATATATTTCTTTAAGAATTGCTTTTGTAGTTTATTTCATTATAGTGAATCTCTCTATAAGTGGAATTATGTAATAGTTGCGAACTTGTAAATTAAAATGCTATATATTTCTTTAAGAATTGCTTTTGTAGTTTATTTCATTATAGTGTATCTCTCTATAAGTTCCATTATGTAATAGTTGCGAACTTGTAAATTAAAATGCTATATATTTCTGTGTGAATTGCTTTTGTGGTTTATTTCATTATAGTGTATCTCTCTATAAGTGGAATTATGTAATAGTTGCGAACTTGTAAATTAAAATGCTATATATTTCTTTAAGAATTGCTTTTGTAGTTTATTTCATTATAGTGAATCTCTCTATAAGTTCCATTATGTAATAGTTGCGAACTTGTAAATAAAAATGCTATATATTTCTTTAAGAATTGCTTTTGTAGTTTATTTCATTATAGTGAATCTCTCTATAAGTTCCATTATGTAATAGTTGCGAACGTGTAAATAAAAATGCTATATATTTCTGTACGAATTGTTTTTGTAGTTTATTTCATTATAGTGTATCTCTCTATAAGTGGAATTATCTAATAGTCGCGAACGTGTAAATTAAAATGCTATATATTTCTGTACGAATTGCTTTTGTAGTTTATTTCATTATAGTGTATCTCTCTATAAGTTCCATTATGTAATAGTTGCGAACTTGTAAATTAAAATGCTATATATTTCTTTAAGAATTGCTTTTGTAGTTTATTTCATTATAGTGTATCTCTCTATAAGTGGAATTATGTAATAGTTGCGAACTTGTAAATAAAAATGCTATATATTTATGTATGAATTGCTTCTGTAATTTATATCATTATAGTGTATCTCTCTATAAGTGTATTTCTCCATAAAGAAGCTGGAAACTAAATCACTCATGTATGACCAAGTAAAAGTTTTTTTTTTTAAGTACATAATCTTTAGTAAGGTTTAGTTTCAAATAAAAAAAACGTGAGGCCATTTTTGCTATGCATATTTTAACGATGTCCTAAGGAAGAAGATTTGTGAAGTTTTGTATAATTTTTAGTCCGTAAACGACATTTGTTTAATTGTTTTTCATTAGCCGATTAATTTCAAGTCGGAAAAGTAATTCATATGAAGTTATTTAACGCAAAGTGTAATACGAAAAAGTGATCCTAATTAGATTTAGACCATTTTTTTTATTTACACTGTTTTGGGTCGAAGTATAAGGACTTAGTACTGTAGGGGCAGTCACTCCTACTCATACGCTGAATATACTAATCAAACAGAAAATGGCTGATAAATTATAATATAAGAATCGATGAATTCGAACGAAATACATTTTTTTTAAAGTACCAATAATTGGCCTACATCGCATATGATTCAGATTTTATATGTAGCTTTTATTTATGAAACTTTAACGGTCACTCGAATAGGGAGAATCTCATTTTACTTTATGTTTTTGTCACATATCCTATTACGTCACCACACAGACTCTACCCAACACTATAGATAGTGGTCGGTAACAGAGAGATTTGCGGTGTTCAACTCAGAAAGAGTCTCTGGTAACACCTTACTTCTGTACTTTCTATAAGTACATACATTTGTTAACTACATCCTTGCTGTCTTATTTCTTTGCGGCCATTTAAGTCGACAAGAATTTATATATAAGATATATTTATATTTGTTAATATGCTTGCTACTAGTTAATATTTGATATAAGTGAATCATGTGTGCCCCCCCCTGTGATCACTACTCTTTGAATAAAACAAACAGATATGTTTTATTGATTTATTGTTTAAATACAATACTTAACATAAACGATGCATTGCATAGGCTTAATTGAACATAAGTTTCTATTTTAATGACAGGTCGGTTAAATTGAACATATTTTCAGATATTTGCAACGGAAGAACAGACTAACGGAAGAACAGAATAATGGATTAACAAAATAATGGATTAACAGAATTACACATACGAATTTACGATTCACCGTTTAAGGGTCATTTTCAATACCGACATAGTGACGGAAGAGTAGAGTTTTATAGGTTTACTAGTATATAAAGTGCAGAAACGTATCTGTAATGATGGGCCCCGCCCTTTCTTCTTCTCTGCACCCCTCTCTCTCACACAGATGTGATGTAGCTAGTCTCCGTATTTTCTATAAATAATATTATGACATGTGTCTTCAGAATTGTCTAATCTATTCCCTGCTTCCGTTGTTCTAGCTCGTTTGACTCATTGGTCTAGTGGTATCCATCAATTCGCGGTGTTGATATCTCATTGTAATACATTTTCCTATTCAAGTGGCTTCTTCCAAAAATTGCAGGCTTGTGGAACTCTCTTCCTGCTGACTAGTTTCTTCATATCTATAACCTTGGTCTTTATAAAACTAAGCCCAATAGGCATCTCCTGTTTTTGCGGAAATCATATTTCGTTCTTGTTAGCTAATTGCACCAAGTGGTTTCATACCTTGTCCGGTGCGATTTGCATGAATAAATAAATAAAATAATTATTAATTGTAGGTTTTAGTGTATTTAGGGTAAAAAGCTAATGAGTGTGATTTTTAGATATTTGTGAAATGTGTGATTTTAGATATTTGTGAAATGTGTGATTTTTAGATATTTGTGAAATGTGTGATTTTTAGATATTTGTGAAATGTGTGATTTTTAGATATTTGTGAAATGTGTGATTTTTAGATATTTGTGAAATGTGTGGTTTTTAGATATTTGTGAAATGTGTGATTTTTAGATATTTGTGAAATGTGTGATTTTTAGATATTTGTGAAATGTGTGATTTTAGATATTTGTGAAATGTGTGATTTTTAGATATTTGTGAAATGTGTGATTTTTGCTAGTTTGGGAGCATTTTTCAGTTTTACAACAAGAACCGCAGTCCTTGTTTCTTTTAAATAATCATACAATTTAATGAATGTTAAGTAAAGCGTGGATATAAGAAAATGCTGGTTTTAGCCAATAAGTCAGACTCAGTCAGTTTTCTGTGTTTCTAGAAAATTTAAAATATTTAAATTATTTCAAATATTTCCCGAAAAACTACTGGACCAATTTTTAGAATCTCAGAAAAATAACGAAATAAAGGCAGAACGGGATAACAGAATACTCGATTAACAAAATAATGGATTAACAGGATAATGGACGGATGGAAGGATAGTGACAAGAACAGAAGTTCTTTATGAGTAAGAAATATCAATCTCAGCTTGATGTAACAGTATGTTGAGACACAAGCTGTCACATAGGTATAATTATGCATATAACACTTTTATAAGTACAACATTTATTTCAAAACTATGCAAATCGTACGTTTTATGGCCACTCAACAAAACACTCGGTTGGCTTGGTTCTTTAGTAAGTAGATTCACACACCCACCCACCCACATCCATATATACATATATATACATATATATATATATATATATATATATATATATATATATATATATATAGTAAGCTATGTAAATATATTTATGGCAATTAAGCTACACAGAGGCTCCCGCGTTTCATCCCCGGGGGGAATCTTCAGACTAAAATGCATGGAGTTATTTTTGCCGGGTGTTTTTATATACACAGCTAGCTAGTTAACAGTGCTCAATACGTAAGTAGAGCTAGGTAGTAAGCTATGAAAATATATTAGCCTGAAGATGCTCCCCGGGGATGAAACGCGGGAGCCTCTGTGTAGCTTAATTGCCATAAATATATTTTCATAGCTTACTACCTAGCTCTACTTACGTATCGAGCACTGTTGAAGTAAATACTGAATATTGATAAATAAAAAAATTATATCTCCTTATAAAATTTCATGTGGATACATGAAATAGTAATATATATAATAGTAAATATATATATATATATATATATATATATATATATATATATATATATATATATATATATATATATATACATTTTTCGAATTACTATTTTTTCGATTCATTTTTTTCTAATAATTTGTTTTTCTTCTAGTTATTTAATCTCTGAATTTTACTTAAATAATTTTTCTACTTTGCATTTTTTCTATTTTTTTACTTTGAATTTGAATGTTTTGTTCCTCTCTGATATATATATATATATATATATATATATATATATATATATATATATATATATGAAATTAAAATGGAATAAGCGGAAGACCTAAAAAGCTCAACGTTTCGCCCTAATGTTATATGGGCTTTCTCAAGAGACAAATAACGAGAAATTCTATAAATTATGAGAAATATGTATAGTGGCAGGGTTAAGGTAGAGAGGGAAGATATGTAAATATGTATAGAGTCAAAGATAAATACATAGAAGAAAAAATATATATATATATATGTTTTATCTGTCCATATATATATATATATATATATATATATATATATATATATTATTCGTCTTCTATTCCTCATTTTATTTTGATTTATTTTCTAATTATGACACATTTCTTTCTTATAATTGGAATTATATTTTGAAGTTATATCATTATTTTAGGTATATATCTATATGCTCTATTATAGACTTTTTATCTTCTAATTATTTAAGCTTTTCATTAATTTTAACACTACTCTATCTTGTTTAAATGAAATAAATATTTTTAGTATTGTATATTCTTTTCTGTATTTGTTACTTAATTTTTTAACGTTTTTTCATAATTTTTAAAAATTTTGATTTCATTATTTTTTATTTGTCTACTTATCTATTTCTTTCTTCCTGATTCATCCTATATTGTGAATCTTGTAAATATTTAATCTGTTATTTAATTTGTTAATGGATATGATGATAATTTGCTGTTTCAAAAGTTCTTTCACTGCTATATCTTTTTAAAGCTGTCTGATCGAAAAATATGTGGTTACATGAGGAGAGGTTTGGTCTCGAGTATTATTTGAATATATGCTTTTTCATATAGTATTTGAACCTGATGTTTTATTGAGAGACTTATGTATGTGATGTTATGAAGGGCGCTGACGAAGACGTTTTGGAATCTTCAGAACAATAATACTCGATAAATTATTTCCAAATTGTCTTGGAAACGATCGTACGCCATATAATTAGTTTGTTTAAATTCTTGGAATAATGTTCAAATTTTGTTGATCTAAACTCGCTTTAAATATATATATATATATATATATATATATATATATATATATATATATATATAAAGTAGAGAACTAAAAGCGAACTTTTAGGAAAGGTAAAACCTATTGTGAAAAGTATACAGCTCAATATACCGGATAGAGCAGATAGATAGATAGATAGATAGATAGATAGATAGAAGGATGAAAAGGAATTAGAAAAGCGACGGAGGTAAATCTTTTTTCAATTCAGTTGCGTAATGCAAGGTATATTCCGCAAAAAAGCAATTTATTAAATTATTTTATTTTAAGTCAGGCTTTTCAAAGATCAAAATTTTATCATCAGAAGAAATGGCTGAGATAGATAAGTTGGCGAAGAGCCAAGATTTAAACTCTGAAAAAGTAAAACAAAGATTGTGGAGGAAAAACAAGGCAAAAAGCTGCCCGAATGCAAGCAAGTGTCCGATTAATAAATTGCTTTTTTGCGGAATATACCTTGCATTGAGCAACTGAATTGAAAAAAGATCTGCCTCCGTCGCTTTTCTAATTCCTTTTCATCCTTCTATCTATCTATCTATCTATCTATCTATCTATCTATCTATCTATCTATCTATCTATCTATCTATCTATCTCTCTCTCTCTCTCTCTCTCTCTCTCTCTATATATATATATATATATATATATATATATATATATATATATATATGTATGTATATGATCTAAGGTTAAGATCGGATTCTAACTCTTCCTGATGAGATCTCAGTTTATAATAGCTGTTGATCGATAACATCGACATGCCTGTGTCGCAGATTTTGTACATGTCTGTAAATAAAAATAATCATATATAAAAGCTCTGTTTGATATTGGGCACTTATAAACCCGGTTGAAATTCTTTGGATTACTACCCTGTGGATATTTTACCTGGATTATTTTTATCATATATATATATATATATATATATATATATATATATATATATATATATACAAGGTGCGAACGATATATTCCAAACTAATTAATTCCCAACTATCCAAAATTGTATCCAAGTGTGAGAGAATCGGTTCCTTAAAAGGAAAGTGTTGAATACCAGCACTTGTTAATGGCTTAATTGCAGGTGGGGCATACAATGTTGGTCATTCAAATACCGAGATCCGAGAAGCTGTCGCATGAGACGGCAACAGGTGGCGCAATTCACCAGAAAAAGAAATGCTCTTACGCAGAGAAAAACACGCAGAACTTGTATGATCATGTTTAAGGGTATGATGAAAATGAGGATTGCGTGATAGGCCAAATGAATCGATTCGTTGACTATGAGATCGCATCGTATCTATTATCATGTCAACACGAATTGGTAAATATATGAATAAAGTAAACCAACCAAATAAAGTGTATCAGTAAATGTTTTATTAGACTTGTAATTCGGCATAATCATGTTAACGTACCGGTTCCCGTTAGATAATCGACGTTAAGTGACGTTGAGCCTGGTCAGTACAAGATGGGTGACCCTTTAGAGATATCGGGCGCTGTATGGGATCTCTCTAGACCGGGATATGCATGCTGACTGGGGACCACATGCGAATTTTTATTCCCCATAAACCCCCACTTTCAGTGGAAGGTGGAATGCTTGATGCTGGGTGAATACCACAAAAAGTTGTATTACCGTTCATAATATTTTTAAAAATTCGGAACTCACAGCGCATATTGAATAAGATAAAACGCATTTCTGATGAGTTGTAGCTCATGTCACGTGACACACTTTAACAGACTCATAGTACTGTTCAGATTACATATACTTCTAAAGTATTGTGGTTCTAGTCACATAATACAAGCTCTATAAAAGTTATGTTATGGTCAAATACTTCGATTCACTAAAATAGCTGTGATTAGGTTACATAGCGCATATGGCTTAAGATGTGGGGTTCCGATCGCATATCATACCTTTTAACAGTTACTATTCTCTGATGGGCCATTGGATACTTTCGTGGACAATGAAATCGCATCGTATCAACGGTAATCATTCACACACTTATACTGTTGCGGAATGTATGAATAACCCAAATTAACCCAAACCAAACCAAAACGAGGTGTATTTTTGAATGGAAATCGACCCATACAAGGCATCATGTAAGGAGCTAACAAAAACGAAATATGATTATCGTAAAGACAGGAGATGCCTATTGGCCTTAATCTTGAAAAGACAAACGCTATAGGTAGGAAGAAAACAGTCAGCAGGAAGAGAGCTCCACAAGCCTGTAGTTCTTGGAAATAAGCTACTGGAATATGAAGCTGTATCACAATGAGGTATCAAAACAGCAAATTAATGGATACCACTAGGCCAACGAGTCAAACGAGCTGGAACAAAAGAAGCAGGCCATAGATCACACAGTTCCGAAGAACATATGACATAATTGTATTTATAGAAAAGACTGAGACTAGCAACATAACACCTATTAGAGAGAGAGGGTTTAGAGAAGAGTAAGTGTTGCGAATCAAATTACAGATACGTTTCTGCACCTTATCAAGAACCCTCAAATGGGACAGAGATTCACCATCCCAAATATGACAACAGTACCCCATACATGGTCTGATAGTAGATTTGTAGAGATAGAGAATAGTCTCAGGTATGAGAAAGTGTTTGGGGCGATAGAGATAACCGACTTCACTATAAACAGAAAGAGCAATGCATTTAATGTATAAACTCCAAGAAAGATTTGATGAGAGAGAAAGACCAAGAAGTTTCAGAGTCGATTTTTCCTCAAGAGCAGAAACATCTGAAGAGCAGAGAATCTCAGAAAGAATAGGGACACGCCTATAATTGAAAGACACTAGTTGAATCTTATCAGGATTAAGGAAAACTAGGTATTTCGTACCCCAATCCACAACGTAACTCATATCAACTTCTAGATAAGCTGCATATTTCAACTGATCCGAGGACGGGCGAGAAGCAATACCAGAATAGAGATTGGTATCATCAGCATAGATGTTCATTTTCTGAATAATATTCCCTGGAAGATCATTTATATAGAGAAGAAACAGTGTTTGGCCTAGAATAGAGTCCTTAGGGACACCAGCATTTATAGCAAAAGCGAATACAGAGACACCATCCAAAGTTACTCGCAAGCTTCGATCAGAAAGAAAAGACCTTATAATGTCAAGAACCTCACCACCAATACCGTAACCCTGAAGTTTGTGTAGAAGACCAGAATGCCACACTCTGCCGAACGCCTTCGAAATGTCAAGCGCAATGGCTCTACGTTCTTCTTAATTATCCATAAACCGCCAGGTCCGCTCAGTTACAAGAATTAACAGATCAGCAGTTTAACAAAAACGGCGATCGACATATTGAACATCACTAATTAGTGAATGTTTCATCGAGTTGATGTATAATAATAGAACATAGGTACGTATTTTTTAGGTATATCATGAACACCTTAATTGATTTACACCATTGATCCTGTATCAGACTATGAATTCGGCCATGCTTTGGTCAAATCTTATCGAGTCTTTTGTGGTGATTTACGCACTGATCATTTTGGGAAATGTATGTACCGAGAATTGTGTCTACAAGTGAGTATTGATTTACTCCTCTCCAGGAGTTAGGCACAAGGCCAGTTTTTATCTTACTCCCACAAGTAAGATGTGACCCAAGGTTGGGTCGGGAAAGTGGGGTTTAAAAATTGCCTGGGCAGTCCCGTCGGCATTCCCCGGTAGGGGCGCCTCAGGCAGTAAGCAATAAACTTACTCCTCCCCAAAGAGGGGAGGCGAAGCCTGGGAGGGTGGACCTCCTAGAACTGCACAGGACAATCCCATAGACAGGTGTAAATCAAGCCCCGAAGGCCAAGACAATACCAGTCTATGGGGTGCAATATACATCGGAACAGATACTACACTTTGATCTTAGCCAAAAGGCCAAGGAGTGAGTAACATAGCTAATTTATTCAATTAATCGTATGCAATGTAGCGTGTATATTATGTTTATATTATGCTTTGTGTTTAAGAATTCAATAATTTGAAACAAGTTTATATGTCGTAAAACAGACACACACATTACTATACAAGGAAGTTGTCAGTTCATATTTTCTTGTTGGCGAAATATATTGAAGACGTGTCAGTGTTGCTGTTCTGATCTCACAACACATACGCTATAAGAGTTGTGGTGCTGGTCACATAACATACTTTTTAAGAGTTGTATTTATGGTCACATAACACATACTGCTGTTAAAGGAGTGTTGTTCTTGTCACATAACACTTCTTATGAATTATGATTCTAGTCACATAGTACATACGCTATAAGAGTGGAAGTCATGATCACATAACACACGCTTCTTTAGAGTTGTGCTCCTGATCACATCATCCATTACCTTTAAAGAGTTATAATTCGGACCTCACAACACGTATTAACTAAGAGCTGTGATTATGGTCAGATAAAACGTACTTCTTATAAGTTGTGGTTCATATCTCAGAGCATACTTTCTAAGAGTTGTATTTCTAGTCACTTAACACATACTACTGATCGAGGATTGTGGTTCTTGTAACACAACACAATCTCTATAAGAGTTATTTATTGGTAAAAGATAACATGTACTTCTTAAGAGTTGTAATTCTACTCATATCGTAAACACTTTATAAAAGTTGAGGTTAAGGTCTGATAATATATATGGCTTAAGATTTGGGGTCACATAACCTACTTTTTAAAAGTTGTAGTTCTGGTAACAATATATACTTATTATGGGTTGGGATTCTGGTCGCCTAACATACTTTTGAAGAATTGTAGATCTGGTCACATAATTTTTACATCCTATGGATTCGTAAGAGTTGTGAATCTAGTCACAGAACTTACTTTGAATAGTTGTAGTTCTGGTCATATAACACATAATTCTTTATAGTTGTGGTTCTGGTCATATAACATACTTTATAATAGTGATACTTCTGGTCACATAACTCATATTTATTATGAGTTGTACTTCTGCTTACATAACACATGCTTTATAAAATCTGTGATGATTCTCACATAATACATATGTGATTCTTGTTATAACATACATTTTAACATAACACGTAATTTCTAATAGCTGTGGTCCTGATCGTATCACATCTGCGATATATGTTGTAGCTTTGCTAACATAACACACACTATATAATGAGTTGTGGTTCTGGTCACATAACACATGGTTTTTATTAAATGCAGTTCTGTTCACATATTTTTTAAGAGTTGTAATGTTAGTTACATAACACATAATCGTTTTTAATTGTGGTTCTGGTCACATAACTTACTTTATTAGAGATGTAATTCTGATTTAACACATTAATATTTAAGATCCGTTTCTAGCATGACTGTTACCGTCGCGGACCATTGATTCAACCGTGCTGATTCGCAGCTCATATCGAATCTTTGCAATCATTTACGCAATGTTACAGTTAGGGAAGCTATGAACCGGCAGTGTAGCTAACGTGTGAGTATAATAGAAACTTGTGTTCAATTAATTGCATAAAATGAATCATTTATAATAGAAACTTGTGTTCGATTAATTGCATCAAATGAATCATTTATAATAGAAACTTGTGTTCAATTAATTGCACAAAATTAATCATTTATAATAGAAACTTGTGTTCAATTAATTGCATAAAATGAATCATTTATAATAGAAACTTGTGTTCAATTAATTGCATGAAATTAATCATTTATAATAGAAACTTGTGTTCAATTAATTGCATGAAATTAATCATTTATAATAGAAACTCGTGTTCAATTAATTGCACAAAATTAATCATTTATAATAGAAACTTGTGTTCAATTAATTGCATAAAATGAATCATTTATAATAGAAACTTGTGTTCAATTAATTGCATCAAATGAATCATTTATAATAGAAACTTGTGTTCAATTAATTGCACAAAATTAATCATTTATAATAGAAACTTGTGTTCAATTAATTGCATCAAATGAATCATTTATAATAGAAACTTGTGTTCAATTAATTGCATCAAATGAATCATTTATAATAGAAACTTGTGTTCAATTAATTGCATGAAATTAATCATTTATAATAGAAACTTGTGTTCAATTAATTGCATCAAATGAATCATTTATAATAGAAACTCGTGTTCAATTAATTGCATGAAATTAATCATTTATAATAGAAACTTGTGTTCAATTAATTGCATGAAATTAATCATTTATAATAGAAACTCGTGTTCAATTAATTGCACAAAATTAATCATTTATAATAGAAACTTGTGTTCAATTAATTGCATGAAATTAATCATTTATAATAGAAACTTGTGTTCAATTAATTGCATCAAATGAATCATTTATAATAGAAACTTGTGTTCAATTAATTGCACAAAATTAATCATTTATAATAGAAACTTGTGTTCAATTAATTGCATGAAATTAATCATTTATAATAGAAACTCGTGTTCAATTAATTGCACAAAATTAATCATTTATAATAGAAACTTGTGTTCAATTAATTGCATAAAATGAATCATTTATAATAGAAACTTGTGTTCAATTAATTGCATCAAATGAATCATTTATAATAGAAACTTGTGTTCAATTAATTGCACAAAATTAATCATTTATAATAGAAACTTGTGTTCAATTAATTGCATAAAATGAATCATTTATAATAGAAACTTGTGTTCAATTAATTGCATCAAATGAATCATTTATAATAGAAACTTGTGTTCAATTAATTGCATAAAATTAATCATTTATAATAGAAACTCGTGTTCAATTAATTGCATAAAATGAATCATTTATAATAGAAACTTGTGTTCAATTAATTGCATGAAAGGAATCATTTATAATAGAAACTCGTGTTCAATTAATTGCATAAAATGAATCATTAATAATAGAAACTTGTGTTCAATTAATTGCATAAAATGAATCATTTATAATAGAAACTCGTGTTCAATTAATTGCATAAAATGAATCATTTATAATAGATATTTTCTTTAAGCATTAGATAATACGAAAAAAAGTTAATATGACGTAGAACTGCGATAAATAAACGAAAGTGATATGAATATGTTCTAGTCAAATCACACATATCCCACAACAGTTTTTGGTTTCGGTCACATGACACATAGTTCGTATGAGTTGTAATTCTGGTCACATAACACACTTTTATTAAGAGTGATGGTTCTGTTTACATAATATTAGGTTGGCCAAAAAGTTCGTTCGTTTGTTTTAAGTGAATATTAATGCAATTCATTTTCGATTAGGAAATTTTGAGAATACCTGCGATTTGTCTGGTTGTCAAACGGCAATCTCGTTAAACTATGGCTTTCACTTGATCACTGTCGATCATCTTTGGCCGGCCAAAGCGAGGGGCATCTCTCACTAAAAGATGTCCTTTTCGGAATCAAGCAAACAATTTCTGACACATCCGTTATGTAATAGCATTCTCCTCATACGCATGGCATATATTAATGCGGGTTTCTGTAACTCTTTCTCCTTTTCTGTCGTAAAAAAGCTTTAGATTTCGGTAGTACTCTGCTTGATCTTCCATTTCATGGCCTGAAATACAAGCAAAAATGTAAGAACTTCTCTGCTCAGAGGCTTATTACACACTGATGTCAACATACTCGCTACACCAAATACAGGATTTGAAGAATAGGAATATAAAACGGTGTTTAGTAGGCCAGAGAGATGACATTAAAAAAAAGAACGAACTTTTTGTCCAACCCAATAGATTCTTACTAAAGTTATGGTTTTGGTTACGCAAAATGCATTATTCTCAAAGTCACATAATACATTCTTCTTGGCTTTATTAATAATTGAAGAAATATTCATGTTTGCAGTATATAATCCATCAGAAATGTTTTCCCCTGATCAGTTAATCAGCAAAAACATCTCTCTCTCTCTCCCTCTCTCTCTCTCTCCCTCTCTCTCATCTTCGTATTTTAATTGATTTAACTTTAAAGTGATCCTTCATTTCACCATTAGTAGTGAATGAAATGTAGCAATCGGTCTCCATTTGGTTTCAAGAAACCGTCAGGATTAACAGTGGCAGCACGTGAAGCTCTGCTACTTGTTAGTTCTCCTGGCTACATGGATGTCACACTGGACAGAACTCTATCCTTCAAGGAGCACTTCAGGAAGGTAAAGGAGAAGGTTGCTACAAGGAACAACTTGCTGACTAAACTCACAAATTTAAACTGGGGAGCTGACCTTAAAACCCTGCGCACGATAGCATTAACACTTTGTTACCTTGTGGCTGAATACTCCGCTACGGTTTGGGTTGGATCTTGCAATCGACCAAGAACTAAATAATGCATGTCACAGAATCACTGGAACACTAGAACCAACCCCACTACTAGAGATGTACAGATTGGCTAACATGGCACCTCCCCATACCTGAGGGGATGCAGGAAACAGACAAAAGACACCCTGTATCTGGCTATGGACAGCCGACAGTAGATTGAAATCAAAAAGAGGTTTCATGACTAAAGATAGCCTTGACCTTGCACGGTCACAGAACTACCGCATTGACAGATAGAATAGATGGAATGACTACTTTAATGAGGGTATCAAAGAACCCAGAGAACATCTCCTACATGGAACGGATCTCTCAATTAAGTACTGGGTGATCTGAACCGCACAAAAGCGAAGGTTGAAAGGACAGCCAGCAACCTCAACAGGTAGGGACCAGCAACAACAAGCAACTGCCGTTGTGGAAATCCCAGACAGACACATCCTCAGTGACGGCAGTGATGGACCGACTTGTAATGACCAAAATTTGATGGAGTGTAACCTTGTTGTCCAACGATGGATCAAGTATTGGCATAAGATATGACATATAGGAATTGATTTAGAAGTGATACATCTAAATATAGACGTTTTGCTAGTGTGTGGACAGTTTGTAAGCAAATGCGTGGACAGTTTGTAAGCAAATGTGTGGACAGTTTGTAAGCAAATGCGTGGACAGTTTGTAAGCAAATGTGTGGACAGTTTGTAAGCAAATGCAGCAGTTGAAACAAGTAATAGGGGCAGTAGCAATTGTGATTATTACCGTTTGTAAACTACGGCGTGGATGTGAGGTTATTGACGAAATATGGCCATTGAGTTGGTAATGCTATTATATCAGGAATATACTAGTTGTTCACATGCATCATTGATTATGGGGGAGACAAAATTCTAGATTAATTTGTTAACTGGTCGGCCAACAGATGGCTCTGTGTGTAGCGCGCCATCAATTTGTTTGCTTACACTGCACCTGCTAGTTGTAGTTTCCCTTTATTTTTATATCATAGATTATTTAGCTTAAACCGGCCTATTTGATATAATGGTCATATTGTTTGCTACCGGGCCGGAAGAAACCGGGTTAAATCGGTCGACAACGGTACTTAATATACACTTGCTAAACATTTAAAATTACAAGCTGAAGATCAAGAATAATTGGAGTAATCCTGTCAAAGAAGTGGCGCCCTCCCCTACATCTCGTTGTAATATCCAATAAAAAAGAGCCTTCGGTTCGACCTCGACTACAGTCGACCACTTTACGTTTTGTTGCTTAATCGTTAACTCTTGTGATGGCTTCAGGAGCAAATTCAAGTGACAGCCGTAGTGTCAAACGCAAACACCGGTCTATTTTCATGACAGAAAAATGTTACGGTTCTAGCAATCCCTGGTGGTTTAGAGGCATGGTAGGTGCACACAGACATGAAAGAAGTATAGAGACACCCTAATTATCATTAATAATTAAGACTGCTTTCAGAGGATACTGATGGGTCTACGCAAGATAATATTGATTATTTTACCTCGTCGATCAATTGGACTAGATTAATAGTAGAAAGTGGAATCTCAAGATTTGCAGCGATTTAACGGTAATAAGGTCCATCTTTAGATTAACCTATAATATGGCTTCTCTGAAACTCTGAGAATTCTGATGATTTTTTAGCCTACTTAAATGGTTATATAGGATATATCCATATTTTATATTAATTTACATTTATTGTGTTTCATATATATATATATATATATATATATATATATATATATATATATATATATATATATATATATATATATATGCATCATACATAAATATATATATAAAATATATTGTGAAAAAAAATATAAAAATAAATAAATAAATATGTATATGTATGTGTATGTATACAGTGTATTAAGGGTGAAACTATTTAATTTGTTCCACCATTATATGTCTTATTTGCTCCAACTTGTGTCTATCCGTCACACCTCTGCATTGTATTGCCTTCTAAGTATCACATTTCTATATACTAATAAACTATGCTTCAAGCAAACTACATAAACCTCTTATATATATATATATATATATATATATATATATATATATATATATATATATATGTTCTTTATCTACCTCCCACAGCGGTAAGATGTGACACAAGGTCGGGAAAGTGGGATTTGAAAAGCCAGCGCCCGAGAAGGTGACCACTCTGGCCTACAAAAAATGCCTGGGCATCCCCGTCGGCATTCCCCGGTAGGGGCGCCTCAGGCGATTAGCAATAAACGAACCCCTTCTCAAAGGGTGAAAAGGCAAAGCCTGGGAGGGACCTCCTAGAACTGCACACGACACACCCACAGACAGGCGTAAATCAAGCCCAGAAGGTCAAGACAACAACAGTCTATGGGGTGCAGTATCCATCGGAACAAAGGCTACACTTTGATCCCGGCCATATATATATATATATATATATATATATATATATATATATATATATACATATATATATATATATATATATATATATATACATATATATATATATATATATATATATATAGACATATATATATATACATATATATATATATATATATACATATATATATATATATATATATATATATATATATACATATATATATATACATATATATATATATATACATATATATATATATATATATATATATATATATATATATATATATACATATATATATATGTGTGTGCGTGTGTGTGTGTGTGTGTGAAACACAATAAATGTTAATTAATATAAAATATGGATGTTTCAGAATTTACTTTTGCTTTGTTCAGATACCAGTGCTGCCCATCGGCAAAGGAAACAGACATTTTAAACATGTATGAATTAATTAGGGGGGGGGGGGTCTACTTACTTCTTCACGTCTTAGTATGATTAATTGGGTAGGTGTGTGTGTGCTGATTAATTAATATAAGTAAATATGTTGTTCGTTCGACTGGAAAGGGAACGCTAAAATGGTGGCACAATTGTTTATAATTTTATTTTTACGCACTTTTAATTTTGAATTAGGAATTTCAACAAAGGTTCTAGAATTTCTGACATCGATAAGGACATCGGATCGCTTTGTTGATGGTCGGACAAAACGATCAATGTGGCAAGCCTACGGAAGCAAGTGTTCCGGAAGATCAGTGTTGCATCGAAATTTTCACTTGTGCTGGAATTATCTCCCCTTAATTCTCATTTGTGCTGGAATTATCTCCCCTTAATTTTAACGCTGCTCAAGACAACGTTGACTACGTTGATTTATCAATACTTATATTACTTAGTATTTTTCAATAATTTAAACATGAACTGTCGCAGAGAGATAACATGAATGATGTTATACGTTCTCGGCACTTCATAAAGAGTCTTTTAAATCAACTGGTGACGCATAAATGATATGAATGTAGGTGTGTCCATAATAATCACCTGACTTAAAGGAATAGAGATATATTAACTTGAGTAGGTATGAATAGTAATGCTCTGTGCGATTCAATACGAAGCGTACATGCGAACATACATGGAATTCAACCACACCCACCACAGCAAAGGACAACATGTTACACGACGTCGGTTTAACATTGAGACCGTTGCCCTCTAATATAAAACAACAACCCTAAAATGACTAGCTGAAGTACCTGTTTATGTCAGGTTTGTCAACTTTTCTTGAATTTTGTAGCCCAGATTAAAAGTTATGAACATCTATTCAATATTTGTATCGTTTTTTTTTAATTAAAAAACTCTTTCAAGTTCATGATGATGATCGCTATCGGTTAGGAAATAACTGGAACTCTATAGAAAAAAATATAATTGTCTAGTGTAAGAATCGAACCCACGATGGCGTAAACTATTCGAACTGAAGGCAACCCCTTTCGTCCTCAAGGCAAATGATTTAACGAAAACATTTTGTCTTTTTAACCTACTTAAATGAGTTCGACGTAGGGATTTTTGTAACCTCTTCGCATAGATCTAGAATAGTTTGATTGTCTAAATTAAGTAATAAAACATGAATACAAAATGTGAAAATTGTTATTAAAGTAAAAAATATATCAGTGAACCTTCATCAAATATTTTTAAACTCTATTTTTAATAAAAAATGATAAGTTTTTTTCTTTCAAAGTAAATAATACATCAAATACATACAACGTTTAGACGTGAAAAAATAAACAATTATTATAAGTATGTTGTTCGCTCAGCTAAAAGGGAACACTAAAAATGTCAGAACATTAGTTTCTTATATTATTTTTACGTACATCTAATTTTGAATAATAAGTTTAAAAAAAGGTTCAACAATTTCTGACACCGACAAAGACGTTGTATCAAAGGTGCTGATTCTAACTCTGCGGTGAGTCAGCTGCCAAACTAACCGCGAATTTCGTGTACGATCGTTTCTGAGACGATATGGATTTTTATTGATATTAAGTCCCTTCATCAGCACAGGGTATATACACCAAGTTCGAAGTTAAAACATAGCATTCGAGGGGTTGAGGGAGGGTTGGGATATGATCATTACAATCCACTTTAAATACCAGACAAAGCAATTAAATCGAACATACAAAGGACCACAATAACGGAAATAAAGACTGTTTACAGTACAGGTATAGAAAAAGCATACAATAGAAAAGGGACTTATTTTACAATTACAATTTTTTTCAAAGAGGAAAATACAAAAATATGAGAACCTATAATCAAAAAATGAATTAATAGATACATTCACTATCAGCTCCTTTAGAACTTTCGCAATGTCCGCGAAGGTGAATTCTTATTGAATCTCTTTATATATAAAATTTTATTTACAAAATCGACTTCACAATATAGTGTAGGTGTTCTCTTCCCTTCTCTACACCCCATTTCTCACAGAAGAGGCGATGCTAGTCTTTCTCTACTCTATCCTTATTTCCTCATAAGCTTCCACTTTCAGTGGAAGGCAGAATGCCCGACGCTGGGCGAATACCACAAAAATGTGATAGTATCGGTTATTTGAATGCTTTCGGAGATGTTTTTATCCAAGTATATAGTATACATACAAAATACACAACCGTACACACCCTCTCTCTTTCTTTTGCTATTTCTCTTCTTCTTTCCCGTCGTTCAGAAGGAAAGATAAATATTTTATCAACTACGTGTCTCTAACGACTTCTTGTTTGTGGCGCAATATCCCGACACGTCGCACTGGTTCTAATATTTTAACTTTTAATGGATGTTTCCACTTTTATGCTTAATCTAACCCAATGTGAAAAATACCGTTTTTAAGATTATTTTTACACACCAACATCCAACCTCCGAATAAAGTGAAGATTAATATAATGTTCGTATTTCTTGTTATTTTTCTATTCTAAATAAACTAATTTTCGAGTCCTTTTTCACGTTTAAGCGTAATGTTTACCAACTCAGTAGTTTATATAAAACGGATTTATCTCGATTGATTTAGTTATCATCACTTTTTGTGATTTTTTTATTTTCACCAATATTCTCATATTAACTTTAAAAGAAAACAATCTCTAACCGAATATACAATATGAATATACAGATAAATATTTAATCCGATAAAACGCATAAATGTACTTGTTAATTCATTTTTATCATTTTGTCTAAATAATACAATTTATTCTAAAAATGGTTTACAATATAGCTATTTAACTATATTATGCAATTTGTTCCAGCTGTAAATTATTTTATGGCTGAAAGTTTAAACGTGTAGACAGAAAAAAGGGAGAGGTTTAAATACATGTTAAGCGCATCGCTTAATTATTTTATCGTTTCGTTAGACTATTTTAAAATCGTATTCTCAGTTTGGTCGCGTCCCCCCCCCGTCTCTCTCTTTTTGTCGCCCATGTCTGACGGCATATACCCCTAAATATCATCGACAGCCCTTGCTCAGGATTTTGCTTCATCGTAACACTAGTGACCTCTTTGTAACCCTTGTCTGAAATGCTTCCTGTTTTCCAACATAACCGCCATATATCTCTCAGCTACTACGCACTAGCTAATATCCACTAGTTAGCCACACCCCTTCAACGATTATAAGAGGTGTAATTATACATTAGACAAAGTAATAAATAGTTAAAAGTTTCTCGATCTCTTCTTAGAGTCAATTTTATTATTTGAAGTTAAGCTTTATTATCTTTAAGTTGAATTTATAAAACTTTTAGTGTTAAGCATTGAAGAAGATTATATAGTTAGGAATTTTAGTGAAAAATTAAATAATCCAGACTTAGATAAAGGTGTCGACATCAGTATCCGTGCAGAATAGCTTACTAAGTCGGAAAAGGTACTGATATGAATCATGATTATTACACGTGGTGATCGGAGAAGCAGGTAGTTAATAAGAGGTATAATCTAAATAAGAACGGTGTGTGTAGACGTCGCGATGGAATGCGACTGTGATTGTTTTGATGCTATTAAGGTTGAGAGGAAAATAGAAAATATAAATATTTACTGTTTGTCTGTTGAGGTATTCAAATTAAGGGATTTATAAAAGAAAACATTTTTTAAGATTACGGTCACTGATCGAGACAGAATCGGGACAAAACAATAGAGCCAGTCTTGAGATCGACGTGAGCTGGGGAGTTGACTGTATAGGTATAGCTGAGCCTACCAAGGGAATCTTCACTTCTGTTGCAACAGCTTTCGTATTTTGAAACCAGTAAAGAACGAGGCAGCATGCCACAATATTACTTAATCATGTATATATATATATATATATATATATATATATATATATATATATATATATATATATATATATATATATATATATATATATAAGGATGAAAAGGAATTAGAAAAGCGACGGAGGCAGATTATTTTTCAATTCAGTTGCTCAATGCAAGGTATATTCCGCAAAAAAAAGCAATTTATTTAATTAAATTTTTCCTTAAGAAAAGCTTTTCAAAGATCAAAATCTTATCATCAGAGGAAATTGCTTTTCGACAACTTATCTATCCCAGCAATTTTCTCTGATGATAAGATTTTGATCTTTGAAAAGCCTGGATTAAGGAAAAAATTAATTAAATAAATTGCTTTTTTGCGGAATATACCTTGCATTGAGCAACTGAATTGAAAAAAGATCTGCCTTCGTCGCTTTTCTAATTCCTTTTCATCCTTCTATCTATCTATCTGCTCTATCCGGTATATTGAGCTGTATACTTTTCACAATATGTTTTACCTTTCCTGAAAGTTCACTTTTAGTTCTCTACTTTATATATATATATATATATATATAGAGAGAGAGAGAGAGAGAGAGAGAGAGAGAAAGAGAGAGGGATGATGATGACTTGTGTGTTAACTCCTAGTGAGTACAAATGATAATAACTAAAGATATTGGAGGGCATGGAACTGATAAATCAAGAGGAGATGTGAGCGGTTGGTGAAAATGATACCTATAAATTCTTGGGAGTTTTTGAAGCAGACACCATCACATTTACAGAAATAAAAGAGAAGATTGGAAAAGAATAACTGAGAAAAATGGAAACTCTTAGAAACAAACTATATAGTAGAAATCTAGTGAAAGGAATAAAAACCTTGACAGTATCACTAGTAAGGTACTCTAGACCATTCATCTTTACCAAAAAAAACGAGGTAAATAATATCCATGCATAATGTATTACATCCGAAAGATGATACTCATCGACTTTACCTGAAATGGAATAAAGAGGGAAGAGGACTGGCAAGTATAGAAGACTGTGTGGAAAAACACAAATAGCTGGAAAAATACATAACTCAGAATACAGACAGACTGATTACTACAGCAAGAGACACCGTCAAAATGAATAATAAATGAAACATCGAAAACAAAAACAAAAAGACAAGAAAAGAAAAGTGGGAAGTGTAACAGCTACATGGACGATTCATAAGACTGACAAAATAGATCAAACCGAGGAAGACAGTAAATGCAGACTCTGTGGACAAAGAGATCAAACAATAAATCACATAATAAATGAATGCAGCAAAGTAGTCCAAAAAGAATACAAGAACAGACATGACTGCGTGGGGAAAGCAGTACACTGGGAACTATGCAAACAGCTTCATTTTGAACATGAAGAGTAATAATACAGACACAAACCGGAGATAGTATTGGAAAACGAAAGTCACAAAATCCTTTTGGGCATGGAGGCACAAACAGATGAACACATCAAAGCAAAGAGACCGGACGTTGTAATAAGAAGGAAATAAACTGCAAAATTGTAGATTTTGGTGTACCAGTAGACCACAGGGTAAAGACTAAAGAGACGGAACACGAGGCAAATATAAGAAGCTTGCCAGAGAACTGAAAGGAATATGGAACATGAAGAAAGTCAATATAATACCAATAATTTTAAGAGCGCTACGAACAGTCCCGAAAAACCTGGAATAAAGACTAAGAGAAATTGGAATCAAGGGGAAAACTGAGACTATACAACGGACGGCAATGATAGGCACAGCTGAAATCTTAAGGAAAATCCTCGACCAGTCACATGGAAACTGCAAAAGTAGTAAAACAAAAAGACGGAAGGAACCCCACATTAACCCAAGGGAACTGAAACTGTAATAAATCTTATAAACTGTACCCCCCCCCCAAATCAAAACATGCATCATTCTTGGCTGATACCGCACAAAATAGTCGTGAAGGGTCAAGGAAGATGGTAGGATCGAAGAGGGAGAGCACTAACCAGACCTCCACTGGATGAGGACGATGAGTACTGGGACCTTGGAGATAATTACTACCATCTAAATCCCAGTGAAGACTAATGATCGTTGCCAGCGAGAAATCAATGGTAAGCGACGGTTGCGATAACGCAAAGTCATTTGCAAAGGTTATCGAAAGAGATGGAGTGTACTGGAAATCTGGGGAAACCTGTTGTTAACCAGACTCCATGGAACACAACCAGTTATTATCAGTGAGTATTGTCTGATGATGACCTGTGTGAGAACTCCTAGTGAGTACAAATAATAATAATAATAATAATAATAATAATAATAATAATAATAATAATAATAATAATAATAATAATAATAATAATAATAATGAAAGAGAAGATTGGAAAAGAATAACGGAGAAGAACAAGAAAGCTCTTAGAAACAAAATTATATAGCAGAAACCTAATACATTTTTTTCTCCATGTCATTCTTTCCAAATATGATCTAAGGTTAAAATCGGATTCTAACTCTTCCTGATGAGATCTCAGTTTATAATAGCTGTTGATCGATAACATCGACATGCCAGTGTCTGTGTAAATAAAAATAATCATATATATATATATATATATATATATATATATATATATATATATATATTCCTTCCGAAATCGTCAGTGTAGAGATAATTATTCAAGCCAGTCGCAAGATTCGAAACTCTAGAACAAGTCAAGTTTATAACTCAAATTCCGACGTCTTAATCCTCATGGCTACCATTAACAACTACATAAACGGTGAGAGTGTTAAGCCTATTGTAGGCAGCCGACGTCAAGAGTGTTCAAATTATGAGGGAACATGCATTAAAGCTATGATTTTGACGACTGTGTTAATTAACTACAGTGCCCAGCCGAAATTGGGGTGCGGCAAAGTTATCCACGTACAAACTGTTTCGCTGTATTATGGCTCTTCAGTGCGGTTAGACAAGAAACTGCCTCAAGTCGGGATTGAAACTCAACTTGGCACTTTTACCATTACACTATCATGCGACATCGACTGCATGTAAGTGAAATCTCAATGTAAACATTGTCAAGTGCCGAGAGCTCAAATTAGTTTTATCTAATAACAACTTAGAAAGATCGAAAATTATGACATATTCATCATTAAGTATACAAGCTTAAAAAATCCGGCATCAAAAAAGTTTTAGTGTACGTACATTTCTGAGACAAACATTTATTATTGCTAATGAGAAACCTAATAACAGTGTTGCCTAATGACTATGAGGATGGACGCATCTATTTGAGACGGGTTTGACTTACGCGATTTGTAGCGGAGTCATCCCGTGCAAAGCTGGGAGATGTGTTTCCCACGATTTGCGGTGACAATGACGAGACCGGAGGGTTAGTAGTCGGGTCACAGCTGCGTGTTGATCACGAGATTTCGTGACGTCAGTTTTCCGCTGTGAGAAAATTTAATTGAGATTTAGTCAGTTCTCACTTGGAAGCGACGAGAGAACAGCGCACAATCATGTAGCTATTATAAAGAAGGGATTTCGAATCCCAATATAAGCAAGTTAGGGCAATACGATGTCTTCCTCTTCCTCCCTTGCAAGTGATTACGTGATTAACTTAGGAAATGTAATTAGCATAGCCTCTCTCGCTCTTCTCCAATGAATTTCTCAATTGTTGGCTAATTAGCTAGTAAGTGAATAAACGGCTCGAATTTAAAAACAGTAAAAGCTTCGTCGTATTTTTTTGTAGTGGAAAGATTGATTTCGGTTACAGAAGGAAACCGCCGGCCGAAAATGTGACAGCGACACACAGCGCAAAGAAGGATGGCGGCGACGGCGGCGGTTATGGCGGTTGCAGACAACAAGGAAACGCGTCTACTGCTGTGTAAGCAAAAATATACAGCGGCAAGAGAGTGGTGGCGCCAACGAAAGTGGATGGCGTTAGCAGTAGCGCGCACGAGTAGCGCTAATAGTTCCCTGCAATTCGACACACGGCGAGGCGAATGGAGCAGAGAGAAACGGCATATCGTCCCATTCGTAGCAATGCCGTTCGTATTGGAAGAAGAGACGAAGGGTGCTACGACGACAAAGAGATTCCGACACAACGTATATTAAGAATATTAAGAACTATTATAAACGTTATTATAAAACCAGTCAATGTAACAACAGTTTGTCTTAAGAACGAAAGTACACTAACACTTTGTTGATGTCGAATCTTTGGAACTTGTATACTTAATGATGAATATGTCATAATTTTCGATCGTTTTATGTTGTTATATATAAGCTCTGTTTGACATAAGATGTTAACCATAGAGCCAATTCAATACCTGTACTATTCATTGGACTTGATTTACTTCACCTTTCATTGATGTAACTTTGAGGTGTTTATGTTGTCTAGGTAAGATACTATATAAGTCAAATGCTTTGACTATACTAATCTTATATATATATATATATATATATATATATATATATATATATATATATATATATATATATTAGCAAAAACTACTCGCCCTCAAGGCAGCAATTAATCTAGCTATAGCATTATCTACAGACAAAGAAAGAAACCCTGTTCTTTTCGGATTTTGTTAATTTGAAGAAAAACAACAAAAAGATTATTGTCATGGTGTTATTTGATATATTCTAATGTGGAGATTTGATTTTGTTTAAGTATAAAAATGAATTGCCCATAATTAAAGGAATAAACGGAAAATTCGGGGTGATTGTCAAGAATTACCACCAGAAAAAATGGGGGAAAAACAAACAAAAAGTTTACCTATGACTGTTACCAAAGGAAATAAATTAATTTTTCCCCCAACCCCTATTCTTTTGTGTTTTAAAGTATATTAAAGCGTTTTGATTGCATTTTAATAATTCGTCCAAATCGCATCGCGGATGGCCCCGAAGTTTGATTTTCTAAACAAATAACTGTCACAAACGCCTTAATATGTACTTTTCTACCTAAGTGAAAAGAAAAAAATATAAAGCAAAACCCTAAGAGTTCGTTTACGGTCGGCAAACAAAAGTTCAGTCTGACGTAATTTATTTGATTGAATGTTTTAATTGAAATTTAACGCTTTAACATACTTAAAAAACATAAAAAAATTACGCAGGTAGGTAGAAAAGTAACTTTTATGCCTTTGGTAACAATTATTTGTTGACTATTTTTTTTCTATTGCTTATTTTTGAAAATCGGCAAAAGAGGAAAGTAAATTGGTCAAATAAAAGAATTATATATTTCTGAGAAATTTTAAATGCTTACATTGTGTTTTTCGCTTTTATTATTAACGTCAGAAAAAAATGAATGACGCTTTAAAAAGAATATGAATCGATTTTTTTTTTTGTAATTCATAAAACTTTTGTACATTAAAAATGTTAAAGCAGGAGGTTCTTTATTCTGAGAGTATGATATCATGATGAACAAACTACATGCACTGACCCCAGGGAGGAGGTAATGACTGGGAGGATGATATTGTGACGAACGACCCCCCCCCCCCCAAACAAAAAGTAGGAGTTAATGCCTGGGAGTATGATATCATGACAACCGAATAGAGAGTATACTACCCCACATACACTTAAAGAAAAAAAGTAATGCTGGGAAGATGGCATCGTGAGGAACAAACGTATACTATACTGAGGAGGTGATGCCTGGGAGGAATCTTACATGATAAATGAAAATATACTACACAGAATTAAATAAGTATAAACCGTTTTAATGTTAATATAATTAGGTTAGGTGGAAAATCGTTCGCGTATTATTTATTTAGATGACATTAAAAACAATAGAAAATTTCGTTGTCCTCGTGAAATGCCGAAATGAAAATTGGGCTAAAAAATATAGTCGCCATCTTCAGTAACAAATAAGGATATGCTAAGTAAGGAAAAACGATAAGTTATTTTCATAATTTTCTAAATTATAAACATGAATTATATTGCTTCTTTGGCTAGCCTCTTTCTCGACTTGTTTAGTTGACGAGTATATTTTTCTGGGCCGGTTACACCATCTGAGACCGGCAGACCATTAACATCGGATCTACGAACTACACTGATGAAGCCGATTGTACTCGGCGAAATATATCTGTAATATGAACTAAAAAAAAATGAAAGTTTATAAAAGAAAAAAAAATCGGTTTCGATTTTTCTTTTTTAATAAAATATTATCGCATCTTAACATGCTTTAAAAGGTATTTTGTTTTACCTTACCCCTTTTTTTAAAAATTGATTTGGATGCTTTAAAATAAATGTATGAACTTTTAATATATATATACATACATATATATATATATATATATATATATATATATATATATATATATATATATATATATATATATATATATATATATATATATTACTATTTCATGTATCCACATTAAATTTTATAAGGGGATATAATTTTTTATGTATCAATATTTCGTATTTAAGTGAACAGTGCTCTATACGTAAGTAGAGCTAGGTAGTAAGCTATGAACATATAATAATGGCAATTAAGCTACACAGAGGCTCCTGCGTTTCATTATATATCTAAAGAGAGAAAGAGAGAAAGAGAGAGATTTTAAAGGTAAATGGAAATAAAAACGATGTTGTCATTTTTATAACTATTTTTTTATTTGATATTTCAAGTAGTTCTTCGATCTTTGTCAAAAAAATATACGAAATAAATGAA
>OY744541.1:43917862-43922862 GCA_963556195.1 Sepiola atlantica | reverse complement strand
AAAAGAAAGAAAGATGTACCAATCAATATAGAAAGAAGGGAGGAAAAAAGAAAGAAAAAGTCTCATTATGGAAATAGAATGAAAGATTTTTTTCGAATTTATTCTAGATGGCGGGGATTTTGTCGGACTGGCTATTTGCTTTCTCCTTCTCTTAAACACTTGAAATGGTTCCGTCTAGCAGTTTTCTTACTCGCTTGATTTTATGTGACGATGCGGATACACATTGGTTTTTATTATAGAGCGGGGGATTTATATTGTCTGACAGCTGTGAATCTCGGCCTGATTGGTCTGATGCGCACGGTCGCGGGTTATGGGATCGGCTATACCGAATCTCAATCCCATCGGATATATTTGTATTTGATGTCACAAAACCGTTGGGAAAAAAGGCACGAACAACCAGTTTCCCTTCAGCTATGAGTAAAATGGGGAGTTGTATTCAAATAATAGTATACAATAAATTGCTGACGTTTTTTTGGCCTTTTGGATAGGAGTAAAGTGTATTATCTGTTCTGATACTACAGTCCATATGTTCTGTCCTCGATGAGGAGAAATTTAAATTTTTGTCTCAATCCAAAGTGACCCCTTTTTGGGGAAGCAAGTAAATAGCCAGATTGTGCAGATTATTTGGCGACTTCCGGGAATAAAAACGTAAATGACGGAAGAACAAAACCAGAACAACCAGTCCAGAGAGAAACAAAACACTTCTGCAGGCAGTATATGGAAATAGCGACCACAAATGAAATGTTCAATGGCTGAAAATCATGAGAGAATACCTCCAAGAAACTGATAAAAAAACTGAAACCGAAATCAATAAAGACACATTCAAGACGACCCTAAGAGAAATGGCAAACTGAAAAGCGCCAGTCTACGACGGAATACATGCATACTGGTTTTAAAAAATCACGGCCTTGCATGAAAGGCTAGCGTAAAACCTGAAATAATGTCGACACGAAACTAACATACTATAGTGAATGACGAAAGTAATAAATACATTAGTACAGAAATGCAGAGAGAAGGGTCGATCCTAAGAAACTACAGACCGATAACCTGCCTACCAACCATGTGTAAAGTTTTAACAGCACTACAAGTAAAACAGATATACCACTCTGGAGCCGGATTTTCCTCACATAAAAAAACTGACATTGTATCTTACTCTGCCCAAACTAAAACATGTTGATATGCCATAAAAGAGACAAAAGAAACTAATTCTCGACTCTTAACACTCTTATTAAGACAATCTACAGTTTTATTTTTGTTTTACTGAAAAAGAATAATACCTTATCAAGGCTAAAGGCCATTGGAAGATAAGGGTTAATTAGATGGAATTGTTGACAGTTAAGAGACAAAGAAAGATTGATAGGATGGACCAAGCTCGAATTATGACTGCTCATAACTATAATCTGTTGACATTGGATTTAAAGACGACTATGTTGTAATTTGCAGGGAAGCAGTCCTGTGGTTAAGTGTTTCAGTGACGGGAAGAACTTACGAAGAAGCCATGTGTGTGGAATTCAGCCTTGCGCTAGGCGCACGGAGGCAGAAAGAAAATTTATTTTCCGTTGTGGAGGAAAAGCGAGTTCTTGCTGTGAGTATCTTACAAAGAGGCGCCAGAGATTTGAGTTCAGTTGAGCGATATAATATCATTCGTAACAAATATCACGTTCATAGATCTAATAGCCTAAAACGAGTCACCGGAAAGACAGACAGGTATGTCTCTCGTATTTGTGTAAGTAAACTTGGCTTTCAAAAGATGTAAGTTACGTAACAAACAATGGTATAAGCGGTGCAGATAAGGACATTGGACGATGATTGATTGAGCAATAAAAAAAACGAAAATGGAATGTTGTTCCATAGAAAAGGAAGAGCATAAAAGGGAGAATAAAGCGGAAACGTTAAGAATTAATGAAAAAAGGGAGGGAATGAAAGCAGAAAGAATGAAAGAAAGAAAGAAAGACGGAAATGAAAGAAGAAAGAAAGAAAGAAATGGAGAAATGGAGAAAAAAGCGTCCAATACAGACATAAAAGAAAGGGGAAGAGAAAGAAAACAGACACAAATAAATAAAGAAGAAAATAAACTGACTTAAAAGAAAGAAAAAGAAGAAAATCAAGACACAAATCACTAAAGAAAGAAGAAAATCATTAAGCAAATAAGAATATTAAAAAAATGAAGACACAAATCAAGAATGAAAAAGAGCAAATAAAAATGAAGAAAGGAATCAATGCACATGAAAGAAAGAAAACAAGAAAGAAAAAATTTAAAAAAAGTACAGATGAATAAAAAAAAAAGCTGCAAGGAATAAAAAGCACAGATAAATAAAAAAGATGGAAGGAATAAAAAGCACAGATAAATAAAAAAGATGGAAGGAATAAAAAGCACAGATAAAGAACTAAAGAAAAAAAACGAAGAAAATTGAGACACAAAACTGAGAGAAAAAAGAATGAAATCAAAACAAAAAGTAGCAAAAACTGAACTTAAGGCACAGTTAAAGAACGACAGGAATAAGAAAATCAAGAAGCAAATAATGAAAGAAGTAAATAAAGAAGGAAGGAAATAAAGGCGTAAATAGAGAGTGAGTAAAAAAGAAGGAAACAAGACTAAAAGATAGAGAGAAAGAAAGAAGAAAAGAAAATATAAGAAAAGAATGAAGACGATCAAGGCGGAAACCATTAAAGAAAACAGTAAATCAAGACAAAAACAAGAAAAAAAACAGAAGAAAATCATGACACAAAGAAAGAAAGAAAGAATGGAAAAGGGAAACAAAACGCTTTTTAAAAAAAATAATAAATAAAAATAAAAAGACGAAAAAGAAAAAAGCATTTTTTTTTAACTGAGTTCGCCTCAAACTGTAGACGTAAGGGGCTACTGAGAATTTAGGTTAAAGTTTAGGAGATCATCCATATATCGAAGCTGTTCAGCTAGATGTTTACTAAAATACGAAAACAGAAAAAAAAAGTCAGAATTAAAAAAAGAAAAAAAAAGAAAAAAATTGAAAGTAAAACGCAAAAAGAAAGTAAAACAAAGAAAATATTAAGAAAGAAATAAACGTTAAAAAAGAAGACTGAAAGAAATAATGCGAAAAAGAAGAAAGAAACAGAAAGAATATTCTTAAGATGAGTGATTGACAGATTGAAAGGCATGAAATGCTGTTTCAAACTTACGCGTGACAAATCAAGAAAATGCCGTTTCAAACTCACGCGTGACAGACCAATGAAATGCTGTTTTAAACTTAGGCGTGACAGACCAAGGAAATGCCGTTTCAAACTCACGCGTGACAGACCAATGAAATGCTGTTTTAAACTTAGGCGTGACAGACCAAGGAAATGCTGTTTCAAACTTAGGCGTGACAGACCAAGGAAATGCTGTTTAAAACTTAGGCGTGGTAGATCAAGGAAATGCTGTTTCAAACTTAGGCGTGACAGACCAATGAAATGCTGTTTTAATCTTACGCATGACAGACCAATAAAATGCTGTTTCAAACTTATGCGTGACAGACCATGTAAATGCTGTTTCAAACTTAGGCGTGACTGGCGGATAAAAAAGCTATTTAAACTTAAGCATGACCGATCACCGCACATGCTATTTTCACCGACATGTTAGGCACATATAGAAATCGTCAAAAAGCTGTTTAAGTTAGACAATATACTTGAAAACTATTAAATGGTATTGAAAAAAAAAACTTAATCGGGATAGATTGACCGACAAAAAACGCCATAGACCGAGAAAAAAGCCTTTCATATCGATATAAATATGAATTGATACATAAAGAAAGACCGGGAGAAAGGAAGACATTGTTCACATGCGAGACGGGACGGCGAGAGAGATGGAGAGACAGAGAGAGAGAGACGAGTGGGCCTATCGCTTCATTAGAACGTGAAAGAGATGCGAATGAAATAGTTTTTATTTATTATAGTTGTAGTTGTTATTATTTGTACTCACTAGGAGTTAACACACAGGCCATCTCCAGTGATTACTACCGGACAACAACCGATGGTGTTCCCTGGAGTCTGAGGTGCAACAAGCCTCCCCAGATTTCCAGTGTTCTCCACCTCTTTTCGATAACCACCGCAAATAGCATTGCAGTATCGCAACAACCGCTTACCATTAATTCTTCGCTGGTAAGGACCATTGGTCTTCTCTTGGGTTTGGGTGACAATAAGCCTCCCGAGCGGTGGGATGAGAGGTGGGGAAGCTTATGGTGTTTCTTGCTATTTCTATGCATTGGTTCATTTTTGTGTGTTGTCAGCTGAGGCTGGTGTAAATTATTGGAAGGGGGGGGGGGCTCATGAAGTGATGTTTCTTGGATTTCCTGTTCCTTAGTTTTTGATGTGTTGTTGTTCTTTTTCTTTCTTTCTTTCTTTCTTTCTTCTTCTTCTTCTTCTTCTTCTTCTTCTCCTTTTTCTTCTTCTTCTTCTTCTTCTTCTTCTTCTTCTTCTTCTTCTTCTTCTTCTTCTTCTTATTATTATTATTATTATTATTATTTCATACTTGTCTCGACTTTGGGATGTTTTAGGGTTTTTACCCCACCCTTATAGACCGGTATTGTCTGGACCTTTGGGTCTGGAGTTACGCCGGTCTATTGGGGGTTGCCGGTCCTGTGCAGTTCTAGGAGATGCACCCTCCCAGGATTTGCCTCCCCTCTTTGGGAAGGAGTAAGTTTATTGCTTACTGTCTGAGGCGCCCCTACCGGGGAATGCCGACGGGGCTGCCCAGGCAATTTTTTAATGGCCAGAGTGCTCACCTCTCGAGCGCTGGCTTATCTAATCCCACTTTCCCGACCTTGTGTCACATCTTCCATTGTGGGAGGTAGATAAATAATTTGGGATGTTTTATTTACTCCTCCCCAGGAGTTAGGCACAAGGCCAGTTTTATCATACTCCCACAAGGTAAGATGTGACCCAAGGTCGGGTCGGGAAAGTGGGGTTTGAAAAGCCAGCGCTCGAGAGGTGAGCACTCTGGCCATTTAAAAATTGCCTGGGCAGCCCCGTCGGCATTCCCCGGT
>OY744541.1:43887862-43912862 GCA_963556195.1 Sepiola atlantica | reverse complement strand
GAAAACAACGTGATTCCTGAAAGAAACAAACATTACCTCGGTTGTGGTAGAAGCAACTGGTTTAATCAAACAACATCTTAAAAGATACCTAGACACTTTCCCTCGTAAATCAAGCTGTTGATAAGTCCAGATAGCAGCTTTAAAAGGGACAACCGCAATCCTTAAAAGAGAACGCGGATATACGTGTAACTCATAAAAAAATCAAGTGTTAGACCCAGGAGGGAACACTTGATCTCTAAGAACTAAATGGACTAAAAAACAAACATACACAGATATAGACGAACATATACCATACACACACATTGCTATTGAAAGAAAAGCATACACATAAATAAACACATAGGCCTCCGTTCAGTCTCGAAACACAATGGATAGCCTCTGTAAAGGTGCCTGCGCGGGGAGTCTATTGTTAAGCAAGGGTTGCGCAATCCTCAGCCAAATTTCTCCTGAACCAGCATTGCTTGAGTCTAAGGGCAAGGAGACGTCGAAGATGACTAGAAACTATGTCGGAATAAGCAGAGAGCTCTCTCACACACAGCATCTGGTATTCTAAAATTGTCACTCATTTAGTATAGACCAGGCTCAACGTCGCTTAACTTTTGTGATATAACGGGAATCGGTGTGTCAACATGATTATGCCGTATATACGCAAACAAACAGACTTACAAACATACACATACCTACCTACCTACATACCTACCTACATACATACATACATATACCTAGTATACAGCTTGAGTAGGTGTTGTTCATGCTAGTCGAGTATACGTCCTCGACAATCAGTCCAACAGTGGTTTCGTTGATGTCGGTCTGAGCTATGGTTCTGTTCAGTCCTAGGAGGTCTACCCTCCCAGGCTTTACCGTCTCTTTGGGAGAGGTTAGGTTATTGCTAATTGCCCGAGGCGCTCCTATCGGGGAATGCCAACGAGGCTGCTCAGGAATATTTTGTAGGACAGAGTGCACTTCACTTTGTGCGCTGCCTTTTCAAAACCTCACTTGACCTTGTGTCTAACCTCAGTGGAGAGGAAGTAAATAAATACATGCACATTGATAAACACACACAGTGAGACCTAAATGCATATTTTTGCTTTTTACTTTAATTGTATATTCCATTTTAAATATGATTGCAATTCGGTTGGTATTTCTTTAATATTTGTAACGTCTATAAAGTTTAGCATCACCTGGGAAAACTCAAGTCAGTCAGTATGGAGTTAGGAATCCTCTCATCTCATCTGTCACGTGACATGGATGTTGTCCTCCCATCTATTTCTTTATCTGAGCCATCTTCTTCCTCTATTGCAGGATTGTCTTTGCGAGACCTGATTATCGTGTGACACTTAGAAATCCAGCCGTACATACTCAGCGATAGTGTAGTATCTGTTCCGATGGATACTGCACCCCATAGACTGGTATCGTCTTGGCCTTCGGGGCTTGATTTACGCCGGTCTATGGGTCTATCCTGTGCAGTTCTGGGAGGTTCACCCTCCCAGGCTTCGCCTCCTCTCTTTGGGGAGGAGTAAGTTTATTGCTTACTGTGAGGCGCCCCTACCGGGGAATGCCGACGGGGCTGCCCAGGCAATTTTTAATGGCCAGAGTGCTCACTTCTCGGGCGCTGGCTTTTCAAACCCCACTTTCCCGACCCGATCTTGGGTCACATCTTACTTGTGGGAGTAAGATAAAACTGGCCTTGTGCCTAACCTCCTGGAGAGGAGTAAATAAATACTCAGCGATAATCAATCTCATGCGTCATTTTCAGAACAGGGATCTGTGATCAATTTTAATGAAATATACTAGAAAATAGAAGTTGTGTTCAAAAAAGTATTGACCAACAAGCATTAGAATCGACTCGCACTTGGCTTTTTGAATAGGATCAAAGCGCAGTATCTATTCCGAAACTACACTTCTTTTTATTCTATCGTCGGTACGTTAAGGAGAAATCCTTCTAGACTGAGGCAATCTTAATTTTTGTTCTAATCCAGAGTGCCCTATTTTAGGGTTGCTGGATTTTCCTCACATTAAATTCCGACTTTGTGTTTAACCTTGCCTTCGTTGGAAGGCAAGTAAATAGGTATTCGACGCTCTTTACCGGTGCCTTTATCTCACTTTGCACAGTCCTACGAGAATGGCGGTTTTTAGATTGTTGCATCGCAGTCCAGTCACCCAAAATGTAGTGACTTAGCGAGGAAATCATTTTCCCTGTTATAATTAAGAGTTCGTCATCTAAAGTTTAAAAACGAGGATTTGGAGGGTTTCCAGTACGCGAATAAAAAAGTAAATTCGTATGAATCGGCGCGCACGATCTGTTGACCGGCTTGATTCTGTTGTTGGCATCTGTTTACTCGATTCGTTCTACAATCAGATACTTATAGGAGCGACCACGTTTAGGTTGTCAAAATCCATAAGTGAAAATGGTGGTATGGAACCGATTGAATTCGAACTTGTACAACCAGATCGTCAAATCACAGCCAACCTTTCAATATGCAGGTAGTTTGGCTGTTTACTAGATTTCCAACGAGGCATGCAGAATAAAAGATTGTTAATCTGATTTACTGAAAACAATCATTAGGCAATCGATAAGTCGCGACAAAGCATCGGCCTTACCAAATACCATTGTTTTACGGTACTGTATATTCCAATAATATGGACACCCATGGTTGTGTTTAGCTGGTTGAGTATTTTGGAAAACCCTTTTCGAGCCTAATACGGAGAGTAATGGCTTGTGATCCGTTCAAAAGTGTGATTTACACCCGAGTAGAATCTTGTGGAACGTCTTTACAATGAAGAACAGTGCAAGTGGTTTCTTTTGTCCACAAGTTAAATTAGGTTTAGCAGTCTTCAAGGGGCGAAATGGATACACGATGACTTTTTTCTTTTCTTTTGAATTTTCTTTTCTCTTTGCTTTTTTTGAAGACAAGGCATCCTACTGGATGCCAGATATTCACCCTCTATTTCAGAGACTTCAACCGAGAGATCATTTTTAGGATTCTAACCTTCTCTGTAAGTGCAATTGTTTGTATCTCTCTTGCACTTGGTTAACCAGGTATATTCGCCAGGTAGTTTTTAAAGTTATTTTTCATAAGCCAGTGGTTTCTATGATTACAACTTTATTAAAACTTTCCTAAGGTTTCGAGTTTCTTTTCCAGTCGTACATAAGATCTTGGTATTTAGTTCTCTTTTTTTCTCAGCTCTGTTGAATCCGGCATCACTAGGACACCGACTTAAACTAGGATTACTACCGTCTCTTTTGTCCCATATCACTATGGCAGATTTAACAGCTGTGTTTTATAAGTATGCACTTGTAGGGATTGCATAGTAATAGTGGATAGTGTATGACTTATTTCCCAGTAATATTTCTGGTTTATGTCCCCAGGACTTGCTGTTACACTAGGTGTTTAGTTTGTCTAAGAATATGTGTTTAATGACTGCTACTTTGCCGTGACTTGAAACACCTGCTGCCCTCATTATCTTTTGGATTGGGTTGAAATGTTTGAATAGTCCGTTCGAATTAGCAATGATTTGATTTTGTCAAAATATTGCTGGCATCGGGTCATTGACTATAGTGTTATTCTCCAATAACATGTTGAGTGATTACTTAATTTGAGGAAGTGAAGGTAAAAAACTCCCATAGTCATTAACCAATCCTAGCCAAAGGCATAAACTACAGATATCTATTAGAAGTAGCATTCCTTGAAAAACTGCGACATTTGTTGGACTACCTAAAGAACTAAAAAATAATGCCTATATATGTACTTGCACTCTTTGGTCGTGATGGAAGCCAAAGTCTTGAATGCACGTGAGAAAACATTTTAACCACCGATGTACTTGCACTCTTTGGTCGTGATGAAAGCCAAGGTCTTGAATGCGCGTGAGAAAACTTTTTAACCACCGATGTACTTGCACTCTTTGGTCGTGATGGAAGCCAAAGTCTTGAATGGGCGTGAGAAAACTTTTTAACCACCGATGTACTTGCACTCTTTGGTTGTGATGGAAGCCAACGTCTTGAATGCGCGTGAGAAAACTTTTTAACCACCGATGTACTTGCACTCTTTGGTTGTGATGGAAGCCAACGTCTTGAATGCGCGTGAGAAAACTTTTTAACCACCGATGTACTTGCACTCTTTGGTCGTGATGGAAACCAAAGTCTTGAATGCGCGTGAGAAAACTTTTTAACCACCGATGTACTTGCACTCTTTGGTCGTGATGGAAGCCAAAGTCTTGAATGGGCGTGAGAAAACTTTTTAACCACCGATGTACTTGCACTCTTTGGTTGTGATGGAAGCCAACGTCTTGAATGCGCGTGAGAAAACTTTTTAACCACCGATGTACTTGCACTCTTTGGTCGTGATGGAAACCAAAGTCTTGAATGCGCGTGAGAAAACTTTTTAACCACCGATGTACTTGCACTCTTTGGTCGTGATGGAAGCCAAAGTCTTGAATGCGCGTGAGAACACTTTTTAACCACCGATGTACTTGTAATGACTATCAATCAAAATGTCAGTGGAGAATTATCTCTTCCATTTCTCAGATCCACTTCTTACAGAATAAACAACGTGGCTACTCTCTCTCTATATTTCTCTCTCTCTCTCTCTTTCTCTCTCTCTCTCTCTCTCTCTCTCTCTACTCTATCGTTTTTTCATGGAAAGTGCTCGACTGAGCACACATCTCTGGTTCCTCCTTGTAAGACATTCACATCAAGAACTCGTCTACTACCACAACGAAGAAAAACTATTTTTCTTCCCTAGTGTACCTGGCGTCAGCGAAATTTCAACGAATAGAGTTTCTTCCTAAAGGATTTCACGTCCCTGGACCACATTTCTGTGGCAGATTACAATTTGCTCGCCTTCAAAACCAATGTCAACAGATTCCTATCTAGAATTGTCCCCACAAGTTTTCGAGCTTCATCCTGACGACCATTCCATCTCATTAATCCTTATCCTCGAGTGGCATCTGACCTTGATAAATGGTAACCACTTATTAGGTAAAAAAATCTAAATAAACCGCATCACTTACTATCCAGGTTTAGCATCAATTCAATGATTTGCTGAAATATCACCATGGATCTTTTTACCCAAAACGCTCGAAATGAACCACAATGTATGTTCATGTTAGGAAGTTTAGAAACTTACACCTGTAGGTAGGCCACTGTGAGATAAGTTTCCGAAAACAGGTTTCGTCTCTAGGACTGAAATTGGGTATTGGTGGTCTTCATATCCGTAATTGAGCTCAGTCTAAAAATCAGCACATAATAGAATTGAGCTATTTACTTTTTTAACCACTTGGTACTGATCATGAGAGTATGCTCTCACTGTGCGATCTTAATTTTTTCAGATGTTTTAACTCCGTTTTTACTAGTGGTACATAGCATATTATATCTATCGTTCGTGTTGAAAAAAAAAGGTTTAGTGTGCGCTTTGAGCTAGAGCGCAGATTCTGAGTGAATGTACCACCCACAGGCGTTATTCAATACTACATACAAATAAGTAATAACTTATCTGTTTGGTCAAATTTGTGACGATACTTTGAGGTGCCGGTGTAGATACTATTTTACGTATAGAATTAGCTGGCATGTCCAGAATCACCAAAGACCCGATGAAATAAAGACACGGTTTCATCATTCATCACGATCGTGGAAAATAACTATCATGGAACGCAATCTCTGGGTGAACTTTTGCGCCACATCTTGCTAGCAATGAATCACTACTTATCAAGGCTTAAAATACACTCAAGGATAACAGTTAATGAAAGGGACATATTTACAGTTGAATGATGATGAATACTATGAGAGGATTGAAAACATCCACATACAACCCATTCAAAACAGCAGCCAACAGCAATTGCCCCCTTCTTTGTCAGAACCTTCGCTCATGGAAGGACAAAATAGGCGAAAGCCAGAGAAACAATGCTGGTGGAAGTAAAACCAACGTTCAGTTTCTACTCACCAGTATATGCGAAGTGTTACTGATACGATATAAGGCCTTTCCCTTAAGCAGTATTAATTTGTAGTCGAAACGAATGGGCATTAAGTTGTATCGTCATATATTTTAGGTTTGAACTAAAAGTGGCTACACGACAGTTTGTGCGCAACTGCATGTGTGTAAATATGCACTAGACGGTTGCGTGTTTAGTGAGTTGCATAGTTGCAATGCATGCGACTAACAGACTTGCTGCAAGTAAGAGATAATTAGACACGAAATGAGAAATTTCCCAAGATATGGGAAATATATCTGATTTTTGATTTGCCCACCCAGAATTTGATTTCTCTTTGAAAACGGATGTTCATGCTGAGAGTAAGGTTCTTGAGAAAAATAATGACCGGCTAGATACAGACCCCCCTAGACACTGTGTTTTTATATTAATAGATTGTTAGGAGATTCCCCTTTTCGAGTGGATGCTGGCTGGCCATTATCTTAAATGGTCCTTACTTGTGTAGATACAGGAATATCTATACATACAGGGGTGGGTCAGTATGGTTTCGTAGGGTCTGACAGATAGTTGGGTGTGTCTGCATCTTGGAAAGAGATAGGCCCGTGTGCTTTTAGGTAATGAATTGTGTTTTAATTTAGTTGGGCTAAGATTTCTCATTTTCGAAGCCTGCTGTTCAGTAAAAGTAAACGATCATCATAGTAACATCCAAAAGAGTAAAAATTTGTTACTTGCTTTAAAGCTTTCGAGGGAGAATTCTTCTGTTGCAGCCATGACTAATACCACCTAATTGACACCGCGACTGGTGTCGAAATCGAACAACGACTTTGGACCAGCACAACGAGCGAACGAGCACGGCCTGTACAGTGAACACACACCGAACACGGCGACTATATGTGTTTGTTGTATTTGCTGCGTTGCTGTTGTGTTTTGGGCGTTTATTTCCGAACTGGTTGGATGCAGAATCCCTATTTGTGTCCCAGTCGGTTGTATTCATGACAACAATACTGTTTAAACTGACAAAATCGAACTACATACAATTCCAGCAACTACATTGCTTGTTGTTTCTTGTCTTTCAAAACAGCTAGAAATGAGACTATGGTGTCCTTATTTACTGGCCTCCTCACGAGAGCAGAGTTAGACACGCGGTCGATTTTTAATGAGGAGATAATCGAACTCCCTAAAAGGGGCACTCTGGATTGGGACAAAAATTAAAACTACATAAGACTAGAAGGATCTCTCTTTTACTTATCGAAGAGAGAACAGATGAATTTGAATTATTTATTTGCAAAAAAAATATAAATGTTACATCTTGTACAAATTAGACACAAAGTGTGGGGATAATGGGCTCGTTGATCTATCTTGGTCTATTATGACATAATTGGCAGTCCTACTCTTGGTTAGAATTATTGCAGTCACCACAATACCACATTTACTCTATAAGCTGTCTTGTTTAAAATCTCCCCAAATTGTTTGAAATGGTGATCCTTATTAAAAGGCGAACGATACTGTGGCGCCTTTGAACTGTGTTGATCGCTTTTGAATACACCGACTGCTGTACCGTCGTCGAATTATTCTTTTTAGATCCACCAGTCGTTGGCACTCCACTGCACTTGTTGCCGATTAAGGTCAAGTTGTTGTTCAATTCTTGTGCCGACTTCATGTTACACAAAAACTGCGCATTTAAATTGCGCACCTGAGATTGAGGTGATTTGAAATTGTTCACATTCCTTGTATACAATCCTCGCAAATGACTCACGTTTTTGTTACAATTGAAAGGCATACTAAAAAATGACGCTTGCTCACCAAAAACTTGCTGCAGTTCCATTCGTTTGTATAATGGTCACATACTAAAGGTCCAAGTTTTCTTAAGAGAAGGCTGATCTCCTCGTAAACCGTTTGTTCTTAACATTAAGGCGAATAGAAAGTAGGCCTTGGGTTTATATCCGGCAACCTTGTAACTCTCGCTTTCTCCACATTTTGTCCTTTAATCCCCATTAGCAATGTTTCTGACAAAGGAGACACAATTGCTTTTCCTTGGATCGGCTGCTGTTCTGAGTGATTGGTATGTGAAGATTTTCAACCCTCTCATAATATTCAGTATCATTCAACTGTCGATCTATCCATCTCATTAGATTTCATCCCCGAGTGGTTTTTAGCCTTAATAAGTAATGCATCATTAATAATAATAAAAAAAAAAATTTGGGAAAGATCCTAGAATCAGGAAAATTCATGCAAATTCCGCGTGACACTAGAGACATGGAGGACTAAGTGAACTTTTTTTTTTTTCATTTGTGGTAGTAAAACGACTTTTTGTCACGAATTACCTACAAGAAGGAACCAGAGATTGGAGGTCAGTCAAGCATCTTCCATGGAATAAACGATAGAGTAGAAAATGACTAGCAACGTCTTTTGGATAGAAACAAAGCGTAGTATCTGTTCTGATACTAAAGTATATTCTTTCTGTCCTCGGTCAATCAAGAAGCAATCCTTCTAGACTGAGGGAATGTTATTTGTACAGTGTGCCCCTTTTTCACTAGACATCAATTAAGCAAAGTTCCTTGAATTTCAATTTCTTCTTAAGACCTCTTAAGCGCCAGGCTTAAATTTGAGACATTTTCTAGAAACCAAATCATGTAATGGATTTTTATCAAAATTAGAATAAGGTTTAGTAGCATTATATGTTGATTTTAAATATTCGTTAAGTGGGTATAAAAGGGGTGAAAAACTCTTCTTTCCGATAAAATTAATTTTACCCGTCCTGAGACGGGTATTCTTCTAGTGTTTCTACATACGAAAAGCTGCCACATAGAAATACCTGCCCAACTTTATATACTAGGTAAGCGAATAAAAAAGAGAAACCGAGGAGAAAGCCTGCGGAAAAGTGGGTGTGTTATTTGAGTGAAACGGGACAGCACTTCTCAAATGCGTTCCCACACTCCAATTTCGGCTTGAAGCATTTTAGTTGGCTTTACATGTAAGCCATTCTCGAAACGAGGTGTGTCATGTGTGGTGGGTGGCTGGATGGCTATGCGGGGTGGCATGCGCTTACCGGCTTTCGTCCACTCTCGGCAGCTGTTACCTGCCGACCCATTTCTGACATCTGTTGCCGATGATGGCCCACTCCCTTGGCTGACGAAAGAATGTTTCTATTTTCTTCTTCTTCTTCTTCTTCTTCTTCTTCTTCTTCTTCTTCTTCTTCTTTCGTTTTCTTTCTTTCCCTTTCATCGTCACCCACCACTCCTTTCACCACCCCTTTTCCACCAGCACTATTATTTTATTTACTCACTAGGAGTTTTCACACGAGTCATTATCAGTGATTGCTCACTGACAATAACAAGTGGTGTTCGGGGGGGGGGGGGGAGTCTGGGTGGCAACAAGTTTCCCCAGAATTCCAGCACCCGGGATACTCGTTGCAAATCATTTTACGTTATCGCAATAGCCGTTTACTATTGATTTCTCGCTGACAGCGGCCGTTGGCTTTATCCGAAATTTGAGTTGCAATAAGTGTCCCCAAGATTCCAGTATTGTTCGATTATTTGTCGTCGAAAAAAACAGGTGATGGTCCCTAGAGTCTGAGTGAGAAAACCTGTCCCCAGATTTCCAATACTCTCCCATTCTTTCGATAAACGTTGCAAATTACTCCGCATTCTCGCAACAGTTGTTTACCATTGATTAATCGCTGATAAACGACGATGGCTTGCTCCGGATTTTCAGTGGCAATAAGCTCGCCAAGATTCCAGTATTCTTAGTGCCCTGCCAGTGGAGGTCTGGATGGTGCTGTCCTCTTTTATTTTTCTATCCTCGTTGACCCTTCACGGCTTTTTGTGTAGTACTAAACGATGCTGGTGTCACCATTATTCTATTCTTCTTTTTCTTCTTCTTCTTTTTCTTCTTCTTTTTCTTCTTCTTTTTCTTCTTCTTCTTCTTCTTCTTCTTCTTCTTCTTCTTATTATTATTATTATTATTAGTAGTAGTAGTAGTAGTAGTAGTAGTAGTAGTAGTAGTAGTAGCAGCAGCAGTAGTCGCAGCAGTACCCCCTAAAGTTCAATACTTCCTCACGGTGGTAGTGACAACGTAGTAGTGTCAGAGTTAACCGGCTAACAGGTAACTCGAGAAAATCCAGCAGGAGTTGATATCAGGATCCGTTGTCCTCTGGTCGTCTCTGCCTCTGCATGTGGCAAGCAAAGACGTGCCAGGCGCGGAACCGCAAATTGATGGAGTGTATTCTGGGCCAAATCTTCCCCGACTTCGCATGCAACCACTGAGCCTTGCTGTTCTCGACGTCGGAGGTAAAAGCTGCAATGTTGCAGGTTAACGAATTGCTGCGACCAACGAGGAAGACTTCATGCAGACCAGACAATCCTGAGGCACGATATTTGTGAGCTCTATGCAGAAGTCTGACTCGCTTAAAGACAGCAGCAACAGTAGTAGTAGTAGTAGTAGTAGTAGTAGTAGTAGTAGTAGTAGTGGCGGTGATAGTAGTGCGTCCGTCCGTCCGTCCGTCAAGAAAGACGGCATACCTTTTTTTTATTGATTCCCAACATGCCTACAACTTTTATGATTAAATTCACTTAGGAAAAACAGATGTAATTTTTTTAATTATAGACAACATTAATATTTCAGTCAGCTGCTACTGATGTTGTTGTTGAGCGAATTGGACTTCTGCACAGATCCCACTAAGCTCGTGCCTCCGGATTGTCTGGGCTGCATGAAGTCTTTGTAGTTATTCCTTGGACCTGTACAATTGTAGGTGTTTACCCCAGACACTCAGAGCAATAAAGTCCATACGATGTCGCAGAAGGTTTAGCCCAGAACCCACAAAGGAATGCCAGTTTCACATGTGCAGAAACAACGCTGTATAACGAAGCTGGGGGAAGGTTTCGCCCAGAAGACACAAAGGAATGCCAGTTTCACATGTGCTGAAACAACGCTGTATAACGAAGCTGGGGGAAGGTTTCGCCCAGAAGACACAAAGGAATGCCAGTTTCACATGTGCAGAAACAATGCTGTAAAACGAAGCTGGGGGAAGGTTTCTCTCAGAAGACACAAATAGATTGCGGTTGGACATGCGTAGAAGCAATTTTGTTATCCTCACTTCATGGATTTGCGGTTCTGAGCTTGACACGCCCTTGTTTACCACAGACACAGAACCGACCAGAGCACGACAGATTCTGATGTTGGTTCCTCCTGAATGTTCAGTGGAGCCCTATTAGCTAGTTATCTCTGACGCTACCACGTATGACCGTCCTTACTACGGGTAGAAAAGGTTGGATTCTGAGAAGAGCTGTTGCTGATGCTGAAGTTAGGTTGAATATATACCGAATTATCTCACATAGTGTTACACGCCGAAATAGCTACTTATACATATAGATATTGAAGCAGAAACATAAATACACATATTAGATTATTTATTACTCACTAAGAGTCCTCACAACAGTCGTTACCAATGATCTCTCACTGATAAAACTGGTAGCTTTCCCTGGAATCTTAGTGAAAGCAATTCTACTCATATTTCCATTACTCACCGTTCTATTTCACTATTATTGTACCAAATTTAGTGTTCTCGCACCAACCGTCACAAATAGAAAATCGCTTCTCGGCCTTTTGGCTAAGATCAAAGTGTAGTATCTGTTCCGATGGATACTGCACGCCTGTCATGTGCAGTTCTAGGAGGTCCACCATCCCAGGCTTCGCCTCCCCTCTTTGGGGAGGAGTAAGTTTATTGCTTACTATCTGAGGCGCCCCTACCGGGGAATGCCGCCGGGGCTGCCCAGGCAATTTTTAAATGGCCAGAGTGCTCACCTCTCGAGCGCTGGCTTTTAACCCCACTTGCTCGACCCGAGCTTGGGTCACATCTTACTTGTGGGAGTAAGATAAAACTGGCCTTGTGCCTAACTCCTAGCGAAGGAGTAAATAAATATCCAGTCTGTTGCTTAGATTGCTTTGCAAATGGTTACATCATTATATCGCTCCAAAAAGTACCTGACTCCAGATGCAATCTTCTACCTATATAAGAGTCAGATACACTCAAAGATGGAATACAGCTACCACATCTGGGGAGGTGCCGCACAGAGTACTCTTTCCTGCCTTGACAGAGTACAAAATCGACTTCGAAATCTAGCGGGGTGATCTCTTCTATTCCCAGCAGCGGATTTCTCACAGAATAGAGACGTTGCTACTCTCTCTCTCTAATCTACCATTATTTCCCGGAAGGAGCTCTAATCTTTGGTTCCTCCCTGTAAGACATCCATAGTAAGAACTCGTACGGCGACGATTACGGAAAAAATACTTTACTTTCTTCCTCCCTGCCCTTAGTGTCAGGCGGAATTTCTATGAAGATAGATTCTTCGCAAGGACTTCCCACCTGTAGAACACATTACCACGGGACTGCTTCCCTGCATATTATAACTTGGTCGTCTTCAAATCCAATATCAAAAAGATTCTTGTCCACCCCATAAGTAAGTAATCAAACGCAGTTCTATATCATTGATTAATGTTAGTACTTCCATAGTGTTTCTAATCTTTCGGCTGATGATCATTCCGTCTCGTTAACCCTTATCCTCGAGTAGCCCTTGGCCTTGATAAGTGGTGACCTAATAGTAAAAGGGAAAAAAGCGATTTCTCGTTGATGACGGTTGGTGGTTATCTCTTGTATCTTAATGATAATCCGCCTCCTCAGTATTCCTCAATAGTGCTCTACGTATCCTCTTCCTTTCTCCGCCAACGTTCGGATCCTCACTTTGCTCCAATTGAAACGAATAGATATCTCTTTGAGGAATCCCTCTGCTTCGATAAGCTTCTACAACTGACCTCCAATCTAGACCTGAAATGGAAGACTTACATCAAATCCGTTGCTATGGTCGCTGGTTGGTTGGATCAATCTACCGCCCCAGTAAGTACCTGACTCCTAGCGCAATCTTCTATCTGTAAAAGAGTCAAATACGTCCTAAGATGGGGAGGTACTGTTGCCACACCTGAGGAGGTGCCGCTCAGAGCACCCGTTTCTACTTTGACAAAGTACTAAACCGACTTCGAAATCTAGTGGGGGATGTCCTCTTTTCCGCCCTACTTTCTCTTTTTCACAGAAGAGACTTTGCTAGTCTTTCTCTTCTTTATCGCTATGTTCATGGTAGGTGCTTCACTGACTTCCAATCTATGGATTCCCCATGTAAAACATTCACAACAAAAACTTATCTTGCTACAACTACTATAAATAATTTTCCTTCACTCCTCTGTTTACCTAAAACCAAATGCAATTTCCATAAGCAAAGTTTATTTCCAATATCTATCTATTTGTGGAAAACCATACCACACGGCTGCTTCACAGCTGACTACAACATGGTCGTTTTAAAGCCCAATATTAACAAATTCTTATTGAGCCGTCCTCTTAAATAATCAAATTCTGCCCAGTGTCAGCCATCGTTACAAATTGTCACGGTGTTGTCTCATCATCCACCTGACAAACTCATTAACACTTATCCTCGAGTGGCCTTTGAACCTCGATAAGCGGTGACTCATTAGTACATAAAAAAGGTATGGGATGCTATACCTTCTACATCTTTTCTATCCTCTCCGACTTAACAATGTGAGTGCTACTGCATTTTTCTTTGTTGTTGTTATTTTGGGGGAATGGGATATTTCTCATCTTGTTCATACATATCACCAGCTTAATTTAAGTAGTCTCAATTCTCTTTACCTACATGGTGCGGCATTCACCCTGAGCGGACTGAGGAAGTTTCTAGGGAATAGCGAATTCACAAGTGCGTGTACAGCCGCATGTATATCCCAGGCGTATATATATCCCGGTCAGGTGAGATGACAACGTTTTTTTTGCAGGAACGTATCGACGTCCTCCTATATACAGCACCTGGTATTCCCAAATGGTCACATCTGCTACTGACCAGGCTCAACGTAACTTAAATTCGGTGATCTAACGAAAACCGATGTGTCAACGTGATTTTGCCGTCCCCTACTAATTGTTACTATGACTTAGGTCCTGGGTATGATCTTAAAGTCTATCTGATAATGAGGCTCCAAATCTTGGAGTTTTGGGGGAGTGTGGGGTCACTCTTTAGTGACTTGTGCTCCAATGTCCGCTCTCACCCAGAGTGTAGTACATGTAAGGTTTCCATATATGGATTAAATAAAATGTGTCCCAGGTACGGCACTAAACTACCTCAGCCACCCTTAGGCAAGCTGTTCCCTTTCGACCCCATCCTGAAATCAATCTTGACCAGCTCTTTCTACTTTTCTCTACCTACCCTATTTCCCAACCCTACCATCTAGACAATATAGCACAACACCACATCCAGTGATGAGGCCCAAATTTGGGAGCTTTGGTGATTAGTATGCATTCACCCCTTTAGTTACCATTAATCTCCAATTGACTGACCCGGGGTGGCAGTACCTGTCGTGGCTCCATTTATGGGCTAAATAGAAACTATAGTTTACAGACTATTCAAACCCCTAACCCTAACCCTATACACGTACAAAACAAATTAATGTACAAACTAATCATATGCAAAACATATTTACGGTTTCGGCATAAAATGATGAAATGACCGTTGGCATACCGTAAAAGCCAATAACCACACTATCCAATTAACCTTCATCCTTGCTTCGAGTTGTGTTTTAGCCTCAGTACTCCTAGTCAAAGTGGTGCTAGCTATCCGACAGAACTTACACACGACACGCCGAGTCTTCATCGCGTCATTCCGCGCTGGTATCCACGTGACTGCCGCCACAGTCAAGACATCTGGTAATGCAAACCCGTGAGGAAGGGAAAGGGAGAGAGAAACAGGATTAAAGGAGAGAAGCGGGGAAGATAGAAAGAGAGAAAATAGGAGAGAGAAAAAGAACGAGAAAGAAAGAGAGAAAGAAAGAAAGAAAGAAAGAGAAAAAAGAGAGCGGGAGGGAGGGAGGGAAGGAGGGTGTGTGTGTGTATGTGTGTGTGTGTGTGTGTGTGTGTGTGTGTGTGCGTGTGTGTTTGTCTTTGGGTGGTATTTTTAGTGTTATTATTACAGTACTTCCAGTAAAGTAATGGGCGTTTGGAGGTATTTTACTAAAACACAAGTAACAAGAAGAAAACGCCCAAGCATACACCCTCCAGTCGCGTGTTTATTTATGTGTGTCCGTGTGTGCACATAGGCGTATTTGATATATATATATATATATATATATATATATATATATATATATATATATATAAAGAGAGAGAGAGAGAGAGAGAGAAAGAATAAATAACTAAATAAATAGATAAATAAATGCACAAGCAAGCAATAAATAGTTATAAATGAATAGAATATAATACACACAAGTAATGCTGTCAATGCTGTATTATTTCGTTATGTGACATTATCTTTGTAAATGCAAGTTTGCATACATATGTATGTAATTATAGTTATAGATGTGTTGATGTATATTTGTGCGTGTGCTTGATGTATGTTTTACAGAATGTTGTATGTGTCGGTGTGGATCCTCTTGTGTATGTTTGCATGCTTATATGATTATTTGAAATGTTGTAAGTTGACAGTTAAATTCTTGTTAAATCGGGTTGTTTCAATAACAAATATAAGTTAAGGAATAAAATGGAGAGATTTCAGTTGATACAAATTGAATAAATAAATAAACAGTAAACTGCAACCAATGGATGAATATAATATGATGGGGATTGAATTCACCGTACTTTCTTTTGATCTAAATAAAGAAAGGTCTTTCTGGATTTTGCGGATTACTGAAATATCTTTTATGATTTTCTCTCTCTCTCTCTCTCTTTCTTTTTCTCTTTCTCTCTCTCTCTCTCTCTCTCTCTCTCTCTCTCTCTCTATATATATATATATATATATATATATATGATAGTTATGGAATTCATAATTCAACGTAATGAAAAATTAAAAAAAATTAAAAATCGAAAAATTGTATCGTCTTTATTGTTCAAAGACTTTCTCAAGATGATTTATTTGAAAAAACAAACCATAGAATTAAACATTTGAAATACGTGGTGCGTCTATGACGTGGAAAGAATGTTTTTGTTCTTTTTATTTCGAAAAAAGTAGATTAGTTAAAATTCGAAATATGTGGTGCGTCTATGAAGTTGAATGAATTTGTTTCATTATCGATGTTCGTTACAAAGTTTTGTCGGGGATGTGCTAGTCTGTATCTAAATTTACGTTTTGTTCGTTTAGTATGATTTTGCTGATTAAAGGAGATGAATTGTAGAAGGAGAAGCTGTAGTCTTCAATATCGAAAAGAAGAATTCAAATGTATCACAAAATCGCTGATATTATTGCAATACCCCACATATTTCACATTAAATTCAAAGAAAAAAGCCCTACAAATTTTTTCCAGAAGTCATAAACAAAAATTATATAGACCGGATACTTTTCTTATAAACAGACAGATTCTTTTACTTATCCACACCAATATTACAATAAGTTACAAAATTCTAAATAAGCTACCACACCAACTACATTACAAACTATAAAATAAGCACTAAAAACAACAAAAAATGTCCCCATAACACCCACATCTAAAGCAAAAATATATACTGTCCTATGCAATAATTGCAATCAAATATATATGTTAGTGAAACTCAAGGTAAATTTAAGAAAAGGTCCGATCGGCATAAAGGAGAAATAAAAATAACAATTCCCTAAATGCACTATTCTTTCATATATTACATCATTATTCCTTTAACTTTAAAAAAAACTAGACTCATTAAATTCATTTTAAATTAGTACCGTCGAAGTTTTCTTGAAGCACTACTCATTATAAACTCTGGCAATAAAACAACGTAGTGGTTTCTACAATTTATCTCTTTTAATCAGCAAAATAATACTAAACGAACAAAATTTAAATTTAGATCCAATCTTACCCTATTCACACCAGATTCACGACAAACCATCGATACTAAAATAAAAAGAAATCTATCCATTCCACTTCAGAGACGCACTACATATTTCGAATTTTAACGTCTATGTTTTCTTTTGAAAAAAACAAAGAAAATCATTCATTAACTCGTCATGTATATCAAATTTTAATTTTGATGTTTTGAAATTAATTTTATTTAATTTCTATATAACTGTTTATAGCTATTCTCTATAAGATGTTTAACTAACATGCAAAGTGTCAGTATAGTGCTATTGTTGTAATTTGAATAAAATAATTTTGATAAAATAAACACATTTTACTGTCAATATTTTATTTGAAATAAATTTTTTGCTTATTTGTTGATTGTGAAAGAATATATAAGTATAACAGAATATAAATAACAAGCCGCGCGTGCGTGGTCCCCCTCTGTATGTGACTCGATGTGGCGAGTGTAAAATGCAATAAATTTGGGCAATTTGGGGCATTTTTGACCCCCCTTTACCCCCTGGGGGCGCGAACCAGAATTGTTCTTAGGTCAAGGATGCTCATTTTATATCCAGAACAATTGCCTCCACATTTTGGCCAAGTTTCAGAGAAATTGAATGGATGGATCAAACGTTATGGGAGAAAAAGTGTCATTTTTTGCCATTTTAGGGGGCTTTTGACCCCCTGGCCGCGCGAACCAGATTTTTTCCAAGGTCAACGATACTTATTTTCTATTAGAAACAATTGCCTCCACATTTTGGCCAAGTTTCAGAGAAATTGAATGGATGGCTGAAAAGTTATGGGGCAAAAAATGTCATTTTTTGCCATTTCGAGGCGTTTTGACCCCCTGGGGGGCTAACCAGATCTTTTTAAAAAAATCGGTGAATGTCTATTTCTAACCTGACCAAAGTTACAACTTCATGCAAAATTTCAGAGAAATTCAATGGATGGTTGCGGAGAAAAATCCGGACGAGCGGACGGACGGACATGCCTCAAAACATAAGTCCCCCGATTTTATAAATCGCGGGATCAACAAACTTCACAGTGTTATACAACCAGAATATAACAAAATTGAAATTGAACAAAAACAAAAGGCATATTAGAAGAAGTAGGAAGGAAAATGCTGCATCATTTGCTGCACTGGTGCTTTTTTTGTTTCAATAACTTGTAACAGTCTGTTATCGGTAGTTTATGTTAGATTTGCTATCGTAGCAACTGATAGGTTACTTGCAGTAATTTGTACTTGCTGTTCAACTGTCTATATTGGAATAGAGATATTTTTAAAAGTACTCCACAGGTTCTCAATTGGATTTAAGTCACAGGTATTAGGTGGTTAGTCCATGTACGAATCCCCTACAAATCCCTTATCTTGTGGCATCGTTTTGATGAACTTTGGTGGGTGACTTGGTGCGTTGTCTTGTAAAATTATCAACGATTTATGCTTGGTTAGCCAACCACCCAAAGAGATTTTTATCTAGGAAACTACAGTAACATCTAGATTTTATTTTCGCTTGGTTCTCATCCTCAATCCAACGGACAAGCCGAAAGATTTGTAGAGACATTCAAAAGGGCACTACTAAAAGCACGAGGGGAGGGAACAACAGAGGATATACTACATGCTTTCCTCCTTTCATATAGAATAACACCAAATGGAGCTGTGAAGAATGGTCTGTCACCAGCAGAGGCACTTATGGGACGAAAACTCCGTACCACATTAGACGCTTTACGTCCCCAGCCACAAAGGCAACAACTAAGCCCTAACAAAACAAAATCATTTTCAGTTGGCACACCAGTGTTTGCTCGGAATTACAGACCTGGCCGGCCAAACTGGGTACCAGACATCATCCGCAAAATAAATGGACAATTTCTGTATGATGTTCAAGTCGGAAATCAATTCTGGGCACGGCACAAAAAAACAGTTGCATCTCAGATACTCTGTAGGCAACTTAGTGGACAACAGAACAACCATTCCGTTTGATTTGTTAATGGACACATTTGAACTGCCATCTCCACCACATCTCATGCAGACAAATTCAGATGAGAATTATCAAAGACCTCCCAGGACTTGGCCAAAGCGCAGTCGCACTAGAGTCAAGCACCTCCAAGTTGTGCTCGATACAGTTAAAGACTAAAACGGGGAGATGTTAGGACAACTAAGGAAAACGCAATTATCTCCCTTGGACCATTTCGGAGTTATCTCCCTTGTCAATAGAGTATTGCCTGGAGGAAAAGTAAACAGACCGACGTCTTGAAACTGTGTATATTTTATCTCGCGTTACAGCGGCAATTAACTAATTATTTTATATTGTGTTCAGTTGTAATACATTTGTTAAAAGCTTCTGCTGATATTTTATCCATTTTTCTTTACAAATATTATTGATTAAACCTAAATTACGAGGTTTACAAAAGTTAGCCAACCACCCAAAGAGATTTTTATCTTGAAAATCACAGTAACATTTAGAGTTCATTTTTGCTTGGTTCTCGACTTTAAAAGGACCCACAAGCTCACTACCAACAATACCAGTCTGTATGATCTCACTCCAACATTATTGCCATTTAACAAATTCTCTTGAATCAGATTGCTTACAGACACAACCCCGCGCCCATCCACCAGGGATCAAAGGTGAAGCTGGACTCGTCTGTGAACAAGATTTGGCCGGAATCAGTTTTCATATATTTCTTAAACCATTGAACTCGATTTCCATTATGTCTCTTAGTTAATATGGGTTTCTTGATTCGATTCTTTACATCCGAAAACTTTCCAAATGTTTGGCATCTTGTTTCTCTTGAAATCCTAGAACCTCCAGCGGCTCGAAATATTAATAAACTACGGATTTCTAATAATTACTCCCCGAAGAAGTGAAAGATCTCTATTTTTTCGAGTCCTTTATTTAGTTTGAGACTTCTTTTTTCGCAGTAGAATTCCATTCTGACATGCTTTCGTGATTGTTCAATGATCCCTTTTCAGATCCTTTGAAATTTGAAGTGAAGAATTTCCTTTACTAATTCCTTTATTATGTAATTCTTTCCATCACTTGTTAGTGCTTTTTGAAGAGACATCAAGTTTAATTTTAGCACTTGCATATAATCTTTGCACACTGAAAAATGCAATAATTACAAAAGTTTATTAGATTTCTGTCTGAAATCAAAAATCAAAAGTTATTTTTGTACAGCCATTACAAAATGCACACTAAAACATATTACATCATTAGATTTTATATATTAAACAGTATAATACTTAATAAACACCAAAAGAAATTATATGTAAGTACTTCTTTGCTTATTTTTGAAAATCCATGGAGTAAGGAAAAGAAATCAGTTTTTTTTTATATATTCCTTATTTTAATATTTGATGAATTTATAAATATTGTATTTTATTAAATTTTTATTTTTATCATTCATTTTCTTGTTTTATTGCTCTATCTCGTATATCGAAAATTGAATTTTTACGATAGGATCTAATATAAAGATATACTATTTATCTTTTTGTTCCATTTGTATATATATATATATATATATATATATATATATATATATATATATATATATATATATATATATATATATATAAGTAAAGATTACATCCTCAGAGTAACAGTCCAGAAAATCCTAACTGTGTTTATATAAAAGTGAACAATAATAAATAGAGCTTTTTTTTTATAGGTTTACAGATTTTTAATTTATACACATCCTATTTCGCTACACATTTGCAAAACTTGTTTCGGTCACAGCTGTAGGGCAGACAAATCTCTTCAAGGAAAACGTTTTTTTATTTACAGCTTCGTTTCATGGAATTTCATGTTTTGCAAATGTGGAGCTAAATAATATTTGCATAAATGAAAATCTTTATACATATATATGATATTGAATACCACGGAATTTACGCGTTTTTTTAAATTTTCTTAGTAATGTTCTCGATGCGGCGAGCAAGCTTTCGGGTCTCCAGTGGTAGTTGATATAATATGGATCCGAGGGTTCTTATTTCAACCATATCTAGCGCTTCCGATCGTCGTGATCATCATCAGGGGCAGCTTTTGTTTAAGAGACGTGTTGTCGTTTTGTTGTGATTTTTATCATTTTTTTTCGAAAGTTTTGGCAAGATAAGAGGAAAATAAAAAAAATAAAAGAGGGTGTGGTTGAGTCTATGTTTATTTTTCTATTTTTGTATTTAGTAATTTTGTATTAGTTAAATTTTTTTTCATTTAATTAATTAATCAATTTATTTTTTGTATATTTATTTATTTATTTATTATTTTTGATTTTAGAATACGTTTAAAATATTAGTACCTCAAAATATTAGTACCTTAAAATATTAGTATCTTACAATATTAGTACCGGTATTAAAAGCTATTAATATTGGGTTGTTTCGTTTTTATAAATATTGCTTCTCGTATTTTTAGTCAATGTATGTAATTATTTTATGTATGATTTTAGTGTTAGTTGTTAGTATTTGTCGTATCTCGACTGACTGCCTGAATATAAAACGTACCTCGATGTAACACTTTACTAAAAATTGACTAGTCAGAATCATATTTTGATTTATTAGCTAAATGATATTTAAGACCAACTTGATATATATACATATATATATATATATATATATATATATATATATATATATATATATATATATATATATATATATATATATATATATATATATATAGGCAGCATCTTTTCTTGCAGGCAAGTATTGTTGAATATAAGAGACAACTCATGTCTAGATATCCTTTGGTAGATCCTTTCAATAGTCCGAATTAGGATCTTAGTTTCGGAGGGGAATTGGCTGGTGAATTGGCCATAATTTGGATTTGTCTCCCAAGTATTTTCGGACCCATCTGGGTCCATCTTCGAGGGGAATGAGGTTAATCAGGTATACACCATGTGTTAGTATTTATAGAAGGTTTTTGGCGGAAATTATGTACTAAGTACGAAACTATATTTTGAGCTATAAACATTTTAGAATATTATTATTGATATTAAAGTTAATTCTATTAATTAGTGGTTTTCTGCTTTTTATATATAGGGCTTCTAATATATGGAGTTTTTGTTTGTTAGTAATAACTTCTAAGATTTTGGTATTTTCTACTATCGATAGCATACGAATTTCGCGCTTGGATAACTTTTTGCATTTTTGGACCACCATTCACCATTTGGATTATTTCGTAATCAACCTCTTTGATGTCTTGCCTGGAGCTATTTTAAACTTGTTGACGTGGATGAACTGTATAGGTTTACAAAATAGTATGTTTTGGGCCGATATATTTGATGTTTTATATACCTTTATGTATTTTTATATATATATTTTTTATATATTTTCAAAGTTTAATTTCTATTACCTGCAGTAATGTCATTGCGGTAATGGTTCTCTGAGGAGAAGATTTTCTTTGAAAACTCATGAGTTAAAAACTTTAAAGAATTTTGCCTGAACATTGAACTGTAATAAAATTTGATTCGCACTTTATTCTATTCTTTCACTTTATCTATTGCTATTAATGCTCTATCCAGTATATTGAGCTTTCTTTTTATCCGGATGTTCACTAATTAAAGATATTGGTTGCCTCTTATATATTTTGTTGTATCAACCTTATATATATATATATATATATATATATATATATATATATATATATATATATATATATATATATACATATATGTATATATACATATATATACATATATATATAATATATATACATATATATATATATATATATATATATTTATATATATATATATGTATATATATATATATATATATAGTAAGCTATGAAAATATATTTATAGCAATTAAGCTACACAGAGGCTCCTGCGTTTCATCCCCTTTTTAGCCTGAAGATCCCCCCGGGGATGAAACGCGGGAGCCTCTGTATAGCTTAATTGCCATAAATATATTTTCATAGCTTACTATCTAGCTCTACTTACGTATCGAGCACTTTTGAAGTAAATACTGAAAATTGATACATAATTTTTTTAAATTTATTTTATAAAATTTTATGTGGATACAGGAAATACTAATATATATATTTGTCGCTCCTTGAAAAAGTAGAGCACTGTAATGCTAGTATTGACACAGTATGACGTCACTGGCTTTATAATGCATCGTTCCTTCCCTTAAAAAGAAGTAGAATGCTTAGACGTTAAGCCCGCCGATTAAGTGTTAAAATTATCATAGTTTATTCGCTATTTAAAATTGGCCGAGTGGTTAAAGACGTAGGATTTGAATTGAAAAATACTTGTAGTCCGGGCTTTCGAATCGCATGACCGGTAGTGAATAGGCATATCTCTATGCTGATGAGTTCCGACTTAAAAAAGGACGAAACGTACACGTACATAGATAATAAACAATAACAAATATTTATTTATTTATTATATATATATATATATATATATATATATATATCCTTATTTATTTATTTTATTTTATTTTTAAAAATTTATTGATTTATTTTTTATTTCCATTATTATTATTATTATTATTATTATTATTATTATAATATATATATATATATATATATATATATATATATATATATATATATATATACATACATACATATACATACGGCACAATCACGTTGACACACCGGTTCCCGTTAGATCACCGAAGTTAAGGGCGTCGAGCCTAGTCAGTACTAAATGGGTGACCTTTGTTTCCAGTCGTCTTGTATTACTACTTGCCATTGGAACCAAGCAATGCCGACTCAGGAGAGCGGTTGTTGGAGATTGCGCAACCCTTGCAATTACAAATTCACGCGCGGGCAGCCCCTGGTGGGGCACTCATACGTCGAAACGGGAGAGTCCATCATATATATATATATATATATATATATATATATATATATATATATATATATATATATATATATATATATATATATATTGATGTATGTGTGTGTGGAGAGAGAGAGGGGGGTGCTATCCTTCTGCTTTTGTTCGTATTGTTATTGGTCTTCCTTTTTCTTGTTTATGTGAATAAATTGCCCCCGTTATTGCAGCTACGTCTGCTAAGCACGTGTCAAAGCTTCTCGTCTGACCGCTTGTTGCCTTCTGTTCTTCAGTAATAAGTCGCAAACAGTAAAGTTTGACTTGATACTAGCCCTGACTCATCTCGACCTGACGTTCGTTTCATCTCTAACGATCATTTATTCATCGAACCCTCACTTTGTATCTCGTGGCGAACGTTTCTCTCTCTCTCTCTCTCTCTCTCTCTCTCTCTACCTCCTCCCTCTCCCTCTCCCTCTCTCTCTCTTTCTACCTCCTCCCTCCCTCTCCCTCTCTCTCGCGCGCACGCGCGCTTTTATGCGTGTTTGTTTGTGTATTTGTCTGTAAATGGCAGCACATTAGTCTGAAGGTAAACTTTATCTCTTTACTCGATCTCATGAATTTTATAAATACAATTGAGTGAAATAGATACGCTGTTCTATCTGTAATATTATCTCTTTTTGTAAACATCGCTTTTCTGTTCATATTTTATTATTTCGTTTTATTATTTAACAAGTATCTGTCTAGTATACGATTGAATCTACAACATGTTCAGAAAGTAACTCCCTATTGCTACGTGCTCGTAATATATTAGTGAGATATATTTCTTACAATAAAGTGAACATGATAAGACATGTGTATTTATTTATTTACCTCCTCTCCAGGAGGTTAGGCACAAGGCCAGTTTTATCTTACTCCCACAAGTAAGATGTGACCCAAGGTCGGGTCGGGAAAGTGGGGTTTGAAAAGCCAGCGCCCGAGAAAGGGAGCACTCTGGCCATTAAAAGTTGCCTGAGCAGCCCCGTCGGCATTCCCCTGTAGGGGCGCCTCAGGCAGTAAGAAATAAACTTACTCCTCCCCAAAGAGGGGAGGCAAAGCCTGGGAGGGTGGACCTCCTAGAACGGCACAGGACCGACCCATAGACCGGCATAAATCAAGCCCCGAAGGCCAAGACAATACCAGTTTATGGGGTGCAGTATCCATCGCAACAGATACTACACTTTAATCTTAGCCAAAATAAGACATGTGTAGCATGGGGTTTTATTTAGAATCCAATATGGGCGCCTTAATTCGCCAATAGCTTTTCAAGCCGTTTGGGAACCGCACCAACTGATTTCACAGGTAGTTGAATGATGATGAATACTATGAGAAGATTAAAAATATTCAAAACAACATCCGACCCAGAAAACAGCCAGTCCTCATATTCAATAAGCGATGTTTTCAACAAAAGAGA
>OY744541.1:43877862-43882862 GCA_963556195.1 Sepiola atlantica | reverse complement strand
ATAAGTAAAAGACGCATAATAATAATAGAAGTTGTAAGAGAAATGTCATTATATAAATAAGTAAAAGAGAGAGAGAGAGAGAGGGATAGGAAAAAAGGGCAAGATAAAGAGCGAAAGGTTGCGAAGAAATATATATATATATATATATTATGGCTATAAAAAGACGGTATTTATTTTTAAACATGATGAATTAAAAAGTAAAAAGACTGAAAAGGATAGCTAACCGGTTTCGACTCTCACTTAACAGAGCTACATCGAGGTTAGGATTAATAAAGAAAATAATGCTATGGAGATTATAACGAGGGAAAGGGAGAAAAACTGAATCAAATTGAAACTACATTAAGTTCAAGAAGAGTTTCTCTTTGTTTACAAAAAGAAAGTCGACAGGACTTAATGGAAATGGTTTCTCGAATCTTTAGATCAAAGGGAGACTGTGACTTACTGAGAATGGAGAATAAGTCAATACTAAAATTCGAGACACATGAACGGTTATTTATAAGATGTTCGGCGATAGATAAACCTCATGTATTATTCAAAACATCCGATAGTAAATAATTTGCATATATATATATATATATATATATATATATATATATATATATATATATATATATATATATATATATATGATTATTTTTATTTACACAGACATGTACATGTGTTAATAAAAATAATCATATATAAAAACTCTATTTGATATTGAGCACGTTTTATAAACCCGGTTGAAATTCTTTGGATTACTACCCTGTGGATTTTTTACCTGGATTATATATATATATATATATATATATATATATATATATATATATATATATATATAGAGAGAGAGAGAGAGAGAGAGAGAGAGATTGTAATTGTAATGTAAAGAAAAAGTCTCAATTATGATATCACAAGAGAGTTTAATAAATAATTTAGAATTAAAAAAATCTTTTTTTATAAATATCGAGAATTTCAAAATATTTATAGAAACTTTTGAAATTTCTAAATAGAGGAGAGTGAGAAGAAGAGAAGAAGCGTGAAAAGAGAGAAAGGAGGGAAGATGAACTGGAAAACAGGAGAGACAGAGAGAAAGAGGAGAGAGATAGAAATAGGAAACAGAGAGAAAGAGGAGGCAGAGAGAAAGAAAAGACAGAGAGAAAGAAAGGGGGAAGGAGAGAGAGAGAAAAAGAAAGCGAGTTAAAATAGATAGCGGAAAAGGGAAAAAGAGAGAGCGAGAGATACAGAGGGAAGAGAGAAATTAGGAGAAAGAGAGACATCCAAAGAGGGTTTCATAAATATTTTGAGATTCCAAAATGATTTCATAAATATTTAATAATATATATAACAAATACGGGTAACTGGTGATTTAGTTATTATTTTTATTTTCATATCAGAAGATTGTATTTACTATAGGCAAGACACAACAAGTCTCCCCAACGTGACAGCATAATCCCCTTCGGACATATGTTCTTGTGTGCTTAACCTGAACTGGTTTCAATGTTTACGAATGATTTTATTATTATTTTATTTAAATTATATGCGGCAACACTTTGGTGATCGTCTCAACCGTAGGAGGTGTGATCCTGAATCAGCTTCACATTCACTCGACCATAACCACCAAATTCTCTCAAAGATAATGTCCATCAAAACAATCCCCACACTATTGCGGAGTTTCAAAATCAGGTCAATGACAAGAGTGAAGTGCGTCACAGTGAGTTACAATTTTGCACGCGCTATACATGTGTGCTTATCTTTGAACGGCAATAAAAGGAAGACTGTTGGATATTCATGACTAAAACTTGGTGAACAAGTCAAGCACAGACGGATATTTATTTTTACCGAATATGATTAGATTGCAGAAAGGGTTGTGGATTTTATTAACGATTCCATGGGTGATATTTTTACGTGTTTCCCTGTATTTGTTTGTTTGTTTGTTTTTTACGATCTATTAATCCTATTTGTATTATTTATTGTCGCACACAATTCATATTGTAAGCGATTCATTGAACACAAGGTGCTCATTGTTACAAATGTTATAGCTTTGACGATGATATTATAGTGTAAGTGAATGCATTAACTCCGATTGGATTCGAACTCCATAACCTTATGAGATACACCACACGTTCCTCATCCCATGAACAATTCTAACAATATGTATCAACACTTTAGTTTTACCTGATGGAAAAAACATTATACTCATTGTACACGATTGATTGAAAGCAAGCTGTTCATTTATGCATAGCTGTGCGGGGGTAGACTACACTCCAGCTCATTCATCATGTAACATTATATTCCTCTTTATCCGCTTTACCCGACCTTAAATTGAAGACGTCTGATTGTAGCCAGATTAGCAGTTGGGTGTGTAAAAAATATGGTTAAAAATAGAAAATTTAACGTGATTTAGTTTAAGCAAGCTGATGGAATTTTCAATTAGATATCAAGTTAGAATTTAGGCTAACGTGTACCGATCGGAATTAGGCATTAAAGTATTTTTATTTTTAAATTAAACATTACAGGATCTTTTTGGTGTATCGGGATTTTATTTTCTGTGGCATAAATCGTCTTATATTGTCTTTAGACCCCGTTCAGTAGTCGAAGACGTCGCTTGTTTTTACTAAGTAATTTTTAAAATGGAGTGTGTTATTATATTGCTAATAACACAATATTGAAAAATGGTTGGTCAAAAGAAAAGTTTTGTTTATCACCGATATATATATATATATATATATATATATATATATATATATATATATATATATATATATATTACAAAAGATCAGAACAAACTTGGTACCGTAGGTTTCAAATCAAAACAAAGGAGACTTTCTTAAGTCGCTGTGTATGTCTGGGTTTGAAACTGACGGTACGAATGTTGTTCTTATCTTGTGTAATACATATGTAAATAAATATTATGTCCTCGTTTATAAATTGTTCGAGCACTCTACTTGGGTTCTCTCACCTTAAATATATATATATATATATATTACATATATATACACATATATATATATTTATTTATTTATTTATTTATATATATATATATATATATATATACATATAGAATTATAAAAAGAAAAAACTATACACACATTAAGGTTGTACACATTATAACTTATTTCGACCCCTTAATTAGGTCTCCTCAGATGTATAAACAACCACGTCAAAAAACCAAAATCTTTTGGTTTTTTGACGTGGTTGTTTATACATCTGAGGAGACCTAATTAAGGGGTCGAAATAAGTTATAATGTGTACAACCTTAATGTGTGTATAGTTTTTTCTTTTTATAATTCTGTTTTTCTCTGTTTAAATTACATTGAGCTCTGTTATTCAGATTCTCAATACAAAATTGAAATCTGCACACTATATATACATATATATATATTTATTTATTTATTTATTTCCACAAACACACATATATCTGTCTATCTACACAATATTACAATGTTATATAATACCTGTATCAAGATGGTCTGGTGGAAACTCCGTATGATATAATGTTTTTAATATTTCGGGAACTCTTCACTTCTTCAGAACCGTGTTCAACTCAAGTTCAAGCGTGCATATATATGCACGCTTGAACTATATATATACATATATATATATATATATATATATATATATATATATATATATATATATATATATATATATATATATATATATACTACTTCTAAATAAATAGCAAATTATGTTCACCTACATACGCCGGCGTGTCAAGCTTTCACTGTAGGGAATGATAATCTCAGACGGTCGCAAAGTTCGAACCCGATTACAGAATCACCCTCGACTCTGCAAGCAAGCGTCATAACCAAACATCCACGAAACATTACCACGTCAAGATAGGGAATTAAAGTTCTATCTAAGCGAACGAGGCACATAAGAAAGGCTGTCTAGAGTGTTCGACGAACGCTGACGGAACATGTCATATATATATATATATATATATATATATATACGTTATGAGGTTTAAAAAGACTAAATATACATTCGGATTGTACACATTATAAGTTATTTCGACCTTAACTAGGTCTCCTCGGATGTGTTTCCAATCACGATTCAAAAACGGTTTTTGAATCGTGATTGGAAACACGTCCGAGGAGACCTAGTTATGGTCGAAATAACTTATAATGTGTACAATCCGAATGTATATTTAGTCTTTTTAAAACTTCATAACGTATTCATGCTCTGTTTGAACGGACATAGAGCTCTCTGATTCGGAATCCTATCGAAAATAATCGAACCTGAATACTATATATATATATATATATATATATATATATATATATATTTACATAAGTAATTCGTTAAAACATTGAATCTCTTTGGGTATATTTGAACCCCCTTTTTCCTTATATATATATATATATATATATATATATATATATATATATATATATATATATATATATATATATATATATATACATATATATATATATATATATATATATATATATATATATATATATATATATATATATATATAAATTCTTTTGTAAGATGGTAGTAAAAATCCCAGCAGAGTACTCAATTAATTGAGAAAGTCAAAATTAAGAGCGTAATATTTATTTATTATTCGGTACAGAAAATCAGTATAACATCAGTACCATTAGTTTCAAGCTCGGAAGGTATTAACCTCTCGGCTATCTTCAGCTTTTTCCTCACTTGGTAGAGAAAATCGAGAGGTTTGTATAAGCCACGATCGGATGCGATATTTGCTTTGAAGTGTTAAATTAGTATCGTTTAAATGTTGTGTTAGAGAAATATACGTGAGATTAAAACGCTCAATAAAGTCCAAAAAAGGGGGTTACTATTTAAGATTTTAAATTAAAAAACATATATTTTTTAAAATTCCGTGAGCTGAGGCGTTATTTGTTTTGAAGGGTTAAATTAGTTTCGTCTAAAATATGTGAGGTTAAAAATGGTATGAACCCAAAGGTAATAATAAAATGATAAAAAAATTAAACAATTTGAATTTAAATTTAATTTTTAAAATTTTAAATATTTTAAAATGTTTTATT
>OY744541.1:43860362-43872862 GCA_963556195.1 Sepiola atlantica | reverse complement strand
AGTATGAGTTGGCTATTTCTGTATAGGGCTGCTAATGGCAGACAGTGGCGGACAATGGCAGGCACTGGCGCGCACTGGCGCGCACTGGCGGGCAGAGTCCACTAAAATGTAAGATCTAAAAAATTCTAACTCATTTCGTGTTTTGAATTATTAGTTTACGATGTCTTTATAGAGATGCCAATGGCGGACACTCGCGGACAGTGGCGGACACAGGCGTACACTGGCAAGACATAGGCGGACATTGTCCACTAAAATGCAAAATCTAATAAATGCTAACTCATTTCTTGTTTTGAATTATCATTTGGCAGTTTCTTTATAGGGCTGACAATGGCGTACAGTGGCGGATAATGGTGGACAATGGCGGACATTAGCGCGCACTGGCGGACAGTAGCAGACACTGACGGGCAGTGTCCAGTAAAATGATAAATCTTAAAAATGCTGACTCATTTCGTGTTATAAATTATGATTTGGCGATTTCTTTATAGGGCTGTCAATAGCAGACAGTACCGGACAGTGGCGGGCCCTGGCGGGCACTGGCGGGCAGTATTCACTAAAATGTAAAATCTAAAAAATGCAGACTCATTTCCTGTTTTAAATTATGAGTTGGCTAAGTAAAGCCTGGTTTATTCACCATCCTGCTTCCTAGAATTATCGTATTAGAATTTTGAATGCCTCCATACCTCCACACCGCATTCTCCCTATGATGTCATTTTTGGTTGAATTTGAGAAAATGACTTGCATTGTTTTGTTCGGGAATGACTTAATTGTTTTCTATTTAAATTAAAACATAATTAAATTGAAATTAAGCTGAAAATAGCTGAAATCATCGACCCCCCCACCAGATTAAATCTGCCTAATAGCCCCATTACGAGTGAATTTAGAGATTCGAGAATACGCCCATTAACTTTCTCGATGAATTTAACATTAGAATACACTTTTAGATTTTATCTAGCTTCGCTAACTTTTTTCTATAGGACACACACACACACACACACACACACACACACACACACACACACACACACACACACATAATACAGGCACCTTCTCCCCTTTGCCTTTGGCAAAAGCTGTCTCATCCCTACCACTCCTTTTTCCTTGCCCAGGGCAAAAGTATGACATATTTCTATTAAAAGTACAACGTCTGTCTGCGCCTTCTATATGCGTACTTATCCCCGCCCCAGTGCACATACCTACCTATCCCCGCCCCGGTGTGCATACTATATACATACCTATCTCCGCCACACTAAGAAATATTTTTAGTTAAAAAAAAAATTCCCCACCTCCCAATTTTTTTTTACTCTCTAACCCCCACCGCTCAAAAAGATTTTTTCGAACCCCCACCAAAAGAAATTTTCCCCACTACCCCCAAAACTTGTTCTACTGTCCACCCCCACCCTCCTGCCAAAAAAAGGTTACTCTCCCCCACCAGAAGAAATATTTTGATTTTAAAATAAAAAAAAGTTGGAAGCAGAACAGAACTACACTACCTCTACACCTCTCAAAAGAGGAGGAGGTAATGCCTGGGAGGATGGCATCATGATAACAGAACAGATATTACACTAACTCCACACCTCTAAAAAAGGAGAAGGTAATGCCTGGGAGGATGGTATCATGACGACAGAACAGATACTACACTACCTCGACACCTCTAAAAAAGGAGGAGGTAATGCCTGGGAGAATTGTATCATTTCAAGAGAACAAATACTATACTACCTCCACACCTCTCAAAAAAGGAGGAGGTAATACCTGGGAGGAGGGTATCATGACAACAGAACAGATACTATACTACCTCCACACCTCTCAAAAAAGGAGGAGGTAATGACTAGGAGAATTGTATCATTTCAAGAGAACAGATACTATACTACCTCCACACCTCTCAAAAAGGAGGAGGTAATACCTGGGAGGAGGATATCATGTCAACAGAACAGATACTACACTACCTCCACACCTCTCAAAAAAGGAGGATGTAATTCCTTGAAGGATGGTATCATGACAACAGAACGGGCGTAGGTGGACGGATTGACGGACGTAGCTGAAATATTAGCGTCTATTAATTAAGAAAGGAAGCTAGAAAAGGTGGTAGTGAGAGGGGGAAGAAGAAAGGAAGGACAAAGAGGGTGTAGTGGGAGTGAATTTCTTCCCGGCACTTCATTCCTCTGATGTCATTTCCGATTGAATGATTACTGGCATTATTTCTCAAATTAGTACATAATTAAATTGAAATTTAGTTGAAAATAGCTGAAATAATCGACCCCTCCCAGACGAAATCTGCCCTATAGCCCTCTTAGAAGTGAATTTAGAGATTCGGGAATACGCCCATTAACTTACTCAGTGAATTTTACATTAGAATACACTTTTAGATTGTATCTACATTTTTTTCTATAGGGCACACACACATACATACAGACATTGAGTTATAAAGTATTTTTATTTTTAAATTATACATTAAGGCTCTGTTAAATACCGGGGTTTCATCAGTCTGAACACGTCGTTTTCTGGGGTAGAAACCGTCTTATTGTCGCTAGCCCCCGTTCAGTAGTCGAAGACTTCGTTTTTTTCCCAAGTAATTTTCTTAATAAATTGTAGTGGAGTGTGTTATTATACTGTTTCAGACACTATATTAAGAATTAAATAGTTAGGAGCAAAGTTTTATTTGTCAACGATATATATATATATATATATATATATATATATATATATATATATTAAAGAAATAAATTATCAACTTTTTCACATTTAACAAATAAAATAAAATATGGAAAACATTAAAGTCTAAAAAATTTCAATTGTTATTAAAATTGTAATTTTAATATTTTCATTATGTTCGAGATGAACGTATAATTTTTGGCTACCCAATCTTCAAACAAGCGATCCAAGCCGACATCATAAAAAAACTCACAAACTTCCCCAACATGTCACCCCAGCTACTACGGATTGATAAGCATCCGGCACTCTTCCTCTTGCGCAACTGCTTCTGTATCCCGAATTTTTTTTATTGTTTCCGCGGTGCGCCATGTTACAAGTTTCCTGTTGAGCTGAGCAGGCTGGATTGCGTAATTTGGGACACAGCAACGGCGATCTACAGCATCAATTTTGACGATATAGGCTGACGCCGGGCCATCATTCACAACTCTTTGGTGGACTGGAGTTAAATTGACAACCGACGTTGCATTGTCGGCTTAATCTTCTCCAAAATAGGATCTGGTTGATAATATTCTACATAAGGCATCCGAATATCCTCAACCACCTGATCCATGACCTTTCCATCGACTGGCGGAGCGGCGGCTGGTCTCATCGTTCCGGTGCAGATGGGGAGACAGAAGAGCTGGGACACGATCAGGACGAAGACTAGAGTCGAATCTCTAAGAACGTGCTGCGACCAACACCGCCTGGCTTGCCTTCAAGCTTCATGTTCGCAACAATGGTGCACTGGGAATCTAGGCGATGACGATTGCCTCAGATTCGCCGTCGCCCTGCGCACAGGTTTGAGATTGTGCAGCACCCACATGTGCCGTTGCGGTCAGCCGGTCGACGTATATGGACTCAACACCCTTTCTTGTAGTATTGATTTACTCCTCTCCAGGAGTTAGGCACAAGGCCAGTTTTTATCTTACTCCCACAAGTAAGATGTGACCCAAGGTCGGGTCGGGAAAGTGGGGTTTAAAAATTGCCTGGGCAGCCCCGTCGGCATTCCCCGGTAGGGGCGCCTCAGGCAGTAAGCAATAAACTTACTCCTCCCCAAAGAGGGGAGGCAAAGCCTGGGAGGGTGGACCTCCTAGAACTGCACAGGACAGACCCATAGACCGGCGTAAATCAAGCCCCGAAGGTCAAGACAATACCAGTCTATGGGGTGCAGTATCCATCGGAACAGATACTACACTTTGATAGTAGGGGCGCCGGCAGATTGCATAGACACAGCGCTCTAAATGATATCGTTCGACGGTCCTTAAATATCGCTGGCTTCCCGTCGATCCTCGAACCAGTTGGCCTCGACACAGGGGATGACAATCGGTCCGATGGCCTGGTGGCTTTTCTCTATGCAAACGACAAGTCACTTATATGTGGCTTAAACCGAGCTGAGCGGGAGAAGATAACGAAATACCAAGGTCTTATGTACGACATGAAAAGAAACTGGAATCTTAGGAAAATCCCCATCATTCCAGTAATTATAGGAGCAAGCGAGCTCATGAAAAATATATTTTTTTAATTCCTGGCGAATATACCTGGTGAACCATGCGCAAGAGAGATATACAAAATTACATTTAAAGAGACGGTTATACTCTTTAAAACAATATCTCTCTGTTGGAGTCTCTGAAATAGCAGTTGAAGTTCTCACATCCTGTACGATGCTCCATAGTTAGCAAAAACAAAAAGACAAAAAAAAGTGGATGCGACTTGCGCCATCGTCAGTGACAGAATCGACAACACAACCTAGACATGCAGCAGCGTCAGTCGAAGTTTCTGTTTCTTTCTTCCTCACTTGGTAGCTGTAAAAATAGATAACAGAAAAGAAAAACAACTCCAACAACCTTCTAAGCGCCACGGCTTATGTACTTTGATGTGTTATTTTCTTTCGGAACTGTAGTGTTAGGCATAAGCTCTCCATCGCCCGCGCAATGCAGAGCTTAGGTGTGAACTACGTGTCACCTCGGACTTCCTTCCATCATGCGACTTCCTGCACACGTAGCTCTACTTCTATTATTTAAACTTTTAATACAATTTTCCATTCTCTTAATTTTAAACTTAGGTGGAAAATTTCCAATTATAACTTTATTTTTACACTGACTGACAGAGAGCTTCGCCATATGCTTGATAACAAAACTCCATCACTTTTCAGGGTCTTGCGTCAGTGTTCCAGCTGTCAAGAGCGGCATGCCAGTCACACCCCTTATTTAGTCAGCTCATCTTTGGTGGACGTCCTGATCTTTATTAAATTTAATTTAGTATATGGTTTCTTTAAATAGCTGGAGTGTGGTCGCGGGGAACATGTCAACACAACGTTAATCTCTTTTTTTTTCAAATAACGCTGTTGATGAATTTGTTAATATTAAGCCTGTTTCTGATATCTGCATTTCTTAGTCTATTTCGTAAAGTTACTTCAAGGATAGCTCTTAAACATCTCATTTCAAAGACATTGAACTTAATCTCATGTTCTGCCAGTATAGGGCATTCTTTATTTGCACATACATATATGGGAATAATCAATGTATAGTAAAGTCTAAACTTCAGAGGCGTTGCTATGCAGTGTTTCCAATTTAGCGGTTTTCCCGCTAGATTTGGAGATTTTGTTTGGAAACTAGCTAGTAAAAGTTGGATTTAGCGGCTAGCGTTTTTTACTTCTGTGAATCTGGAGATGCTGTTTTTCCACCCATACAAACGCAATTTCAGATTTCAGTTTACCTACTTTCCGTATTCATTTTTTTCTCTAGTCAACATTGGAGAATGTTTCTTAAGCTATCTTTCAATACATGATATATCATGCAGAACATTAGTAATTGTAGATTTCTATTAAAATTTCAATCTTTTAAAATATTCTCGGAATCACTCGACCCTTATTAACGCTAATCCACCACGACTTTGAAAATCTTTTGTTAGACTTTACATTTCTCGATTTGTCTGACCCAACAACTGTTCATGAATTACGTCCCTTGATTGTTTGTTATAGTTACATTAAATACATCATCATCATCATCATCATCATCATCATCATCATCATCATCATCATCATCATCATCATCATCATCATCACCATTATGTTGCTGTTGTTGTTGTTGTTTGTTTTTTTTGTTGTTTTTTTATCACTCCTGGAGGAAGAATTCTTACCTGGTGTCTTTTCACCCTGATTTATACCTGCCCAGGCATAACCAAGTATGACTCAGTTGGCTGTTGAGGTCGTCTCTCCACCAGGATTTTGACCTTCATCTAGATCTTTTCCATTGACTCCGAATCTATTCTGTCGCTCTATATGTCCACCTGTCGTCCGTATATCTCGAAAAGCGAACTGCTGATCTATGTTTTGCCATTCACAAGGTGATGATGTCATGTACTCCAGTTTGCTGTCTGATCCAGGTGTTTCTTTTTCTTTCACGTAAAAAGCATAATGTGTTCCATTTTGCATTGTGTCACTCTTGGTTTTTCTATTGCTGCATTATTAAATACAAATAACACCAAAGTGACAAATAACAATCTAAATAACATTAAAATTAAAAAAAATATGTATAGAAAACGCTAAAATTATGTATATTTGTAGGGTACGAAAAGTTAAAATCTAGTGATTTTCTGGAGATTTTTTGTTTCGATTTAGCCTGTTTTGAAAATCTCAGCTGAAATACAGAAGTGTTCACACCCGCGTCTAAATTTTGCTACAAATACATCGTTTTCGCAATAAACAAATACACGGTAACTGAATCAGGGAATTATATTTTAAAAAGCAATGAAGCTGACACAATCGCATTTAAGCATAACAACGATGAAGACGAACAGGTTTTGTCACGGATACATAAGTACACTATGATACACGTGATGTTTGTTTAGCGACGTTTTATAGCCAGTGTCCTAACACGATAGGTAAAAAAAAACATAGGTGATAGAAACGTTTCCTTTTTTGTTAAATCGATAGAAAACAGAATGAGACAAAACTGAATTTCGTTTTTAACTTTGGGACGCTGAAAGAAAATGGCGCGTGAGTCGTCGGTAGCGCCGACATGACACGGAAATAGATTTGCAAACGCGCACGTGTTAGCGTGAGAATTTGCGGCCTCTCTTAAGTATCGGATGGGGATATATTGTACCCGAGCCCCACTTCCTGCACATATGTGCACGTGTGCCTTTGAAGAAGAAGAACAACAATAATAGTAATAATGATGATGATGTCAAACGAAGAAAGGTAAGGAAGAAAAAGAAGGAAGAGAGAGTTTGGAGGATAGCAAGCCGCCATCGAGACGCCAGGAACGGCCGCTTGCTGTCTATCCAACATTTGCCCCTTCTTTCCGTCGGGTGAGAAATGGTCCCTCTGCTTCGGTGATCAAGCGAACGGCACACGTGGACCCTTTTTGGCTCAATCTGCAAACCGCCCTTTAATTAATGCACTACACGAGTCCTTCACCACAAAATAAATAAATAAATAAATAAATAATAAATAAAAACGCAAAAAACAAAACAAAAATAGAACGAACCCCGTTCTTTCCTGTTTCTTTTTTAATCCACAAAAGTATTTTAGATTTTATTAGTGTATTTAAAAAAACATTTTTTTCTTTCCATTCATTTATTTGTGTTTTTTCTTCCCTTTTTTCCTTCGTCCTCCTTCTATTCCTAACTTTCTTTTCTTCTATCCTCATCCTTCCGTCCTTTCATCTCTCCCCTCTCCCTTTATTTCTTTTTTCTTTCTTCCTGTCATTCTTTACTGTATTTCCTTTCTTTCCTTCCTTACTTTCCTTCTTCCCCCCTCTCTTCCGCTCGTCCTTCATTCATCCTTTCTTTCCTCCTTTTTCTTTCCTTCCTGTATTTCCTTTCTTCCTTCCTTCTTTTCTTCCCTTTTTCCTCCTCCTTCCATTCCTCCCATCCTTTCATTTCCCCATTTCCTTCCTTTTTCCTCCTCCTTCCATTCCTCCCATCCTTTCATTCCCCTTTCTTTCCTTCCTTTCTTTCCTCCTCCTTCCATTCCTCCCATCCTTTCATTTCCCCTTTCCTTCCTTTTTCCCCCTCCTTCCATTCCTCCCATCCTTTCATTTCCACTTTCTTTCCTTCCTTTCTTCCTTCATCCTTTTCTTCCCCTTTTCCTCCTCCTTCCATTCCTCCCATCCTTTCATTTCCCCTTTCTTTCCTCTGTTTTTTTCCTCCTCCTTTCATTCCTTCCGCCCTTTCTTTTCCTCCTTCTTGTAATTCCTTTCTCTCTGCCCTTCGTTTTTTCTTTCTTCCTTCCGTACCTTCCTTTCCTTTTTTCTTTTCCCCCTTCTTTTTCTCCCCCCTCCATCTTTTTACCCTTTTCTTTTTTCCTCCTGTTCTTCCTTCCTGTACTCCATATTCCCTTCTTCCATTCCTTCTTTTATTTCATTTATTTTCTTGCATCGTCCCTTTCCTTCTTTTTGTTTGTCACTCCTTCTCTTTCTTTTCCTCCCTCTTTTTTCTTTCCTAATTGTCTTTCATTGCTTTCATTCTTTCCCTTTTCCTCCCTTCCTACCTACATTTTGTCTATTCTTTCTTTCGGTTTTTACTTTATTTTTTATTCTGAACATTATTTCATATTTAATTTTTCTTCTTCCTTATTCGTTCCTTTCCTCGTTTCCTTCATTCCTTTCTTTCCTTCTTTTTTAAAATTTTTTTTTCTTTCATTTGTTCTTTTCTTCATTTTCCCTCATTCAATCCTTTCTTCCATTTTTTCCTCCCTTCTCTTTTATTTTCCTCCTTACCTTCTTTCATTCTTTTCTTCCTTCCTTTTTTTCTTTCCTTCGTTCATTTCTTTTCTTCCTTCTCTCCATTAAATCCTTTCATTCTTTCGTTCCTTCCATTTTTATCTTATTTCCTCTTTATCTTTCTTTCTTGTTTCTTTCTCCCTTCCTTTCTTTATTTCATTTTGTTCGTTCATTTCTTTTCTTCCTATCCTTCATTCAACCCTTTCTTCATTTCTTGCCTTTTTCTTTTCTTTCCTCTTTACCTTCTTTTCTCCCTTTACTTTTTTCCATTTTATCCTTTCCCTCATATCATTTCTCTTTCTTTTTTTGCCTTTCCTTGCATTCGTTCGTTCGTTGTTTTATTTTCTTCCATCTTTTCTTCCTTCGTTTTTCTTGTTTCCTTCTTCCTATCTTTCTTTCTTTCTTTTTTTCTTTATCCCTTTTATTTTTGCCTTCCCTTCATTTCTTTTTCTTTCTATCGTTTTTTTTCGTTTTTCATTTCTTCATTCTTTCTTTCCTTATTGTCTGTATTTTAGTTCTGAACATAATTTCATGTCATTTTTTAGACCCTTTCCTTTTTCCTTTTGTTTCAGTTTCTCTATTCTTATTTCTTTACTTTTTGTAAACTGTCCTTCCTTTATTTTTTATTTTTCTTATTTCTTTCCTTCTTCTCTTTGAGTCTATTTTCCTTTTCTAATATTTCAAATTTTCATTTCTTTCTTTTTATTTTCCCATTTCTTCTATTCGCTTCCCTTTTTCATTGTTTCTTTTATTTCTTTACTAATTAACTTATTTTCTTTCCTTCTATTTTATTTTCGTCCGTTTTTCCATTCTTTTTTTCTTTTCTCCATTTCCCTTCTCCTAAGTTTCGTATTTTCCTTGTATTCCTTTCATCATTTTCCTGTCTTATTTTCCTTCCTCTTCACTTCTTACCTTTCTGTGTTTCTTTTAATTCTGAACATATTTCATAATTGTTTCATTCTTGTCTTATTTTCTTCCGTTTTCTAGATTTTCCCTTTCCCTTTCTTTTTCACTTTTCTTTCTTTATTTCCATTGGTTCTATTTTCTCTTTGAATATTTCAAGTTTCCATTTCTTTTTTTTTTCTTCTTATTTTTCTTCATTTCTCCCATTTTTTCATTGTTTGTTTTATTGCTTTCTTTATTAACTTATTTCCTGCTTATATTTTATTTTCGCGCCCCTTTCTCCTTTTTTCTTCTTTCTCCTTCAAACTATTTATATATCTTTTTTTTTAAATCAATTTATCATCTACCCATTTTCTTTCAATGCAATTTTCACCTAAACATTTGTTCCCTTCTTTCATTATCAGTATAATTGGCATTCAACCTAGCACGTAACACAATCGATATTTCTGAGTCGTTAATTGTTTTGTCCTTTGACTTTCAAAACGGATTGAAATCGGAAACGCCGTCCGCAGTTTTAGACTTTTCTTTCTTCCCCATTTTCATGCGATCACAGGCGATAAAACATTTATTTCGTTTTGTATCTGTTCAATCTAAAAACCATTCATGGATTTGTATAGTTTGGGTTACTACTTTATTGTCACACCTTTCAATTATGCTTTTATGACATAGATAAAGAAATTTGCGAGTAACATACATCAACACCTAAAAGAATACCCGTCCCAGGACAGGTAAAATGAATTCCCTGAACAGAACAGATTTGCACGACTTGTCTCCTTACGTCTCCTTACGAAAATTAAAATCAAGATATTAACGTTTATTCCAATTTTGTTCATAATCCATTACATGATTTTGATCATAGAAAATATCTAAAATTTAAAGCTCAACCTTAAGGGGTCTTAAGAAGAAATTAAAATTCAGGGAATTTAACTTCATTGTTTTTTAATAACTATGGATCAAATTTAATGCACATCTGAAATATATGAATTTTTAAATGCGAGGTTGTGCCCATATCATGCCTCCTAAAATATCTTTAAAATACAAAAAAAAAAAAATGTCATTTGTGGAATACTTATTAATTGGTGTATACTACCTATTGTTAAGATTTTACAAAAATCGGAGGTATCCGAATTTTCACGGACATCAACCCTATTTAGACATCCTTTTTCACAAAACAAAATTAAACTAAACATCGCCCACATTCCGACTCCTTACGCTAAGCAGAAAAAAATGTTGGATCAATTGGGATGAATGTGCGGGGGCGTTGTCGTGATGCACTTGCCAGTTTTTCGCCGTCCACATGTCTAGTCTTTTGCGCCGAACTGCGTCACGGAGACACCGGAGAACATCTTGATAGTACTCCTTTGTCACTGTTTGTCTTTCCGGTGCGTATTCGATATGCACAATTCCGCGGATATCAAAGAAGACAGTAAGCATCACCTTGATTTTGCTTCGCACCTGTCGCGCTTTTTTGGCCCTGGAAACTCGGGATGCTTCCATTGCGACGACTGTTATTTTGTTTCTGGGTCGTACCCGTACACCCATGGCCCATCTCCAGTTATTACAGTGTTCAGAAACCCAGGATCAGTGTTGGCGGTTTTCAGAAGGCCCTGTGCAACTTGAAAACGGAGGTCTTTTTGTTCCTGCGACATCACGCAAAATTGCATGTGCGGAATCTTTACTCACTCCGACCTTTGGGCGATCTGCTACACGGTTGAACGACGATCTTCCATCACCAAATTTCGTACCCTCTCTACAACAGCTAAACTCCGAGCAGTTTGGGTCCTGCCAGAACTCTGGCCACTCTCCGCTGATGTGCGGCCATGTTTGAATCGATTGAACCACCCCTTAATTTGTGTTACACCCATCGCATCTTTTACAAACACCTGCTTTTGACAAAATTTGATGCACTACCTTTGCTCAACCCGTTAAGTCATCTTAAGAGAATCGGTAATCCGACGAACACGTTGTGTAGCACCTCACTCAGCGACCTACAGGCAGCGACTAACGCGCAGGAAGGCGGTGATAAAATTCACACAGGCGCATGAAGGTGTCTTCCTTCACTGTGTAATGTGGCGCAGCTCTATCGTCTCTATTCCGCACAGAGAAATAAAGGTCGGATACTTTTTAGACAGGCCTCGTATATATATATATATATATATATATATATATACATATATATATGTGCATATATATATACATATATATATATATGCATATATATATACATATATATATGCATATATATATACATATATATATATATGCATATATATACATATATATATATATACATATATATATATATATATGCATATATATACATATATATATACATATATATATATATATGCATATATATACATATATATATATATACATATATATATGCATATATATACATATATATACATATATATATATATATATATGCATATATATACATATATATATACATATATATATATATGCATATATATATATATATACATATATACATATATATACATATATATATACATACATATACATATATATACATATATACATATACATACATATACATATATATATATATATATATATACATATATATATGTATATATACATATATACACACACATATATATATATATATATATATATATATATATATACATATATATATGTGTGTGTGTAAGTAAATTTCGCGTACAACAAAATCGTAGGATAAATTTCAGAGGAAACATTTTTTAATCAATGAAACGGGCGGGTGGGGGAAAAAAGAAAATTGCTAAAATCTTCCGTGATGCATTATCGTCTGACCCACTAAGAGGAAACGTCAGAATGATAAAATAAAAACTAAGAAAATCGAATGAGATATGAGGGGGAAGAATTGTTTAAGTTGGAGAAAACGATTGAGTGAGAAAGAAAAAGAAGTAAATCTCTCAACGTTATGCTGGATTTGAATCAGTAAAGATCTCCGACTGATGCTGCAAAATCTTTTGTCTACACAGGCTAGGTCGAGAATTGTTAATAACTAACGCCTCAATAATATTGAGATGGTAGTTCGACCTGGCACTGTGTAAAACAGAAAACCACCCATCGGAATACTTGTCAGAACAACTATTTGTACTAACCAGGTGATTACCGATGGCTGATTCCTGTACCTGGAAGTTCCCGGATGATCTCGAAACCTTATGGAAA
>OY744541.1:43745362-43855362 GCA_963556195.1 Sepiola atlantica | reverse complement strand
GTGTTAAAATTATCACCGTTTATTCGTTGTTCAACGTTGGCCGAGTGGTTAAGGCGTCGGATTTGAGATGCAAAATACTCGTAATCCGGGGTTTCGAATCGCATGACCGGTAGTGAATAGTCATATCTCTATGATATATATATATATATGTAAAATGAAAAAAGGAAAGCCAAAACCTATATGATGTATGTATTCATCAACGTTTCGTCTTTATTGAAAGACTTCCTCAGGATGAAGAAAGCAATGTAGAAAAATTATACAGAATATTAATTTTGATATATCAAAAAGTGTCCAGACTTCGACATGGCTTTTGGCGTGAACAAGCAGAGAACGAAAAACATGATTTTGGGGTAGTAGTGTTAGCAGCCGTGGTCAGTCTCCTTCAAAGGATGCGAGATGGATGGGATTTATATATACAGGGTGGGCCAAAATAGGGGTCCTATCTTTAAATTTGAATAACTTCCACAAAATAAAAGTTAAACTCACCAAACTTTATGTGTGTGTAGACTGACCCTTCCGAGATTTTTTGAAATAAACAAAACAAATTTTAGCCGAAAAACACTTCTTAAAACTTACAAAAACTAAAGTATTGTTTTTTACACTGTTTTGAGTTTTTTAAGCAAAAATAATGTTTTCTAAATGGGCGCCGTTGGCGGCTTCACACTCTTCGGCTCTTTTTAAAACATTTTCCATAACAGTTTGCAACATCTGAGGACTTATGGCTCTTATTTCTGCTTCAATATTTGCTTTCAGTTCCTCAATATTGTTTGGCTTATTGGCATAAACCTTTTCTTTGAGGTAACCCCATAAGAAGAAGTCAGGAGCTGTAAGGTCGGGTGATCGTGGAGGCCATTGAATTTCGCAACTGCGAGAGATAATCTGATTTCCAAATATACCCTGTAAAAGTGTAAGGGTATCTCTCGCAGTGTGTGCTGTGGCTCCATCCTGTTGGAACCACATCCTGTCAGGTTTGGCGGAAACCCACGGTTGCAAGAAATTTTGCAGCATTTCTCAGTAGCGGTCACCCGTTACTGTTACCTGATTTCCGGCATCGTCTTCAAAGAAATAGGGCCCAATTATCTCTTCAGCAGTAACGCCACACCACACCGTGCACTTGAGTGGATGTAATGTGTGCTGCTGAATTATCCTTGGGTTCTCCGTACCCCATATTCGGCAATTTTGTTTATTGATGAACCCATCAAGATGAAAATGGGCTTCATCCGACATTATTAGTTTTTTGAGAAAATCGGGATCATCATTGGCCAAATCCTGGAGTCGCATAGCGTACTCAAGTCTTTTTTCATTATCTCGAGGTTGAAGTTCTTGAACTAGCTGCACTTTATATGGAAAATATCCTCTTTCTCTTAGCATTCTCCGAAGTGAGCTTCGAGAAATGCCAAGTTCTTTTGATCTCCTCCTTGTGGATGTGGATGCATCCTCCTCCAAACTTCTCTCCAATTCTTCGAAATTTTTAGCTGTTCGTACAGTACGAGGCCTACCACTTCTCGCCATGTCGGATATTCCTTGTTGGTCCCTAAAACGAGCAATAATTCCTCGGATTGCTTTTGCCGAAGGAGAGTTTCTGGTGTTGTAATGACGCCGATAGATGAGTTGAGTCTCCGAAATCGACTCATTGAATTTAAAGTACCACTCTATTATAAGGGTACGTTCCTTAGGGCTAATACGGCTCATCCTTGCTTCGGAAGGGGTTCTTTACTTATTCTAAAAAAAAAAAAAAAAAAAAATCAATAAATAAAAAAGTTATGAATTTTTAAAAATAGGACCCTTATTTTGGCCCACCCTGTATATATATATATATATATATATATATATATATATATATATATATATATATATGCTCATTAAATCCCGGGCAACGTTGGGTCTTCCTGCCAGTATATATAATGGCATGAAGACCCGACGTTGCCGGGGTTTAATGAGGATCACTACTATGCACTTTTTCACTTTGCTCATGACACCATATTAGTTTGTTTTTGTTTTTACTGACTCCCTTCTTTCGTTTCGCCACATAATAATAGTCGAAAGAAGCTGAAATGTTGGAAAACTCACCGAAACAGTGTCTTATACATATGGTTTAAATTTCATTAAAATTCGATAAACGTATTTTAAGTTTTAAGGGGATTCTCTCTCAATGGGCCATTTAGAGGTAGGGACACGTATATATTCGGCACATAGAGGATAACGTAGAGATTCGGGACCACTTCCATTGTCTTCCCCGGAAAATTTGATACATGTGATATACATTTAATCAAAATAGGATATATTTGAAGTTTTAAAGGAAGTTTAACCCTCATAGCTGCCTTCGGTTAGAAAGACACTTAGAGGTTCGAGACCAGTTCCATTATCTTCCCCAGAAATTTTATGCATATGATTTAAGTTCCGTAAAAATAGTATATATTTGAAGTTTAAAAGGGCTTATTCTCTCATAACCCTCTTAAGAATGCACTTAGATATTCGGGAACACTTCCATTGTCTTCCTTTACATAAGAATACACTTTTAGATTTTATGTAGACTCTCTAACTTTTCTTTCTAAAGGGAACACAGAAAAATCACACACATACACACACACACTGAGTTTTATATAGAGATATGGTAACAAAAAATGGAATGTTCGAATTTGCTCGCACTATAAAAATACCCAACCACACAGCTCTATTTCTCTCTTTTCCCGTCTTTCTTATGCAGCCAAAGCATGTGAGAACGACCCCCCCCACAAAATAGTCTCAGTTCCTTATGCCAAGGGTATCGCGGAAGATGCGACGAGAGACATTCACGAACTACTATACATCCAGCAAAGCTCACACATGTCGCTCTCCAAACATACGTACACATAAGTCTACACATACACACTTTTAATAACAAAACAAAAGCACACTTATATATACACACACATCGTAATGCCTATCCTATTTACACACATGTAAACGCACACGGCGACAACCGAAATGAACATGTGTACTTAATTTCTTATTCCACTTTATTTCACCTAGAACGTTTTTTTGACTCTTTGAACTCATGTTTATTGTTTTAACAAGTTGTCAATAAAAAAAAGAACTAATTTTGTATTGATAGACTGTCGTTCTCTCTTTTGATAACATTCTATCTTGAACAGCAGTTTATGTTAAAGTCAGAATAAACGTTTGAAAGTTTAGTTAAAGCTTGGCTAATTCATCGGTTTTAAAGGAATTAATTTCTTCTATAATCAAAGCTTCTAAATCAGATGGATGGTCGGGCTTGTTCTGATTATAAACGTGGGCCTTTAAAAGTCCCCCCACAACCAATAGACTAGGGGACTTCCTCACAAATCAATTTAGTAGTAGGCCTCAATCGGTCAGGGTTGACCATGATTAGCATCCCAGTTGTCTGGGGCATCAACGTCTGTCTCTGCAGCAAAGGTCGCATGTGTGTTCCATCCGTGGTCGCTGGAGGTGTCGCCTTGCTTTCTGCGGGCTGGCCTCTCTGTGGCGACTTGTGTCAGCTTCTCAGATAAGTCGATTTACTAATTAGTTGGACAGCAATGGCCATCACCTTCACCTGATTTTAGTCTCTTAGACTATTGGTTGTGAGGGCTCCTAAAGAATCGAATTGATCATCACAGCAATCCTGACAATCTACCTGATCTACAACTTCGCATTTAAGGAGACATTAATGCTATTTAAACAGATGAATTAGCCAAGGCTGCTCAGAATTTAAATAAACGTACTGAATTGGTTAAGAGGAAAACAGAAGAACTTTCAAACATTTATAATGACTTATGAGGTTGCTATCTGGGAAGATAGAATTAAAAAATAAAATAAGAACATTAGTCAGTCGTGAGACTGCATACCTCTGCCTTACAACATAAGGATGAGTCAAAGTCTCATCTGAGCCTTACTTCTCCATATTGCATGAAGTTTTCCCGAAGTGAGTCCAAAATAACTCAAAACCTATTTATCTGATCAGGTTGAACTTTTGCGTGGTGGTTATTGTTTAAAAAAGATCATTAGATACATACGACTTCCGATTTAAAACAATCGGAAGTTGAAATTTCGTCAAAATTTCAACCTTGACCGAACTATTCATGGTTGAGGTCAGACTCAATATCAAGGTCGTATAAGAGGTGGGACTTCATTGACGACAATATGGACTAAGTAGGGCTGCCAAAAGTGTGACTTTCACTTTTTCGGTTGACCTTGAACTTTGACCTAGATATCACAAAATTAGATCAATTCTTAGTTAGATCAGTGACGATTGGTCAAGCGATGTGAACGCTAGGCTATACAAACAAACGAGACCAAAAACATAACCTCCTTGGTAACAATTTTTACCTGGTTTCATGACCGGTGATAAAGGGAAATTGATTGTTAAATTATGAGCGGACCTAAAGTGTTCTGATAACGAAAATATCAAGATGGCAATCACCCAGCTCTAAGAATTATATTTGTCGAATTGGTGGAGCATAGTAACAGAATGACAAAGCGTTGATGAATAAGGATTGAATCGGGTCGAGTAATCAATAGACAAATTTGATTACTCCTAAGGTGGAAATAATTTCATAGAATTCGCACACTGACCAATGAGAATTGTTGGCAGAGTTGAAAAAAAAAAGATAATGAAATTTAGGTAATGGAAATGGTAAAATACTAAATATGTAACTAGTAAACATCCCTGTCGACCTCTATTTCAGTTTGTGCAGATTTCTATATAACCCAAAAATCCACGTGTCTCAACAGACCATTCTCTCGTGACACTGGAGCGCATACCGCTCGGAAAGGTCGCCTATATGCGATTTGTCGCACCCTAAGACAACTCTGACAGAAGTTAGTAGAATTGTCATTTCCAAATACACAAGTGTCCGAGGAGGGTTTCTTTTTTACATACAACTATATCAATGTTCCAGATATAAACTGATCGATTGTTATGTTAGAATTGTTGACACCTTTTCTTATTTATACCTAGTTGGTGCTCCGTGGCCGACTTAAGCCAAATCACTGTTCGACAACTTGCTACCTTCCGTGATCAAACATGACAGAGGCCTGTTACACTAAAAGATTTACGCACATTTTCTCTCACACGCACTTACACACGCGCACATATAAGCGCAAGAACGCATACGCATGTACCTACACACATGTACACGGTCCTCATAAGTAATAAACGTGTCTTCATTCCATTCATCATTTTCAATCCTCTCATAGTATTCTTTACCATTCCATAGTATTCTTTAAAATCCATGCATCTCATTAACCCTTATCTTAGAGTTGGGTTTAGCCTTGATAAGTGGCGGCTCATTAGTAAAGAAACACACGATTCGAAAGCATGCGCGAACTAAAATGCACACATGTGCACGAGTTAGAGAAATACTCATACACACACGCGCATATGACGCAAGCAAAATACATGTATACACACACGGCACAAACACATGCACACGTGAGTGCAAATTCACATAATTACATATCCACCCATGCACATACATGAGTGAAACACGGACGCACTCACAATCCTGCATGCACGCACACACACACACACACACTTCTCATATATTTCAACCATAAGGCATGATCAGCCCATCACTTCCAAGAATGAGTCAAAAATTATCAGACCACTTTCTTCACATCAATTTGTTTTTAGTGGTTCTTGGATTATGGAAAACACGACCCAATCTCTCCACAAAGTAAGTGATGACTGTCCAATAGAGCAGGTCGATTTAACAAAAAAAAAACTCTGCTCGTGCACTGGTAATGATTGTTGAAGTTTGACATAATAAATAACGACAATAAAGAAAACATTTATGTTTTCTATACCATTAGACATAGGAATATGAAATGTTTAATCCTATAAAACAACTTGACCAAACTGTAAGCATTTACTGGTATCTTGTGCTTAGAATGAAGTAGTTATTGCTACAGTTTTGTTTATTATAAAACCACGAGGCAGTTTTATCTGAGAGTAGAAAGTGGACCGTAGCTTTATTTTCAACAACCTCATCACTTCGTTTCCCCCGTTTTTTTTCTCCTTTAGTTCTCACATTCTATGAGAGATGCTTCTGACAAAGGAGGAAGAACTGTTGTTTTCTAGGTCGGCTGTTGTATTGAGTGGGTGGTATGTGGAGGGTTTGAATCCTCTCATAGTATTCATCATCATTCAACCGTCAATCTACCCATTTTATTAACCCTTATCCTCGAGTGGTGTTGGGCCTTGATAAGTGGTGACTCGACAGTTAAAAGGAAGACCAACTATTGATAAAGTCGGAATGAGATGGCTCCCTGAATGCGTCTGATTCAAAATGAGGACAAGGTCTCTTGAGATTTTGGCAGGACAGTGCCTACATTAAAAAGACGAGAGGTGAAGTATTTTTGCATCTTCTTCAGGCAAATACAACACTAAAAAGAGAGAGAGAGAGATGGGGGGGGAGAGAGATGGGGAGAGAGGGGGGAGGAGAGAGAGAGAGGGGTGAGAGAAAGTCTTTTCGTATTCAGCTGCCCCAAATTAATTATTTGTTTATTAGCCCCGGAGAAGTAGCTTGTCTAATTAGATGCGTCTATTTTGGAATGCAAGGGAGGTCACAATGAACAAAGGGAGATAATAATTATAGGAGAACAAGGGGAAGTAACACTTTTTTTTATAATACATATTAAAAAGATTAAAAAATCGCTTACTTTTATATAGTTATTTTCTCTCGAACTGCCGTTGGTTCCAATATTTAAGTCTACACTGTTTTCTTATTCTTTATTACTGTTTCAAATATCATTTTCAATTGTAAAAATAATTAGAAATTTTGTACTTTTATGCAAAGGACTTAATTATTTGTAAAAGAAAACTAGTTTAAAATACTTCATTTTATATTTTAAGTGGCTACGGTTTTTTTGTCGAAATTATTTACGTATTTAGGCAATTAACAGTTTTCTGTTTCTATTTTTTCTCGTTTTAATTTTAATTTTTGAAGTTTGTATTAAAATGCGATAATGTTCCAGTTTCGTATTAAAAATATAACTGATCCAATGACATAATGTGTATCGCGTGATATACCTGGTCGTTAGTGTTGTGGGGAGATACGGCAACATAGACGCACACTCACTAAAGGCAAATGAATACTCAACTAACGCACACACTGACAAAACAAAGGTAAGTAAATACACACACACAATACCACACTGCCTATTATTCACACACGCATATTTACACTGAAAAAAAAAAAAAACCAACAACGTATAGACATACACACTTCTAACCTCGTGTCGTTTTACACACGGGAACATTCTAACAAACATGAGAACATTATTTTTTTAAAACAAACAATTAACTCACTACAAAAGATCTTTCACATCAAACTGTAAATTTGTATTGATATAAATATGTTTTGTTTGTTTACCATGTTTTCTCTTTCATTCACAACACCTGGTTGATGAATTTAGCACTTGCGAAAAGGTGACCCTTCCGTCCATAACATTATTTTTTATTCGCAACCTATAAACTTTTTAATTGCCAGCATGAGTTTTGCCGCATTTCTAAAGATGCAAACTTCGTCTATATCTTAGCCAAGCCAGGATCCACGCTACCGTCTGATATCAAATCTAGACCAGTTGCCCAGCAAGACTTCAGACTCTCTCTTACTATTTTCATTATAATTGGATAGAGGACAGATTCCTCCAGGGTGGCTATTTCATACCAAAATCAGACCAACAGAGTCTAAGGCATGCTATGGCTGATGTGGCCTTGCTTTCTATCGGTCTGAGGTATAGTCCTGTGCAGTTCTAGGAGGTCCACCTTCCAAAGTGTTATCTTCTCACCCTTTGAGAAAGGGGTCGATTTATTGCTAATCGCCTGAGGCGCCCCTACCAATGAATGCCAACGGGGCGTCCCAGGCAATTTTTGTTCGGTCAGAGCGCTCTTCCTCTAGAGCGCTGGCTTTTCACTTTCCTGACCTTGTGTCTAATCTTTCCGTCGTGAGAGGAATATACATAACCTACTTTTCTCAAGAGTATAAGTGAAAGTGAAGTAACAGCCCCCATGGCACTTGAATGGCACGCCGAGCTCACAGTCGATGCTAGTAGCTACTGTAGCTTATTTTATTTAGCTCTCCAGGAGGTTAGACACAAGGCCAGGTGTTAAGTTGAAAAGCCAGTGCACAAGGATTAACGCACTCTAGCTTACAAAACTGCCCGAGCAACCCCGTCGGCATTCCCTGGTAGTGGCACCTCGGACGATTAGCGATAAACTAACTCCTTCTCAAAGAGAAGGTAAAGCCTGGGAGGGTGGACCTCCTGAGACTGAACAGGACAATAACTCAGCCCGACAGCAACAAAGTCACTGTCGGACTGATTGTGAAAGATGAATCCTCAACTGGTACGAAGAGAAATAAGCTAATTTAACTTATACGTGTCTACATACTGGCGTAAACCTGACATTGTCATATGGAACAAGAGAGAGAGAGAGTGGCAACTTTGGTTGAGGTCAGTGTCCCTAATGATGGGGGCCTAAACAGAGCTGAAAGGGAGAAAATAACAAAATATCAGGGTCTAATGTATGATATGAAAAGAAACTGGAACCTCAAAGAGATCTCTATCATTCCAGTTATCATAGGAGCCACTGGACTCATGAAGAAGAACTTGAAAAAGTATTTAGAAAGTATACCTGGTGAACCAAGTGCAAGAGAAATCCAAACAACTGCACTCAAGGGAACAGCCAGAATCCTAAAAAGAGCTATCAGTTGGAGTCTGTAAATAGTGGGTGATCGTATGGCATTTGGAAGAATGACTCGTCCCCAGCAAATGAATGAAAATAAAAATAAAAACAAGAGAGAAGCGTATAAATGTGCAAGAAGCAACATAGGGACCAGACAAAAAACTGCGGTGCCCTTTACGCCTCTTCACCTAAAGAATCGCAAAGTATCGTAACTCCACTCCATTAAGTACTACTTGCTAACAGATAGTTATTTTTTTTAATCATATTCAAGATTTAATCAACGTTGGTTTCCATAAGGTTTTTTCCCCCCCGATATATTTTAAATACACAAAATACATGCTAAAATATATCTTGGATCTTAGAATAGGGTTATGTTTAAAAAATCCATTTTTATTATTCTAATTAGCCATTATTTTCACTTTTATTCTAATTCACCATAATGTTCAACTTATTCACCGAGTTACACATCTCAAAGTGTCTGTCTGTTACACTCATCCTCTCTCAAATTCTGTTGTTGAACTCCTTCCCCCACTGCCTTATTTTATGCAATTTCTCTCTCTTTCTCCCCCCCCCCCTCCCTCTCCTTTTTTCTTCAGCTTTGGTTTATATAATATTGATACTTGTCGTGATCTCCTTTATTTTTTAAAATAGACAATTCCAACCTTCTGTTTTATAGTTAGTGTCTGTTATTTTTGACTGTTAATAAACAGAGAGAGAGAGAGAGAGGGGGAGAGAGAGAGAGAGAAGGAGGGGGTTATTCATTAATAGTCAAAGGTAATAGACACTAACTATGAAACAAAAGGTTGGAATTGTCCATTTTAAACAATAAGAGAAATCACAACAAGTATCAATATTATATAAACCAGAGAGAGAGAGAGAGAGAGAGAGAAAGAGAGAGAGAAGAGAGACTGGGGGTGCGGTATAGCGAAGAGAAGTCTAATTTTGTATTTTGTATTATTGTTTTGTTATATTTAACTGGTTTGGAAAATTTTTTTCCTGGCCATTTAGCAGTGTCGGAATGGAGGAGGGTAAGTCAACGTTTTGTGCTGCGATGTATCAGCCTTGACTGAGTTGTCCCTTTACCACTATCATTCTCAGCATTGCATCATGCCTTTTCTGATTCGTCAATGGGGCGATGGTGGGCCATAGCAGTCCGACAAAGCTCTGATTGGTTGACTTTGGGGGGGGGGTAGTCCCTAGCTTTGGCATTTTTGGCACTTTCTGTTCAAAGTCAGTTTTGGACATTCCAGCTTGGAAAAAAAATCATGTTTTGGCAGGCTCCGTCAGTTAAGGAAATCACGGATGTTAAAATTTCTCCTTAAAAAAGTCTCAAAGAGCCTTTTAAAGAAAGGATTCACCAAAAAGCAAATAGTTTTTTTTTTTTTAATAAGGATAAGAAAGTCCATAAAAGAAAATAAGTTTTAGACAGTGGTTAAAAGAAAAGAAAAGAAAACAGTCTAAGAGACTTTTTAAAAAAGGAATTTACTTTTTGAAGAAACAAAAGGATAGATAAAATAACAGAGATTTTTTATTAGCTTTATGGGCGACACATGAACTATTGACCTTGAGAAGGTTTTGTTTAAAAAAAAGAATACAACTCCTATTTAAAAGAAAATGTATATTGGAAGAAGAGGAAAAACTGAAAGTAAAGGGACATTTTGAAGAATTAGTCTTATGAAAGACATTTTGAAGAATTAGTCGTATGAAAGACATTTTGAAGAATTAGTCTTATGAAAGACATTTTGAAGAATTAGTCTTATGAAAGACATTTTGAAGAATTAGTCTTATGAAAGACATTTTGAAGAATTAGTCTTATGAAAGACATTTTGAAGAATTAGTCGTATGAAAGACATTTTGAAGAATTAGTCGTATGAAAGACATTATGAAGAATTAGTCTTATGAAATACATTATGAATTAGTCTTATGACATGCATTTTTATAGAGTTTTATTGTATGTTTCTTTTTTCAGACACTTATTTTTTGCAATTATATTATTGTTTTGGTGAAAATATTGATTAAACAATGTTTTATTAAAAAATAATAATTTTTCTTCGAGTTATAGTGATTTTGTTAACACGGTATTTAGGGGCCTTTTTCATAATATATAAAAAATATTTAAAATTTCTTTTTTTAATTGTTAACATCTAAAATGCTTTATTTTCATAAAAACAAAAAACAATTAATGCATTTTGTTAATAAATATATAAAAATATAACTTTAGTAAAGGTGTATTTTGTTTTTAAAAAATAATACATTTTCAGTAAGATTTAAAAAAAAATAATGCTTACAATATATTCCGTGATTATTGATTAAGAAATATTGAAAATTTCATTAAGATTGGTTGATTTCCTGAATTTTAGTGAATTTTTAAGTGAAGGGGGGTCAAAATGTTTTCACATTTTGGAAATCGGCCATTGATTTTGCACGTACCTAAACTATACTGTCATAGGAATTAGTAAGTTTCTTTCGTACACCACTTTAAGAACAATGGGAGTTAATTCGTAGAACAACAATACTGGGTTATTTCCCTTAGAAACTGCATTACTTTTCCTATTTTCAGTTAAAAACAAATCGCAGTATTTTATGATATCTGGTATCATTAAAATATGAGTGTATCCGCCCCATAGAAATTCCAGATAATTTTCCTGCATTTAAAAAAAACAACATTTTCCCGTTGTGAAATGAAGTTCGAAGAAAGCACAATATTGACAAAACCGAACGTTATGGAATATAGAGATTAGGAATTATACGCGACATACAAGCTGAACTGGTAAGAGAGTACGGAGGGGGCCCCCGATAAACCACCCGATAAACCACCGGTGCGCATGCACCAACAAACGGAAGTGAAGACAGGAAAAGTACAATTTAAAATTGATTGAAAATGAAGATTGCTGAATTGCATGAACGAATGTCAACTACTACCAATTTATTTAATTTTCTTAAAGAATTAAAATTAATAAAAGAGTCTAGATTATGTGTTTGTGGGTCTACCATGAAATGGATTAGTAATACAAAATTAACGGATGGCTTTATACTGCGATACGGAATTAAAATATGTCGGAAGAAAATCTCCGTCAGAAAAGACTCTTTCTTTGAAAAATCAAGAATGAGCTTGAAGAAAATAGTAATTCTTATGCATCTTTGGGCCAAAAAATAACCCGAAAAACTAATTTTGGATGATTACGACTATTCAAGCAAAACAGTTGTGGACTGGTTCCGTTTTTTCCGCGATGTCTGCGTGTCTTACATTGAAGAGAAAGCGTGTGAGCAAATCAGAGGAGTTGGAAAAATCGTCCAAATCGACGAAACCATCATTGTTAAAAGGAAGAACAATACTGGAAGAATGCTTTTTATTTTTATTTTATATTTTCACCCAATAGCGCTTTCATTTATGCGCTTCTGTTTGTTGGCGCATGTGCACAGCCCGGTGGTTTATCGGGGGCCCCTTCCTTACTCTCTTACCGCTGAGCTTAACTCCAGGATGTTCCTTAATAAAATGTCTGTTATGGTCTATATAGAATTTTCACCAGGTGTTGGATAGCACACTTCTTTGGGTGGGGTTTATATGGTCGTGATGATGATCGTCTAGAAATTGCTACAGATTCCCGAGTTCGACATAAATATTCCCAAGTTTGAAAAGCTGCACCCGAAGAACGTCGGAGGTTACATTGGCCGAAACGTTGTGAATATAACAACCAAGAGTTGTCCGAATTATTTAAATAATATAAAGTATCAATCCTCAACTCACAAAATTCTGAAACATAAAATTTACCATTAAAAAAACATTCAAATAATATTGTAACACAAATCTAAAATTTTTTAGAATTCAAATAATCAATTCAGTTACTGTGTACTTGTTTACTACTACTACTACTACTAATAATAATAATAATAATAATACTTCTAAATAATAATAATAATAATAATAATAATTTTGATGATGCTCTTCGTAATACTAAACACAATGAATCTTTTTAGGTACTAAAACTTTTAGTCTCAAAATTTAACGAATTTAGTAAATATAGTACAATTACAACAACTACTAATACTATTACTACTGCTAAGAAAATTATATATAACTGCCGTGTCTGTCGGTTATATCATTTTATTATCTGTTGTATTTCTCAGACAATTCTATCTCTTTTTAATATTATGTCTTCTTATTATTAATGTATATTGTGTCTTGGAAAAAAAAACAACCAAAGCAATATATTCTAAATGTAATTTCACATACATTAGCTCCATCACTGACTTATCTCTCCTTAGACGCCGAGATTGACAGGAGAATCGAGGAGGCAGCAACCACGCTTGCGCACCTCACAAAACGTGTGAACCATTTCCTAACTATCGGTGCCGATCAAAATGGCGGTGTACAATACCTGTGTTATCAGCACACTACAATATGGCAGTGAGACTTGGACCATGCATGCCAGACAAGAAAGGTGTCTGAACACCTTTCACTGAAGAAGCATCCGCCGCATTCTGTGAGTAACATGTAAAGACAGAGTGCCTAACATTGCCGAGGTCTTGTCTTATTAAAAATAGACGAAGTCCAATTCTAGCATTTATATCAACTTTATTGATCACCTTTGTTAAACATTTAAATATTAAAGAAAGTGTTAGTAACAGAATATAAGTCAAGGAGCATGTGTAAACATGTACGAGGCGGCATGTGTAGACATATACTAGGCGGCATGTGTAAACATGTACGAGGCGGCATGTGTAAACATGTACTGGGCGGCATGTGTAAACATGTACGAGGCAACATATGTAAACATGTACTAGGCGGCATGTGTAAACATGTACGAGGCGGCATGTGTAAACATGTACGAGGCAGCATGTGTAAACATGTACTAGGCGGCATGTGTAAACATGTACGAGGCGGCATGTGTAAACATGTACGAGGCGGCATATGTAAACATGTACTAGGCGGCATGTGTAAACATGTACAAGGCGGCATGTGTAAACATGTACGAGGCGGCATGTGTAAACATGTACGAGGCGGCATGTGTAAACATGTACGAGGCGGCATATGTAAACATGTACAAGGCGGCATGTGTAAACATGTACAAGGCGGCATGTGTAAACATGTACTAGGCGGCATGTGTAAACATGTACGAGGCGGCATGTGTAGACATGTACTAGGTGGCATATGTAAACATGTGCTAGACGGCATGTGTTTGCAATGCACACGAATAACAGACGTGCTGCGAGTGAGAAATATTTAAATAAGAAAAGAGAAACCGGACAAAAAATTGGAAAAAGGATGGTATCATTACAACAGAACAGATATTATACTACCCCCTAAAGGGGGGGGGGTAATGCTTTGGAGGATGGGCTCAAGACAACAGAACAGATACTACCCTGCCCTGAATTGAGCATTGAAAGATAGTACATTAGCCTGAAATAGTATAGTAAACTGAATTGAGCATTAAAAGTTATAGTACAATAGAATTAATAATATAGTTTCGGCTTCAGACAGACAGATACCAAATTTCCTTTAGTAATAGATGTAAGCTTAATTTCCAGTAATTTGTTGTTCAAGTAATTGTGTTCTTTGTTGAAGGGTAGGTATATTTTTAATTTTCATTTAAAAGTCTGTATGTGGGATTTAAAACTCTTTTTTTAGGGGGTATATTTAGGGTAGACTTGGTTGCTTTATCTGATTGGTCCTCCAATTCAATTGTGACTTGGAACCCAAACTTCCTTGTATAGATTTTTGGTGCATCCAAATAGAGAAAAGATGGTGAATATACATACATTTATAAACATGCACTAGGTGGCATGTTTAGTTGGTTGAATGTTTGCAATGCATGCGAGAAATATTTAACTAAGAAAAGAGAAATCACACAAGATATGGGAAATATCTCTGATTTTGGATTTGGCCACCGGATGAGTTAGACAGATATGTCTTCTAGCAGTTAAAACAGGAAGACAGTATCGAGCACTCCCTTTTATAACCCCCGGGATAAATGCTCTGCTCGCATGAGAGATTGTTTCTGATTGGGCAAGTTAGAACCCAAATTACTTGTTTGCTCCAATCAGCGCCCAGCATAAAAGCAGATATTTCAAACATTGTTAATGGCGGCTTTTGTTACTGCTGCTTGTTGCCATTTATACTACTACTGCTGCATGCCCAACTTGTTCACACTGCCGAAACAGCACAGATAATGTTGGTGAGGACACGTCCACTGTATGCCAGTTGGCTGCATCTCCAAAGATCTTTTGTATAGAGAGCTGACATTTGAAAAGAGATTCACCGGTACCACAATGTTGTGAAGCGCGATATGATGGCTGTGGACATCAACACAGAGTTATTGTAGAGCCTGGCAGTCAACCGATCCAAATAGAGATGAACCCTGATCAAACACCTCAAGTCAAGGGAGGAGAAGCTGACATGAATCGCCACAGAGAGGTGGGCCCGTAGAAAGCAAAGTGTCGGCTCCAGCTGACCAGGGACAAAGCACATATTCAACTTTTTTTGCAGACACTGCAACTCCCGCATCGACCTCTACGACCCACATGACGATTCTCCAAGCAGACAACTGGGATGCTAGTCATGGTCAATCCTGACCGATGGAGGCCTACTACTACTAATTTAAATCATTTTTCTCAACTGATCGCTTATCAAGGCTCAGAGGCCGCTCGAGGATAAGGTTTAAAAAAAGTTGTTGGTCGGACGATAAGCACCGCCGCTAGAAGATTGGAAACAGTGTGTGGAATAGCCCGAGATTACTTAAGAGGACTCGATTTTCCAAGAGGACCACCCCACAAGTATTTGTTTACATTAGACTTAAAGACCACCATGATATAGGACAATTAATCGTTTATTAGATTAATTACGTATTATTATGTTATCCCTTAAACGAAAACATAATGGATTTCAAATTGAAAAAAAAAAGAAAAGAATAGTGAAAAGACCTCTTTCTGTGATTTAATGTAAGCGTTGAAAAAATGTGACATAGGTAATTTCTCTCTTGCTTTCATTCATACGTTATAAATTAAATATTTGATAAGTTCCGGACAAAAATCTGAAGGCCAAGAAAATGTATTTAAGTTCGAGTTCCACGTTCGATATGAAATTTAAAAAATTATTTGTTTTGCATTGCATCTTTGGCGGTGAAGAGTGAGATAACATACGTATAAACATGAAATTGCCGTACCGTATATATATATATATATATATATATATATATATATATATATATATATACGGGTGTGTGTGTTGCTGAATTATATTTTAAACTCACAAGAAAACCCGGCGTTGCGTCAGTCCATATTGCCTTTCTTAGTTTTTATTTTTATATATTCAATTTTGAGGTTGGAACCTAAGATTGTATTCAATATGAGAAATAGCATCTTAATCGAAAAAAAAAAAAGTAGTCAGTTACTCTACTATACATAGGTTTAACATTAAAGGGGAATAACCGTCGAGAAATTATTACAGAGTTATTGCCCTTGAGTCATTGTCTTTTTAAAATCATTTCCTATAAATGAAGTTCTTTTTGTACTGGCTAACTAAAATGGCCAAGGGTTATAACCCTGGTGTATTTAGTATAAAGTTACTTCCCTTTAATTTTATTGTAAATATTTTACTCGGTATTATGCATAATTATATGCATTCAACGTCTGCAAACTACAAGACGACACCTGTTCTTGGTTTCGCTTTGCGCACTCACGCCTAGACTTACAACTGCGCAGAAGCAAGATTAATAGGTGTAGACGTATCTTTGCGCAAAATAGACAATTCAAATCAGTTTCCGTTTTGATCGCCTCGTGATATGATGTTATCCTGTGCTCACCATTTAATTACAAGTGGCCAGCTAGAATGGAATTCCCAGGATACAGCATTCGTTTATCGACAAAAGCCAGCTTACTGAATAATTCTCGTTATATTTCAGTTTTCCCTTGAATAAAAGTTGATACATATTTAGTTGTGGAGATGTGGTCTTATTTATGGAAGATAGTGACCCTTTTTCTTGTTCAATATTCTATTTCAGTCAGATGCGGAGAGATAGAAATAACTCTACCAAATTACGTTCTTCAACTTGACTTTATTCCTAACCAACGAAACACATAACCTCTCCATAAAAATCTCATCTTCCTTCCCTTTTTTCTTCGCTTGCAAGCGACACGACTGAGCAACAGTGAAAATACCCTAAAAATACCCCTTATTTCCTAATTATCCAATCATTTTATCTGCCTAAACACTTACCCATAATTCACTACGATTCCGTTTCCTCTCTATAGTTCTCTATTTCCCAATCTGCTGTCTTTCTATTTTCGTTTTAGGTTAAGGCTGCTGGTAAATACGCGTGATTGCATTTCTTTCTTTACTTTACGCCACATACAAAACATCAAAAGCAAATCATTTATTAATTACTTGCTAGCTTCACACGCTTGCTATCGCTTAGCAATTTAATTCCTATTCACTACTTGGAATCAATGAAACGAAACTAACCGATGAGAAAAAGAAGACAAAACTACTGCTATTGCTTCCTCAAACTTAATCTCTCTCCCCCTTCTTCTCCCTCTCTGTATCTTCCCCTCTCACTCTCTCTCAGTCACTCATATACACACTACTAAATGTTACATTTTTAGAGCATTAAGAAAAATTATTAATTCTAAGAATTAAATAACATCTAATTTAACTTCTAAAGGGTAAATAAAATATTAATTTATTTAAAAATGCTATTGCTATTTAAAACTTAAACCTCTCCCCTCTATCTCTCTCGAACATACATAACTTTCAATGCGATAAACAGAAGAAAAGATGGCGTACATTTTTGTTAAAATTTCAATGAAAGAGGATTTTAAAAAATACATTAGTTTCTGTTAAACATCAGTGTACGACATATTACATCAAAAATGACAAAGAAATGTTTCATTTTACGAAGAAATCAATCAAGCATTGAAAAATATATTTATTAGTTAATATTGAATATTCGAAGCAGAAACAGTAGCAGCCGATGTTAACGGCTTAAAAACTGAATTCTGAATTGTTGACTGCTATAAAACTTTGAAAGAGCATCAGCAGCAGCGGCACTATTCTGCTTACTACCTTTTTCACCTTCTAATTTGTTCCTTCTCCTCCAACCTTCTCTTCTATATACTGCGAATCAGGCCGGACATACGTACGTTCACTTTTATTATATAGATTATCAAATAATCACTATAATGAAAACCAACATGTAAATATGTAAAAAAGAGGTACGTTATCCCTATCTTATGTTTGAGGCAAGAAATGAAATAAAACCTCCTTATAACAACAACGAAAAAGGGTTTATTCATTAAGGTTACCTATACCATTTGGTATAGGTAGAAATAAAGTTGGACAGTGTCCGAGAGAGAAAGAGGAAAGTAGGTAGTTCTTAGAGCTGCCGGAGGTCTGTCAGCAACTATCTTCAGGTAAAGATAGTAGTTGCTGGCACGTCCAGTGGACAGGGGCAGGAGAGAAAGAGAAAAAAGTGTTTCCTCATTGCTTGCCAGGGTCTCCTCGCTGACCGCTCGTGATTCCCATGAAGTAGTTGTTCAGCTGACAGAAGGAATCCATGCACCCGGCAGGCTGATTGGTCAGTGTGTGACCAGCTCACTCAATGGGGACATTTTTCGGAGGGAAGAAATAGTTCTATGTTTATGACCGCTACAAATAAACAAAACAATAACATGATGGTAAGCTTCTTTGTTAAACAATAAACAAAAAATAAGGGCGACCCTTCCCCCCCCCCAAAGAAACGACAGAAAAATGGCAATTCAATAATTAATGAATAATTTTCTTTCGTAAATCCTATAGTGCATACTGTGATTTTCATCAAATTTGTCCTACCATTTAGGACACAAGGCAATAAGAAAATCGCAATGTCGTTTCAAATTTTTACTGTTGTTAAAATTTGGATGATCCGGCTGTGCATTCAGAAGCAATCATCTGTTTTCTAAGGATAATACACCAGCAGACACTCAGAATCATGCTAAGCGTGAGTGTGTGTAGAGGGAAAGACAATATAAGAAATAATGGCAAAGTTGATCCACACAAAAATAAATTAAATTTTATTGACGACAGACAACGAATCTAGAGAAATGGCCGAATATACAGTCACTGGTGGGAAATACGTCTCAAGCTGACCCTGAAAAGAAGAAGCGTCTTTATATGAGGAGTTCCTTCGCTAGGCAGGGGGCAATGTTAGCAGTAACTGGACAGCCTGAATTTGTTGCCGACCGTGAAGCGAAAGAGATTCGCACAGTGGACGACCTTGGGCTGACTGTAAAGAATATTTTTCTTGGCTTGACTTAATTATCAATTAAGTAGCTCCCAGCGCATGGTGCCAATATTCCAACATCTATTTTTAATTAAATGTGAAAGTGCATATTTCTTGCGCTTTCCATTGGCTAAAATTAAATTTCTTGCGCTTGCCATTGGCTAAAATTAAATTTCTTGCGCTTTCCATTGGCTAAAATTAAATTTCTTGCGCTTTCCATTGGCTAAAATTAAATTTCTTGCACTTGCCATTGGCTAAAATTAAATTTCTTGCACTTTCCATTGGCTAAAATTAAATTTCTTGCACTTTCCATTGGCTAAAATTAAATTTCTTGCGCTTGCCATTGGCTAAAATTAAATTTCTTGCACTTTCCATTGGCTAAAATTAAATTTCTTTATTAAAATTCCAATCCATCACAAGTTGATATTTTTACAAAAAATATTCGTTTACTGCTGCTGATTGAACAATAAACACATATGTTTTGTCTATAAATACAATATGTGAAAGGCTACATGGATCCAGTTTGGGCAAAAATAGTTGGTGCTCGGGAATCCAGTGGATAAAGACAGGAGAGAGAAAGGGGCGTCTTTACTCGTTGCTCCCAGAAAACTTTCTGCTGACTGATGCGATTCGCAAAGGGGTCTGAAGTAGTCTTTCAAGGGACGGATTAAAAAAAAAAAAAACATTTTTTTAACACAGTTCACCCCAAAAAAGGCAGGCTGCCACTGTAGACGTAAGAGGCTACTGAGATAAAGAGTGAAAGTTTGGGGGGGTCAACCTAAATTGGGAGCTGCGCAGCGAGATGTCTGTTTACATTAGTTATTAATTTCTGCATGTCTGTACCGTCAGGAAAACAGGGAGCAGGGAGGGAGTTCCAGAGTCCAGCAGCACGAGGAAAGAAGCTTTTGGAGTAGAAAGCAAGCTCTTCTGCATCTGGGGACCTCCACAGTGAATGAATAGGATTTGGCAGATTGTCGGGTTGGTCTATTGAATTTACGTTGTAGGGGCACCAGAGCAGCCTGAAAGCTGATTGGTCAGTGTGTTACCATATCACTTAACAGGGACTGTTCTCTCCGAGAGAGAAAATAAATGTCATTATTTATGACTGCTACACACATGCCATGGCTCGATTTTAATAATTCGTGAATGCTCTGCTGAGCATGAATTAACAATGACAAAATGTATGCTTCTATGCTTCTTGGAAATGTAATTAATCAGCATATTTTCCAAGTGCACGTTACACGTTCTTTTCCTTCTGGTTGTACGTTGTGCACAGGGTTTTACGCGCTCCACTACTTTTGGAGCTGCTCCCGCTCCTGCTCCAACGCCCAAAATTGGAGCTGACTCCTCTCACGCTCCCAATTTTCAAAAAGGAGCCGCTCCTGCTCAAACTCCTATAAAAAAGGAGCGGCTCTTTTTCAGCGCTCCATAATGAAAATGTACCTTCTTTCATAAACGTTCTATTCTGCCAATGAATGGTTGAAGGATAGAGGTGGGCGTCAAAGGATCTCATCGATATGGATTGGGATGTCACTTTAAATGTAAGACCGTAAGATAATATTTGACAAAATCTCGCTAATATTTTGAGAGTTATAGGAGAACATATCGGACGAAGTATAGGATTATACGTAAATTTTCGTTTCATGAGGTATAAAATAGAAATAGAAAAATCCCTGAAGTATTTTAAAACAATTTTAATTTTCGTTACATTAACAACCTATTTTTTTCAGAAAAGGAAAATTTGACCCGATATTTTTTCTATTTATTTTGGAAGGGAATTTAGATTTGTTTTAAGTAAATAAAGTTTTACTTTTAAACATCATTAGTGATTATTTTCTTTTTAAAGAAAACATTTCTCTGAAAGAGGAGAGACAGCCAGGGAAACATTACTCGTCGTGTTGTTGTTTAATATTTGTTTGTTTTACGAACGTAACTATATTGTATAATGTATATTATTATTTATAGCAGAGAAACGCGCAAGTACTTTCAAACAAATCGATTTATCCATTTTTTCCTATAGTACAATTTAGGGTGAAAAAAAACCCAATGAAGTTTATTTTTTAAAGATTGAATAAAAAAATATTTTTCATATGTTGCCCAAAAAATATCAATAAATTGTCAATAAACAACTCAGAGATTCATTTAATGTCTTAAAATTTCATACAATATATCTGGCCTAGACCTTGGGAGTTGAAAAAATATCGGGTACCCCCCCCCCTCCCCCCAAAAAAATTAACTGGAGCAAGTTTTCCTAGGTCGGGCAAAACATTTATTAAAATTAAAAATTTGAAAAAAAAAGGTGAAAACGTCTATATTTGAAATCTCTAACAAAAGCAAACTGTTTACAATTTTTATATTCGATAATAGATTTTTAAAGATAAAGAAAGATATCTAATCTACTTTCGGTTCTAAAAAAACAACAAATTAGTCAGAAAGTCTAATTATTTGCTTTTTTAAATTAAAAGTTAAGATATTTTCTTTAATTTAATTAAGTTTAAACATTGGTTTAATTGTAGAATAGGGACCACTGTTTTTTTCGCTCATTTCGCTTGGTATTCGTCCAAATTTAGGATGAAACTGATTGCTGGTCTTAATTGTATTTTTTGTCCTGAAATAAAATTCTCATTTACTTTTTAAAGTGTTGAGAATCTAACTTTAATTCTAGGTTTTAATCGCTGGCGGCCATGTTGTTTTTATTGTATTTTTCCTTGAACTAAATATATTTTTTCCTTGGACTAAAGATATTTTTTACTGCTTTAACATTTTATTACACACAAAAAAAACTTTGAACATTCTATTTACAAAAGCAAGTTTTAACGGAATTTAATGAATTTAAAAGCAAACATGAAAAGGTTAAAACATACTAGTCGTGAATTTAAGAATAACAAAAAATGTCGCTGAAAAGACGACAGGTAAAAATGTGGCATAAAAGTTAAATTTGATATATGCTAAAAAATAAATTATAATTTTTTGTCAGGACAAAATGTACCATTTCATCCCAACAATCGATTTTTATCGAACATTTGGGTGAATACCGAGCGAAATGGGCAAGAAAATCCAACGGCCCATATAGTATAATTGAACCTAAAATTCTTTATTTAAAAACACGAATTAAAAGAAAAAATGGCTTATTTATTCAATCACAATAAACATCCTATCATAAATACAAAAAAAGTTCAAATCTATAAGAAAATAACTTCAAAGAAATCTATAGAATCACTGACTCATTTAAAGACATTTGGTGCCAAACTGTCTGTCTTCTGCCTTAAGAAAACTGTCCAATCAAAAATTTAACACATAGATGTAAAAATCTGAGAACTTCAAATGTTCTCCTTTTTACTCCCTGTCTCTCCCTCCCTCTCCCTCTCTCTATCCCTATCTCATATACATTTACCAGATATAATTTTAAAACAAACTCAGAGTCAACTCTGAGACTTTCTTTTCTTTTCGCTTTTATTGCTGAATAAGAAACTAATGTTTAAAAGAAAAAAAAATATCAAATAATTATGGAGCAAGGAGTGCGGAGCAATAAAACCACCGCTCTTTAGTCCCAAAGGGATTTGCTCCCGCTCCACTCCCGCTGAATATAAAATGAGCCCTCCTCTCCTTCGCTCCAGCAAAAAGGAGCGCGCTCCTTTTTGGAGAGCTCCGTAACGCCCTGGTTGTGCACTGCAATCTCATGTTTCTTACATTGAGAATATACACATAAAACAACAACAACAACAAAAGTAGAAAAAAACAAACATTAATCATTAATCATTCCAGTCGTTCCGTTGACTCAACACATGTCTGGATTAACAGGTTATACTAAAATACTTGCTAAAGACATCTTCAGTGCCGGGTATTTCTACATGTTCAGCCATCTGGTACAACGTCGCTTAACTTCGGTGATATAATGAGAACAGGCATATTAACGTGACTATAGCGTCCATCGTTACAAAATTAAGGGGAAACAACTAATAATTACTCTTAACAGAGTTGTTGCCCTTGTCTATTTCGAAATCGATTTCCAGAAAACTTTCAATTAGAAAAAAAAAAGAAGCTTTTGTTGTCCAGACAGACAGACATGAATTCGGTGAATTATTAATATTATTTTATCAAACATTTATAAAGTAACAAGATTGTAATTACTTACTCTTAAAAATTTATCAAATAATCTAATATTTTTCCATCAACTTATATATATTTTTACCCGACTTCGGATTAGGATCAATGAAATTGTACACACCCACATAAAAGGTTACGAAATACCAAGGTCTTATGTACGACATGAAAAGAAACTGGAATCTTAGGAAAATCTCCATAATCCCAGTAATTATAGGAGCAACAGGGCTAATGAAAAAGAATTTCAAAAGCTATCTGGCGAGTATACCCGGTGAACCGAGTGCAAGAGAAATACAAACAATTGCACTTAAAGGGACGGTTAGCATCTTAAAAAGATATCTAAGCTGGAGTGTCTGAAATAGCCCCATCCCCAGAAAAAACGAAAATATAAGAAAATTAAATATATATAAGAAATTAAATTCACACAATTGGAGATATTTTAAGTAGGATGAAGTAAATGTGGTATTGTGGTGACTGCTAATGGGTCTCGTTAAGAATAGAAAGACATACCCCTACACGTTTGAGGGTCTTGTACCAAATCTATTAATACTGTATTTTATATATTTCATAACGAATTAATAATTCGAAGTGTAGTAGCTGTTCTGTCTAGGAAACCATTTTCCCAGGCATTATATCCTTCTTTTTAAGGGAGCTATTGCCTGAGGCACCATTTCCCATGAGAGAGTGCCGCCGGGACTATATAGATCTTTTTGTTCTCACCCAGAGTGTCCCTTACTGGTATAAGATCAGGCCCACAGGATTTGGAGGTGTCAAGGTTTTTTATGATGACTTTGACCTGAGATAGAGTGATGACCAGGTTCTCAAGTGTCGCTTCAGTCCGCAATGGGAATATAGGGAGGGGGTGGTTTGCTGAGTCCAAAGTGGAGTTTAAGGTGAAACGTTTGGCCAGTAGTTCAGCCTTATCAGTTGCCGTGCAAACAACATCGTTGTAATTTGATAACAGGGGAAGTGTCGATTGCTCATTGTTCATCACGCTATTGTAGATTTTCCAGAAATTCCGAGCACCTAGTTTCTGTGACTGAATATATATATATATATATATATATTAGACTTTTTTGTTTTTTGGGGAATGTGAGATGATATATATAATTATTTCCACAATCAGACAACGTCACAGCTCACACAATCTATGAAAGCCACAAACCAAAAGTCCTAGACTCAAGTTTTGGCCGTCTTTAGGGCTCATCAGTAGAACATATCCGAACTCAGGATTCGAAACCCGAGTCACTTGCATGGATGACATCGTTCTAGTGAATATAAATCCTACTTGTGAGACATCGGCCTGGGTTCTCAGTAGTTGGATGACAACACCCCTTGTTGAGAAGAGTAGATACATTCCACGGTCGGCCTTCACCACAATTTGCTTAGTCTGTGTTAGTTAATAGACTTTCTTGTATGTGACGTGATGGCTCAGTGGCAAAGTACTCGCCCCACATGCAAGTGACTCGGGTTTCGAATCCTGAGTTCGGATATGTTCTACTAATGAGCCCAAAGAAGGGCAAAACTCAAGTCTAGGCCTTCCGGTTTGTGGCTTTCATGGATTGTGTGGACTGTGGCATAGTCTGATTGTGGAAATAATTATATATATATATATGTATATATGTACAAAATAGAAAATGTTCTATGAATATTTATATCAAATATTTCATTTATTCTCCTCTGAATGTTAGTATTAAACATTTTCAATTCTGACAAGACTGTTGAACATTCATGACTAAAACTTGGTGGACAAGTCAGGCACAGACTGAAGTTTATTTGTACCAAATATGATTGGATTGCAGAAAGAAGTGTGAATTTTATTACTGATTCAATGTTTGGCATTTGGGGAGGGGAGGGTCATCCTTTAAACAAATTAGATTTTATTCTTAATTAGAATAATAGGCCCAAATGCTAGTACATATTAAATATTTTTTTTTTATCGCCAATACGTAGTTAAAGCAAAATAAATTGTTTGGGACTATTAACGCCATTGATAATGTTTACCCATTCATTTATTTTTTTAATTATCGCTTATGTTTGAATTCATGTTTTGAAACATGACGTAAATCATAAATCTATGACGTCACAGCAAAGCTATAATTATTTAGTTACAGTAATGTTTTAAGCTCTATTTATAGGAAAGTCGAAATAGCTCAGTTGGTAGAACATTACACTGAAGATCTCAAGATTTCAGTTTCGATTTCCAAGTCATTGCATCTGCTTTATTTGTTGGGAATTTATTATTTACTATTAATATAATATTCTCCATTTCTAAAAGTAGTTAAGATCTTTGATATTTCGAAATGAGACAAATTCTGCAATGTATTTGTTATGTTGAAAAAAATTGAGACTGACAGAAAAATTGCGACTGACGGATGAACAGACGGAAAAAAATCTCTATTTATATAAGACGGTATATCCTTTTTTTACCATTTATCTCTACGTTTAGATATATCAAGCCAGAAAGAAGTGCAACAGAGAGACACAATGAAAGCCATATAGTTTTATGAGAATTTGGTTTAATTAATAATATTTAAAAACAAAACAAATAATATTTTTGAAAAAAGAAATAGCATAGTTTAACAAACACAAAATAGAAGTCAAAACACTCCCGGACAACGCCGGGTGAGTACTGCTAGGGCTGAAAGAGCTAGATGAGAATTCATTCTACATGGACGGGTTTTTGCTAGTCTTCTTTTTCATAAAAAAAACAGGTCAGTATTTCACTGTGCGAGGTTTTGAAATGTTTAAGACACACACATCATGAAATAGTGAAAACAACATGAATTTATCTGGGATATTTTCTGTGATATGGAATAGTTCAGAGATCAATATGCACATTGAATAAAAACAGTAATCTTTCCTAAATGTTGCCAAACTAAGGCCGATACGGAATGACAGAAGCATCACAGTCAGCTCAAAAACTGATACGCTACCTGGTCATCTCCATATTTCTGTATACGTGTGAGTCGTGAACCTTAACTGCAAACATGAAGAGATGAGCTGCTTCAAAAAGATCCTCAACATCTTATACAGGGATCACATTACAAATGAGGAAGTGAATAACAGACTCAGACAAGCAGTTACATAAGTAAGATCAATTTTTTTTAGCAATTGCATGTAATCACTCGCTAAGTGATCAGTACATTGTTCGGGAAGAACACACGAGCATATTCTCACTCATGTAGTGATACGTTTAGCAATTAGAAAACTCTGTGCATGCGTGGCTATTTCTATTTCCGCCCTAGGCCGTTTGCACCTTTTACAAACAGTCAGACTTTGAGCGGCACGTTGACAAGACATCATATTACCTTGCTAGTCTCTCGCTATGGCTTGGGCGGGAGGCGAGGTAACAGTTCCTGTGGAGATGTTGCCTGGATAAGTTGTATACCTCTCTTCTCGTCTCTAGCAAGACGATATGGAACTTACAGACTCAATTCTATTTCTATAGTACATACATGCCGACTGAACAAACCTGTCTTATATTCTTGCGTTCTTAACCCCTTCTGGACCCTATTCTGTGTTGATGAAACTGTGGAATAAAGTTGATTTAAATTGTCGAGAAGATGTTCGTCCTTTTAACTAAAAACTTAGTGACCGTTTTTCTTCATTTCAAATAAGGCCAGTCAGATGAATACAGATGCAGTTACTTACTACAAAATGGTAATCTCAACAGGCATCTCTCTTTCACCCATCAACCTCTTTCAAGTTTTAATGAAGCACTCACATATTGAAATAGTGAGTTTTTTGTGCTGCCTTGCTCATAGCACAACCTGTAATATTATAATATAATATAATAAATTTAAAAAAAAATACTTATTTATTATACAGGGTTCTCGATAAGTAACTATATAATTTATTTCTACATAATAAATATAACATGAAAAAAATATGCAACTGCAATACATAAACTGACAAAGGGAAACACGCTTAAATTTTTTGCAACATGAAACATGTTAAAAAAGCTGTGTGTGTTCTCCATTGAGCTCAATGCACTTTGCTAATCTTTCAGGGACTGAGCAGCATACTTTAGGACACAGATACAACGGCACTTGAGCAATGACAGCTCGAATTTGTTCCTTAAATTCAACGATGCTACGAGTCTTTGCTGAATAGACTTTGTCTTTCAGAACACCCCACAGCGGGAGGGGTCAAATCTGGTGAACGAGATGGCCACTCAAGCGAAAAACGCAATGTTTTGCTCATTTTTTAATCGTGTGGACATAATGTATATCTGAAATAAAAACGGAAATGAAATAAAATTTACATCAAAATGTTTAGCAAATAAAAAAATACAGTTTCTGCTTTCGAATGACACATGAAATAAAAGAAATGCTTAAGCATAAACAAAGTTACAAACAAAAGAAAATATATAGTTACGTATGGGAGACCCTGTATAAATGTGCTGAGCTTATTGCTATTGGGGTATCAACCTCGAAATTTGGCCTATTTAAGACATAAGGGTCACGAGAAACACAAAGGTCAAAATTGTGAGAATGTTGTGCAGCCGTAGTCTCACACATAGCAAGGTAATATGGCGATACTCATAATACGAATATTATGTAATAAGGGATTTTAAAGAAACATTAAATTATGTTATTTTTCATATGGACTGAAAATGATTCATTCTGTATCGTTTCGTAGTACGGGTTGCCAATTGTAATTATCGACCACCATGAGGCCGCTCTGTTTCATGTCAGAAACGGCTCGGTCAACCGGAGATTCAAGGGGTAAACCGGAACTCTCGCAGTGACCACATAAATAATTGCAGCCGTCCTGCAAATACATGTCCATACACATTGGACATCTGAGGATATAGTTTTGGACACGGGCTGCACACAGGCTCAAGTCGACGACAAATGTGGGTCGATTGGGGATATCTTGATAGTGTTTCATGAGACTGATAGAAGATACCCGGATGCAGCTGGTGGTAACACAGCCCCCAATTATGACGGTCGAGATCTTCTTCTTAAGGATGACGTCCTGAATCCATTCGTGGATTCCTTCTGCTTCCATAATATCATTGCAAGGCTTGATGATCGATGGGTAATGGCGCTCGCTGACAAATTTCCCTACAGTCCCATAATAGTCAAAATCGTCTGGGTTGTGGAATGGAACTCGGGTCATAAGAACCGGTACCTGGGGTGATAATTCCTGCAGGAGAGATGCACACTTATCAAAAGTAGATTTTATCTTGATCACGTCGCTGTCCCCGAAGTAGTTCCTCCATTGGCCATAGACAAACGATTTTTGAATGTCAATCAGGATAAGGGCCACATTGTCCATTTCTTTGCAGGACACGTTAGCTGGTCATTACCTGTGAAAATGAAACATGAGAAATATTAGATAGGTTTGTTTTGTTTGTGTTTTTATATAGGTCTTATGGATACTGTCACGGACTATGGAATCGGCTCAGTCAAAATCTTATTCCGTCAGATCTATCGCATACTATTGACAAAGGTATGAACCCCAGTACTATAACGATGAGTAAAAAAGCACTTGTGCTTGATAAATCGTTAACAATAGGTATTGAATTATTTGAATTATTCTTGGTTTGGCCAATGTAATCTCTGACCTACTTCAGGTGTATCTTTTCAAACTTGGGAATCTTTATGTTGAACTCGGAAACCTATACGAAATCTACCCCTGTGGATTAAATAAAGGGTGCAGTTTAAAATTCCGTATATATTCCCAAGTTTGATATGAAGATTCATAGGTTCGACACAATGCATCTGAAGAAGGCTGGAGGTTATATCAGCCGATACAAACTATGGAATTAGATAAGTTGAAATCTAATTCCGTCTGATCTATTGCACACGATTGGGAAAGGTATGAACCCCACTTAATAGCGATAAGTAAAATTACAGCTTATTTTTGATGAATTAATTTTCTTTGGAAGTCATTTCCTTATTTGAGGCGAGATTTTCATAGGACAGATGCTCTATGTGACTCCAACCCAGTAAGGTGATGGGGACCAGTGTTTTCGTCAGGACATCATTTCTAGGTGATTGTCTATCAAGGCTAAAGAGCACTTCACCTGCTTTTTTGAGTTCATAAAAATTTTGATTTCTATAAAAAAAAGTGGAATTATTCACTGGTTCTGTGCTCCGCCCGCCACCGCGGAAGCCAGCCATTCTGGAAGGGTCTATCAGGTATGTGTACGCAGTGTGATGGTTTATGGAAGTGAAACCTTACTAGTGAGGGTTGAGTACATATGTTGCATGGAGAGAAATGATATGGGAATGATACGATAAAAGACAATCTTAGATCTGATGACCTCAGAGGAAGATTAAATTTGGACAGTGGAGGGAGATGTGTACAGAACAGACAACTTTGATGGTATGGCAATGTTGAAAGAATGGATGAGAGTTCTTGGGTTAGTAGATGTAGAACAGTTGAAGTAACAGGTTAGTTAACAAGGGAAATCCACGGAAAACATGGGAGGAAGTGATAAGAATGCACTTGAGAAAAAGAGAGATAAATAAAGACCTGCTCAGAGATAGGTTAGTTTGGAAGTCGATTTCTAGAAGCCGTTCAATGCATGCCAGCATGTGAACAGATGTTAAACCGAACATGATGATGATGATGATAAAAAATCATTTACGATAAGTATTGCGTCATCCTCATCTTGGTTGTTATTTTCATAACGTTTCGGCCAATGTAACCTCCGACCTTCCAGTGCATCTTTTCAGACTTGGAAATCTTCATGTCTGTCTCTGGAAACCTATACAAAATTTCGTACTTAACCCTCTATTTAATCCACTGGGGGTAGATTGTTCTCATTCCATCAACCGGGTAGAAATGTTAATTGTTTTCTATTATTCTTAGTTACTATTGTTTGTCGTAGCAGTTAAAGGTGTTGATTAACAATCCGTTCTAAGTGACAGTTTTGTAAAGGTTGAAAATTCAATCTTTACTACAGTTGATAATAACAAAGAAAAAACATAAAATAATTAACACTTTTACCTGGTCATGGTTGAAAGAACGAGGACAATCTACCCCTGTGGATTAAAGTGTGCAATTCGAAATTCTGTACAGCTTCCCAAGTTTGAAACGTGCACCCAAAGAATTTATATCGTCTGTAGTGAGGATTGAACCTGCAACTTCCAGAAAACTGCTACTTAGAACTTATTTTTACTTGATACCTTTATCGATTGCCTTCCGTGTCAAAAAAATACTTAACACTTCTACTCATTCAATAACTCTCAGAACAATAACAATCTACCCCTGTTGATTAAATCAAGGGTGCAGTTTAAAAATTCATATAGATTCCCAAGGTCGACATAGAGATTCATGAATTCAACAAGATTCACCTGAAAAATGTCGGAAGTTACATCAGCTGAAACATTGTGAAAATAACAACCGAGAGGAGAATAGTAGTCCAGATAATCCAAATTATCAATCCTCATCTTAAAAATTCCTTCCACAATATAAAATGTATTGTGTTTCGGCATTTTTTAATGTAGATTTTCAAAATTACCTGTTTATTTTTTAATGTTCTTATTCGGTTTGAATGAATACGTGGAAGAAGGACAGCATTGAAATGGAATGGGTGAAATATTTAAGGACAAGAGCCCAGTCAGCATTCTCCGGTAAGAGCACCTCAGAAGATTAGCAATAAACAAACTCCTTCTCAAAGGGCTAGAAAGTAAAGCCTGGGAGAGAGGACTTCCTAGAACTGCATACGACTATACCTCAGTCTTACAGAGAACAAAGCCATAACCAGCATGACCCAGACTCTGCCGGTCTGATTTTGATATGAAATAACCACTCCAGAGGATGGCTGGTTAGTGAAACAATTCTTTCATCGCAACAGATTATCCGGATAGAAACAGCAGGAGTAGAAATTGTTCCTTATTTCTCCTCTTCTCTTTCTTTGTTCTTAACAGCCACCAGACATCTGTTTTGTCTTCTTTTTAATAGCAATAGTTGTAAATCATTCAGACGGCAGCTCATCGGATAAAAAGCTGGAGCATGGTTGTACTGATAACACATAACAGTAGTTTGTTTTTCTCTCCTTTCCTTTTTCACTGTTATTAACAGCCATTGTATATCTGTTGTGATGCGTGTCGATTTTCGTCTTCTTTTTAATAGAATAATGACAAACTTTATGTGCACTAATAAAAATAACGGTACTTCTGCAGTGCTTTTTTTAAATAGACTTTTCAAGTTAAATTAAATTTTTATGGTATCTTTTGATTATTAAATTGTTAGGTGAAAATACAGAATAGTTAACAAAGGGTTTCTATATAATAACGTTATTATTTCAGCAGGGTCCGTAAACTGCAGAAGTACCAAAATAACTTAACATTGAAATAGGTATGCCTACATTTTTGGTCGATTTTTAGCTGCCATGGTCTGTAAAAAATCAAAATAATATTAAGCAATTTGGATTATTGGGACTACTGTTCTCATCTTGGATGTTATTCTCACAACGTTTTGATCACTAAATAACATCCAACATGAGAACATCTCAAAAATTCCAAAACACATAGTCCAAATAATCCAAATTATCAGTTCTCATTTCCAAAATTCTGAAACACAGTATGATGAAGCAACGGCAGAATTTATACATTTATGGTCTGCCATATTTGTGAGTGGGACTTATATGTAACTACAAGTGCTACGGACATCAGAGACGTAATTATGTAGTATATTTATCAACATTTCCTCTTCTGTCCTTATCTATCAGCTACTTATTTTACATACCGAAATGTTCATTTTGTAATATATTTTAAGCTGATATTTAACGATTTATTTGCACAGTTCAGTAGAAGAATGATTACACTCAATATTTATGAAGAATAGAATAATGACAGCACAAAATCATTTGGGGTTTAACAATTCTTTTGGGTTTAAAAAAAATTTATTTACAGTTTATATATATATATATACATGATACCCTGTGGGCCTTTATTCAACCCATCCCCATTAGGTGGAAGGAGAAGCTGGCCAAAATATGACTGCTCTACTTTGTGGGTCAGAAAACAGAGACAGATTATCTGCTACATGTCGCTAGTGACTTCCTGTTTGCAATGCAACATCCTGAACATGTAGCTCTTATTCCAATCTTTAACTTTTAATGAAACTTTCTCATTTTTTCTTACTCTCACTTTATGCGGAAAATTCCATTTTTAAAATTATTTTTACAGAAGAACAAGGAATTGTAGATAGAAAAATGGCTATAGATGGAGGGATTCTTTATAGAGAAATTAGTTGTTTTTTTTGGTCAGTGTTGATTTGACACAAGTATTGTGACTGCTAGAACTTAAGAAAAGAAGAAACTAAAGAAAGAGAAGAAGAGAAGGAAAAGAAAGACTTTTTTCAGCTCTTCCGTTAGGTGTCTCTGGCAACTTCTAGCCTATAATGCAATATCCTTACATGTAGCCCTCATTCTAATAGTTTAACTTGTTATAGAATTTTTCTGATTTCGCCTTATGTGGAAAATTCCGTTTTTAACATTATTTTTAGACATTCACATCTAAATATTGTGACATTTCTTTTGTTGGACTAAGGTTTGTTATCTGCAACTGGAAATAGGACAGGAATATATTGTTTAGTTTGGTCTGTTTTATGGCATATAAACCATCTATGGGTTATTTAATGCCGAATAAAGTTGTAAAACATAATTCTATAGGTAGGATAATTATTTATATTCCCAGAATACATGGCTCTTAGAATACATTGCTCTCAGAAAACATTACTTTTAGAAGGAAATTTCACAGAGGGTACCATCATTACTCAAAAACAGGAAAACATAGCACCACACCAGTGAGACTACCTAGAATACATTGCTCTCAAAATGCACTACTCTTTAAAAATTACTCCTTGGCATTTGTAATCTTTGTTCTCGACATGATTGACCCTCAGCCACCACCTTCTAGTATCTATTTGGAGAGTAAATAAAAAAGGAGAAATAAGGTTTTGACTTTTTGAAGAATCAGATTGCATAATAGGGTTAGGAATGAACTTATAGATACAAGGGCATGAGATAACTACCCGATTGATCGGCTCAGGCCTCACCAATCTCCCGTCTAGCCGAAGTAAGGGCCGAAGTGGAAGAATGGCCCAGTCACCAGGATCCGTCCTAAGGCATCACAGGTCGCTACACATGGCCTACAGGTGACCCTGTTTTCGGTGGGGGAAGGGGTTACCCCTCTGCATGGGGTTGCAGTCGGCGAATTTGTGGTCCCACCAACAGGCGGGAATATATTGTAGGTTTTGCTCATATCTGTTGTGGCTGATAATACATTTTCCGATCGGCTTTTAAATATCTTATTGATAACATACACCTTAGAGAACTCATTAGGAGAGTGCTCAGAGTCAGTTACCTTGTGCCATAACTGATGCAAGTGTGAAACGAAAAATAAAAATATATGAAATTGACCTTTAAACATAAAAGTCACAGCGTATACACATGACACCATGATTGGTGTCAAACGGTGACTAGCAAGAAAAGTTTTGTTTAAAAATACTTTGAGGTGTCGTATCTGGTGTAGCAAGGGGCAAAGGTTACAGCTGCGAATTTTGGATAACTTCGGTTGAGTTATCAATACCGTATTGACCGGTCGTTTTAAATTATGAACTTTAAAAGGTTAAGTGTAAATCTCAGCAGATCTGTAGTTCTTTGAATTGATCATATGACGTGGGAGCTGATTTTTTCTTAGATATTCTTAGACAGTGTAGAATTTGAGGTTCTAAGCCTATCTTATATTTTAGTTAGACAATGTCCTCTTCTCTTCCCTACAACCTCTTTTTTACAGAAGATAGGTTGCTAGTCTTTCTCTGCTCTATCGATATTTTCATGGTAGGTGCTCAACTGAGCTCCAATCTATGGTTCCCATCTGTAAAACATTCACAATAAAAAACTTGTCTAGCTACAACCAGTGTCAATAATTTCCCTTTCTACCTGTGTCCCTAAAACTAAACGGAACTTCCATGAGCAAAGTTTCTTTCCTAGAACTACCCGTCTGTGGAACACAATATGACGGGTCTGCTTTCTAGCTGACTACAACATTGTCGTTTTCAAGTATAATGTAAACCAATTCTAATTAAGCTGATCCTTTTAAATAATCAAATTCTAACCAGTTACAACCGTCATTACTAATACCCATGATGATGTCTCACCGTCCACCTAACAAACTCATTAACCCTTATCCTTCAGTGACCTTCCTGTTAAGTTATCTCCCTTGTATTGAGATATAAGAGTTCTATTCCTTTGTGATAAGTTTTTAGAGTGATCTTCCTTACTTGTTGTTATTGGCTATTGGCTGCTAAAACAAGGATGGCAGTTTTGACAAACGGACGTGTGTTTATGACTGGATTTGTAATGAGTAAACTAACATTTTGGGCCTTGATAAGTGGTGACTTGTTAATACATAAATGCTATAACTTCTAGGTCTTTTCATCTTCTCCAACTTACCAAACAAAAAAAAAAATGGATCCACAGTGTTAGTTATGATAAAGTATATTTTTTAAAGACAAAAATGTCTGTCATTTTTGTAAGTAAACATTTATGGCAGCTTGCTCACAACCTAAGTCAGATACAGCACAACAAAATATGCCTATCCATAGATCAAGACAACATTTTTGTAGACAAGACAAAGAGAAATTGCCGACCGGCCAGTTACTCAAGTCTCCGATTGAGTTGAGTCAACACCCAAAGTTCTGCGGATCTTCAAACACACCATGGGCATGTAAGACAATATGCTCATCCCCGACGATTGCCGCCAATCTCAACGTTTGTGCATCATGGTTTTCTGTTTATCTTCATCTTTTGTTCTTGCTGTGTCGTCTTTCGCTCTGCCAATTGCTGAAGGCACAAACACCGGTTTACAAGTATACAAAAACTAAGCGACACAGACTCACAAGATAAAACACAAACTCTGATACATTGTGTATAAATCAGTTGTGCTCTGATCATATGTGATACCGTCAGCATAGAAAAAGACGCCCAAACCTTGTCTCTAGATCGCTGTCTGTCAAGGAATCATTGTCGTTCAGATGATCAGCTCATATCATCGTTTTCTCGGCCTGATCTGCTCTCATCTTCACGAGCCCCAAAGGTTGCCGCAAACTGCTCAATATATTAACTTTAACCAGAAATGTTAAATGCCTGGTCTTTATCCCAGAGTGACTTATAAGTTGAAAATGACTCACCCTGTCAACCACTCCCAGCTGACTCCCTGGAAATAGAGCACCAACTGTGAGGCGTCCACCTGTCTCGAGAGTTCAAGATTTCGCCCCCCCCCACCGTCTTTTTACTCATCTTACTTCTGATAACTTTTCCTTTTTGTGAGTTATTTCCTCGCATTGTCCGGGGTCTTGGCTTTGGAGAAGAGGGACAGTCCATTGTATCACAGGTATAAAACAATTGGCAGAGCAACTAGTTGGAGTGCATGCAGTTCTAGAAGCATCGGAATACATTTGATTTTGTGAGACCCTGGATACAACATTGCGTTGCATTCATGGCACAATTTGACCATATTTTGTGCCGTCTTGAACCAGGATATGACCATGAGTGACTTCCACAGCACATAGGACAACACAAATAAAATAACGAACAGATTTAAAGGTCAAATTACAAATTCTCAAAGGTCAAATGGCATGCATGTGGTGTGAAAAAGATGTGGCAAAATTAGAATTGGTCTCTTTTCTCTGCTACCACTAGGCAGATCAGACATCAAAATCGGTGTCTTCTCAATTCCACCTAGTTTGGACACGGACCACCGAATATAGACTTTAAGAATGCAATAAAAAAAGATATCAATTTATTTTCATAATATTGGAGTCTGAGTTAGTCTTTCAGGGGGAAGCTGGTATTAAACAATTACATAGCAATCATATTACAGTCATTGTTTTGGAAAAGTAAAACACAACTTATATCAGTGAACATTCCAACTGATAGTTAATGAATTTAGTAGCCAGTGGTCACCTGTCTGACCAGATGAGCTAGAACTAAAATAGATTGACATCAGAAGCCGGAAAGTTGGTATATAAGCAGGCTGAGATGTCCCATTATACTAGGGGTGGGACGTAATGGGTGAAAATTTCAGATTCATGCGAGTAGTATTTTTTTGTGTTCACTTATACATAAATAACACTAAACAATCAAACATTTTGAAAATTTTGCAAAATTCAGAAGGTGCAGGCCAAAAATAGTCGTTAGGGCTCCACGGGGCTCAACATCCATCATTTTTCGGTGAAAAAGTGGTTTCATGCGACATTGCAGGTCCTAAAACATCTTCAAAAGCTATCAATGGATATAGATGGTTAAATCTGATATAGTACTTTAATTTAAGATCATTTTCAGGCTGTGAAAGGGTTTTCATGAATGTAAAATAGGCAAAAACTAGTGGCCTGCACCTTCTGAATTTTGCAAAATTTTCAAAATGTTTGATTGTTTAGTGTTATTTATGTATAAATGAACACAAAAAAATACTACTCGCATGAATCTGAAATTTTCACCCATTACGTCCAACCCCTAATATAAGTAGGCTGAGATGTTCCATTATACTTAGATAAGCAAGTCCATTCTTTTGGTTCTGATTGGTTGTTAGTCGTTGAGGGGATACTTTATTATATAATACGTGCAGGACCTGTGGAAATTCCACAGTTGTATCCTTATGATAATGTAATTTCAGAATATATCTGATTATGGAGAAGAAGAATATTTATGGTTATGGAGATCTATCAGAAGTTTGTGACATATTTCTGTTCTATAGAACGTCCGGCAAGAATGCAGACTCCACAATATTATTGTACCATCTTTGGACAGAACAGATAATCAAAGAAGGTGTATTTTAGTTCAAGTTCTATTTTCGATATAACAGCAACATCAGATGGAATTAAAAAAAAATATTGTTCTGCATTGCATCTTCGGCGATTGGCGATTCTACCTTTTAAAAAAAGGGGTGGAGGGTGATAATGTACATACAAGCATGAAATTACTTTAACGTATATTTATATACATTCAAGCAATAGTTTTTCTATCAACTGGACGGTAGCTGGATCCCTTATGTTGCTAAGGGTCATTTTTATTCTACAATAGTAAACCTTGATTATTTGTAAACTGAACTCCAGTTAAACTGTTTGACAACAGTGACTCCGTTTTTAACCATATCGGACACCGCTTTGCTAACTGGTGACTCCAGAGGTGATTTGGATAGTGTGCACTGACCACACAATGAAGTCACATAATAAGGAGAATTCAAGTATTTGACCATACAAGACGGACAGCGGGGGATATAGTTATGGGCCCTTGCAGCGCATAGATATAAATCTACAACAAACTGAGGTGACCACGGTATTCTCTTGCAGTGCTTGGCCAACTGAACAGAGGAAACTCTGACACAGCTTGTGGTCACACAGCCGCCAATGACCACAGTTTCTATTCGTTTATGACAAATCATCTCCAACCATTGATCAATGCCTGCAGCTTTCATTATGTTCGTGCTAGGTTTTATTAATGTGGGATACCGCCTTTCTCGGCGGATAGATTCTAGTCCATCGTAGAGGGCAAAGTCTGCCGGTCTTGGAAATGGAACTTGAGTGAACAGAACAGGGATATCCACTGGCAGATGTTTTAAGAGGGCCACATTGTTGTCGAAAGCTGCTTTGATAGGGGCAACCTCAGAACTGCCAAAGAAGTGTTTCCACTGGCCAGACACAAATGCTTTCTGCAGGTCAATAAGGATGAGAGCAATATTTTCAGTGGATACTTTGGCCATTTTCGTCAACAGTTATTCACCTGTTGATACAAAAAGAGAAAAAAAAAAGACTTAATAATCTAATCTATATACTGTTAAATAGAAACATGTGATTGGTTGACAAAAAAGAATAGGCAGAGTACACATTATCAAGGCAGTAGGTTTTATGATATCAATACCCGAGTTTGAATCTCACGTAAGTCTAAAGGATTTTTTTAAAACTGAGTATGTGTTTTATACTTTTAAAGAAATTAACAGACTAACAAAAAAAACATTACATAAATATTTTTTTTTACTACGTGACTTTTTGCTTTTGATAATCCACAAAAATAGCAGACATAGAGTATATTTGGCATTAATCGAAAGTGAATTATTTTTGCTTGGAATCATAATTTCTAATTTTTTTACCAATAAAACCAATATCTAAATACATTCATAATAGTTACTAAGTAGCATATATTTTTTCCACAAAATTTAACTGACATTTTTTTTGCATTATCTTTTTGATAATGGTAGTATCCGTTAGGCTAATTTTGCATTTCTTTTTCAAAGGAGATAACATTTTATCACCCAGTATTCTTATATGTGTAAGAATAGAGGATTTGTTATCCCCTATCTTAATTTAACACACAAAATGATTTAACGAAACAAACGAAACCTTTTTTACAACAACAAACGAAAGGGGTTTATTCGTATATTTGAGGTTACCTATACCGTTTGGTATAGGTAGAAAGAAACTTAGGACAGTGTTCGAAAGAAGAAGAAGTTAAAATATCTTCAGGCGAAGATAGCAGCCGCCGTGAGAGTCCAGTGGACGAGGAGGCAGGAGAGAGACTGAGGCAATCCTCACTGACGGGTGCCAGGGTAGCGTCTGGTGATCGTCCGCATATCCTAAGGGAGCTCAAGTAGTCCCTTAGAGAACTAATGATATAAATGCGCCCTGCGAGCTGATTGGCTAAACCAGCTCACAGGGACACTGATACGCATTACAAAGTAAATCTATGACTGCTACATCTGCTGGGAAAATGATGATTTTCAGACAGAGAGTTTCTAGACAGCCATGAAATAAGATGCCTATACTCTTTCCTGATACCTGTCGAGGAGACACTCTGAGCACAGCTATCATCACTTGATGGTTTACAGCTCCTGAAAGAAGAATGAACTATTGGCAGCCGACACATACTCACTGTACTTAATTCTTTTCAACAAAAAGACAAATTCACAATTCTTACTTCTGACCACATGCACTCAACTGTGTATGCAACATATATTCATATATTTATATCTAAAAAGATTTTTGGTACTGGTACAGCTTTTAAACCGGACAAACACCGACTAGCTGAGGGTTATGTTAGGGTGAGAGTTAAAAAAAAAAAACAGTTTGGTTTTTGTCTGGTTCACAAACTGTACTAGTACCTAATTTTGTTTCTTTTTTTTTTATTCACCCTAAATAAGGCATATGGCCACTGAACTGTAAACGGCTACAGTGAATTAGGAGCCAGATTTCTAGGGGCATCCTAAGTGGGGAGTTGTGCAGCAAGATGTTTGTTCACATTACATTTAAATTTCTGCATGTTGGTACAGTCGGAGAAACAGGGAGCAGGGAATGAATTCCAAAGGTTAGCGGTTCAAAGAAAGAAGCTATTAAAGTAGAAAGCTTTCCGGCATCTGGGGACCTTTGCAATGGAAGAGGGAATTTTGCCGCTTGTCGGGTTGTTTGGGGGTAATAGAAACAGACTGAAGGAAAAACAAGAAAGAAGAGAAAATGTGTAAATAATAATATTTGTGATGCCGGTAGTGATTCAATCTAGTTTTAGAAAGATTCAAAAATGTTAGCTGCGGTAATCATTATGACTTTTAAAATCTTTTTTAATGGAAGTCGCTCCAAATAAGACATTGTATAAATTACTTGTTTTATAGAAAAAACATTGTTTTTTTCCTTTTTTTAGCAATCCTTTTCTTACAAATTATTAGAGAAAGTCTTGTAATTCACATGAAGATTCACTCCTATACCCTCTATTCGGAAGCTCAGCTGAAATTTTATTTTAAAAATAAATAAGATTACTTTAAGTAAATCATAAAATTTAGGGAATACTAACTAACTCACTATCTCCTCTCTCTCAACAGTATAGTACGAATCCAAGAAAAAACATTTGGCGTAGAGACATTGTATTTATCTTCCTCCCACAGCGGTAAGATGTGACACAAGGTCAAGAGAGTGGGATTTGAAAAACCAGTGCCCGAGAAGATGAGCCCTCTAGCCTACAAAAAATGACTGGGCAGTCCCGTTGGCATTCCCCGGTAGGGGCGCTTCAGGCGATTAGCAATAAACTAATCATTTCTCAAAGGGTGAGAAGGTAAAGCCTGGGAGGGTGGACCTCCTAGAACTGCACAGGACAAACCCATAGACCGGTGGAATCAAGGCCCGAAGGCCAAGATGGTACCAGTCTATAGGGTGTAGTATCCATCGGAACAGATACTACACTTTAATCCCTAGCCCCAAGGCCAAGTTTTAGCAGAATTGGGCATTAAATAGCAGTGCAACTCACTAAAAAAATTTTCTTGGACTCTTTCGATTACTATTGATTAGGCCAAAAACTTTCAGTTATAATTTTAATAAAATTTTAACAAAGATTTGGAATAGTATGCCGTTAAACTGGGAGATTGCCACATTAAATTAGAATCGTTTTCACAATAGTTTATGGTAGTTTGTTAGTTGTTAGAATGCAAGTTAGTTGTTAGTTGTTAGTTTATGGTAGTTTGTTAGTTGTTAGAATGCAAGTTAGTTGTTAGTTGTTAGAATGCAAGTTAGTTGTTAGTTGTTATGGTAGTTTGTTAGTTGTTAGAATGCAAGTTAGTTGTTAGTTTATGGTAGTAGTTTACAGTAGTAAATATAGAGAGTTACGTCACAAAGCACCAGTATCTGTACTTACTTTCCCTTTTAAGACACACACACAATAATAACAGAATAAAAGCTTTCATGTGAGAAGGATGTTGTAGTTTACTTGAAGCATTGTACGTAGTGTGTAAGAAGTTGAATTTTTTTAAGGCGATGCCTGTAATGATAAAAGAAGAATGAATAAGAATGCCTTTCATAAAGTTCCATTGAGCTTCTCAACTTGCCCGTTACCCTCAGGGTGATACCTACTTGTTTTAGAGGTGGCGATACCTTTGCCACGTAAGTAATCTTTGATTTCTCCTGCAAGGAAGTCAGCAGCTCGGTCAGTGTGTATCATATTGGGCATGCCAAAAATAGCAAATAGTTGGTTTAGGCAATGGATCACGGTTTTACTAGTCATATCCTTACAGGGGAAGGCAAAGGGAAAGCGAGTATATTCATCAATTATGGTGAGTAAGTATTTGTTACCACGTACAGAGGTAGGTAAAGGGCCTTTAAAGTCGATGTTTAGTCGCTGGAAAGGTAATATAGCCTGTATGAGTGTTCCTTTGTTACAACTGGCAAATTTAGGTTTCAAATACTGACAGGAGGGGCACGAGTCTGTTATGTTTTTAATTTGTTCTAAAGAAAAAGGAAGGTTTCTTGTCCGGATGAAGTGGCTGAGTCGCGTGACTCCAGGATGGCATAGTGTAGCATGCAAGTCGCGGAGGTCTTGCAAAGTGTGCGTTAATGCAGAGATGCGAGAAAACGTATCAGCAGCTGTATTTTCCGTTCCTGGGCGGTAAGTAATGCTGAATTTGAATTGTGACAGTTCGATCCGCCAACGACATATCTTATCATTTTTAATTTTTGATTTTCTCTTATTATCGAACATAAAACTGACGCTCTTTTGATCTGTAATAACTTTGAAATGTCTCCCGAGTAAGAAGTGTCGCCACTTTCGAAGAGCTTCGACAATCGCAGCAGCTTCTTTTTCGACCGCGTGATGTCTAATCTCGTTCGGACTTAGTGTCCGAGAAAAGAATGCAACGGGTCTACCCTGTTGGTTCAGCGTAGCAGCAATGCAGTATTTACTGGCATCAGTTTCCACTACAAATTCTTTGTCCGGGTCAACAGTTATAAGGGTGGCATTACTTAAGTCGGTCTTCAGCGTCTGAAAAGAATTTAGAATAGACGGGGGTAGTGGAAACTCCCTGTTATGGTTCAGCGGCAGTATCTTATCAGAAAAATTTCGAATGAATTTACTATAGTAAGAGAACATACCAATTATTCGTTTTTGCGACTGTAGATTTAGAGGCGGTGGCATTTCAAGGAGTGGTTTTAGCCTCAGGTAATCAGGAGTAATTTGGTTGTTCTGGATTGTGTACCCAAGAAGTGTGATAGAAGTAGTAGAAATGATGCTCTTACTTTGGTTGAGTGTGATGTTGCATTTTTTTGCTACATTATAAAACATTTGAAGGTTGTAATCGTGTTCTTGTTGATCCTTTCTGCATATCGTGACATTGTCTACATACACAAAAGTATCTGTTAATTTTTCTCTTTCTACAATGTCATCGATGCATCTTTGAAAGGCACTCACTCCGTTAGTGACTCCAAAAGGGATACGAGTAAATTGGTAAAGTTTTCCATTTACTTCGAATGCTGTGTATTTCCGATCGGCGTGACTAATTGGGATTTGGTGGTAAGCAGACTTCAGGTCAAGTGTTGTAAAAACGTTGTATCGAGCTATGTCATCAATCATTTTAGTAATGTTAGGCATGGGATAGGCATCCAGTTCTGTAAATCTATTTATGGTGTCGCTGTAGTCGACCACCATTCTTTTTTTTTGATTCTCGTTAGAGGTCACTAAAACTTGGGCTCGCCAAGGAGATATAGAGGGCTCTATTATGCCTTCCCTCAGCATTCTGGCAGTTTCCTCTTTAATAAAAATGTTGTCAGTGAATGAGTGACGACGAGATTTGGTGGCAATAGGGGTCGTCCGAGTAGAAAGATGAGAGAAGAGGGGAGGAGGAGAAATTTTGATACATGGAAAACTGTTACTCTTACCCATCGCTCCAATAACAAGTTCTTCCCTGGGACCGTCGAATTTCAACGTCACAGTTTTATATTGTTTTAGAAGGTCTTTTCCGACAATCATATCCGTGAACAGGTCCTTAATTACTTCCACCGTCATGGCGTGGTGGTTTTTACCGTTTAGAGAGATGTCAACAACAGTTTCGCCGATGATTTTAGTATGATGATTCGGGTCTGCCAATGCTACGGTTTTCAGTTTGGGGATAACAAAAAGTTTCAGCTTTCTTGCTGTATTTTTGCTAATGAACGTCCTCACGCTGCTGGAGTCTACCATAGCATTCACTACCTGCCCATTTATTTCGCATTTGGTGTAGGTGATGTCTTTGGCACCCGTTCCTAGTCAGGAGAGATTGGGTGGGGGGGAGTCCGGGTCGTACAACACAGCAGCAGGAGAGGAGGATGATCTACATACCTTAGCCCAATGGCCATTTTTTTTACATTTTCTACACTCGGCATTACGTGCAGGACACATCGCCCGTGCATGCCGTGTGTTCCCACAGAAGAAACAAATTCCTTTTTGTAATGTATTTCCTTTTACAGCGGCTAAGGGAGTTTCTTCTGGTTGACCTACGGTAGCTGTTACGCTCGGGTGGTAATCGAAGCTGGCCGTATGCTTCTCCGCTTGTTCTAGGGATCTAGCCACTGTAAATGTCTCTTGTAGTGTCGAGAAAGGTTTTTCAAGTAGGCGCTGACGGATAGACGAAGACGAGATGCCGCTAATGAACGCGTCCCGTATATATTGTTTTTTTGTTTTCCTCGGCACTTACCGCTTGAAATTCGCAAGATTTAGCGAATACTTCCAACTGTTGCATGAACTCGTCGATGGTTTGTGTCGGTTTCTGTTTACTTGTCAGGAGTTGATGTCTGTTAAATACAATGTTTGTTGGTTTCATATAAATAGCGTCTAGCGTTTCTATGGCGCCGTTGTAATCCGTGGCGTCGCTTATGATTTCGAAAATTGTCGCCGAGACAGAATTGATCAATGCGAAAAGATTTTGCGCATTGTTTTCGATTTGGTCGTTATTTAACGTGCGTAGGTAATATTCAAATGTTAGTTTCCAATGTTTGTATATTTTTTCCGAATTCGGAGCAGTTGGTTCTGTGTTAAATCTTTCTGGCCGCAGTAATTTGTCCATTTTTTTTTTTTTTTTTTTTCTTATTTTAAGCTGATAAAATTGTAAGGGAGTTTCTTCTTTAAATGCAATTTGGTGTTGAAAACACCGTTTTATACTGGACAACAGTAAATAAACGAAATGACAATATTAAAGAATTCAATAATTTTGAATTAAATATTTATTTACCAACATAATGTGTTGAACCAGGATAGTATGGATGGTATCCTATTCTTTAAATTTTCAAGGTAAACCTCCTTTTCAAAAATAAATAAATAACCACTCAATCAGAGTGTGTTTACGCCTAGAAGTCAGGAACACACATTATGTTGATAAATATTTAATTGAAAATTATTGAATTCTTAAATATTGTTGTTTGTTCTGTTTAATTTGTCTCGTATAAATGGTGTTTTCTACAAAACTGTCTTCAAAATTCAACTTCTTGAATACTTTTATGTTTCGAACTTATTGAGATTGTGGTTTAATAATTTGCATTATTTCAAGTTGCTTCTTTCTCAAAACTGCAGGCTTGTCGAACACTCTTCCTGCTGACTGTTTTCCTCCTACCTATAGCCTTGTTCTATTCAAGACTAAGGTCAATAGGCATCTCCTGTCTTTGTGATAATCATCTTTCGTGCTTGTTAGCCCCTTACATCAAGTGGCTTCATCTATTTCCTGAGAAAATCGACAATGTTTTTGAAGAATGAGAATTTGGGATATTCTCATTCTACTAAGGTAGGCAAACTGGGAATGCAAGCGCAACATAAAATATTATATAAACAATTTAAAGATTTTCCCAGCATATAAGAATACTGGGTGATAAAATGTGATCTCTTTTGAAAAAGAAATGCAAAATTAGCCTAATGGATACTACCCTTGACCATGAAATCGAATATGCCGAGTTAACATCTCAGTACATCTCTTGCGGTTATTTACTTACTAAAAACTTTTCGGAATAGGATTAAAGAATGAGAATATTAAAATTTGGATTAATTGGACAACTATTCTCATCTTGAGTGTTATTCTCACAATGTTGCAACCGCTGTAAACTCTGCCCTTCTTCATGTGTATCTTGTCGAACTCGGGAAGCTTTCTGTCGAACTTGGGAATCTGTACATAATTTTGAACGGAATCTTTTATTTAATCTACAGAGATAGAATGCTTTCGTTCCATCAGCCATGACCGGGTAGAAGTCTTGAGTAATTCGCAATTGTATTCTTAGTATCACCCACACTGAGGATTGAACCTTCAACCTCTACAAGAGTGTCACTTAGAACTGATTATTACTAAGTACTTTATCCGTTATGCACAGGTCTTTGCGGATATTTTCATTCTACTAAAATGGGCTAAGTGTGGTTAGGGATGCAAGTGAATCTTCTAAACACATGCTTACCAGCATGCACACGTAGACGACAACGTGTGGTAAGAAGTGCAAGTGAATTTTCTAAACACATGCTTACCAGTACGCACACATAGACGACAACGGGTTGTAGGAAGTGCAAGTGAATCTTCTAAACACATGCTTACCAGCATGCACACGTAGACGACAACGGGTTGTAGGAAGTGCAAGTGAATCTTCTAAACACATGCTTACCAGCATGCACATGTAGACAATAACGTGTGGTAGGAAGTGCAAGTGAATCTTCTAAACACATGCTTACCAGCATGCACACGTAGACGACAACGTGTGGTAGGAAGTGCAAGTGAAGCGTCTAAACACATGCTTACCAGTACGCACACGTAGACGACAACGGGTTGTAGGAAGTGCAAGTGAATCTTCTAAACACATGCTTACCAGCATGCACATGTAGACAATAACGTGTGGTAGGAAGTGCAAGTGAATCTTCTAAACACATGCTTACCAGCATGCACACGTAGACGACAACGTGTGGTAGGAAGTGCAAGTGAAGCGTCTAAACACATGCTTACCAGTACGCACACGTAGACGACAACGGGTTGTAGGAAGTGCAAGTGAATCTTCTAAACACATGCTTACCAGCATGCATACGTAGACGACAAAGTGTGGGAGGAAGTGCAAGTGAATCTTCTAAACACATGCTTACCAGTACGCACACGTAGACGACAAAAGGGTCAAAAGGTTAAATGAGTAGACATTTATTCATAGTTTTTCTGCACAAACATTAATACAACAGAAAGTAAGGTAACAAACAGTTAACGCATGTCCCACAACAATTGAATGCACATAATTGTAACACAAACAAGGGAGTTATGTGAAACACATTAGAAATTTACTTACAGTCGACACATGGGAGTTCGTAGTAGGAGCCGGACCGAGACCCAGTAGGTCTGCCCTGTTTGGTTGTGAGCGAGCACAAGAGGAAAGGAAGTCTAATCGTCGGACTTCATAATCTCACAAGAGTGGAGACGAGGTCACGTATATTTGTGGTCTCCTTGACCCCTTTCTTCTAAGGGCACAACCATGACCCTAAGAGGAGATTACTCTGTTGTCCCTACATCTTTTTTCTTTCCCTTTGAAGTCAGAAAAGTCGGGAAATATTGCTAAAGTGGCAATAGAAGGAAAGAGAAAGTGTTCATGTAGAAAGTTTAAGAGGGGAGATACTAAAATTAAAGGTTTTTGGAAAGACATCACCCACTCCCAAACTCCATCCTTATTTCTTTTGCTCCCACTTAGGTCTCACTACCACTTAGATATTTATTTGTTTGTTTTTCAGTTCGAAACAAACCAGAAAACTGTACGTGGGCAATCTACTCTTAGAAATGGGTGTGGGGGGGGGGTCTTATTAAGCTGACCATGATTTTATTTGATTTCTTTCTGTTTGAGTGTTTTTTTATTGTCATATTCTTCATCAGTTTTTTTATGAGTAAATGTGGTATTATAGTGACTGCTGAATTAAATTGATGGACAAATGGTGAAAGAATTAAAGAGGCATCTAGTTAAGAGTAGGATAGAGGATGACCACCGAAATGTTTTTATTTTGTTTAAATAATATTATTTTATTAAAATTTTCTCATGAAATATCATAAAAATAGAAAAACAATAGTAATTTCATCAAATTAAAAAAAAACAAACAAAATACAACTAACAATAATTACATTCCCCAAAGGTGGAAACGAGATAACAGTAAATTTGACGAGATAACAGTAAATTTTCCATCACTTATAAAGGGAGGCAACTCTATTATCAACACTTATGAATTATCCCCCTTGCACGAATAAACTTTTTCTCCCAATTATTATTGAGATCGCATAATAACTTGTAAGAATTTTTAACTGCCAATTGAACGTTTGTATTTCGGATTTTTTTTTTAGATGGAGGTTGATAAATCGTATTATTTCGATCATTCGGACTATTATTCTCATCTTGGTTGTCATTTTCACAACGTTTCGGCCAATGTAAGTTCCGACCTTCTTCAGGTGCATCTTTTCGAACTTAGAAATCTTTATGTCGAACTCGGGAATCTATATGAAATTTCGAACTGAACCCTTTATTTAATCCACGAGGATAGATTGTTCTCGTTCATGATACATGGATGGTTAAATGAGTTAATTAACAATGACAATCTTCTAGAGGTTCAATCCTTACTACATGCGGTAATGATTAAATGGCTGACGGAACAAGAACAATTCACCTCCGTTCCCAAATTCGACGTAAATATTCCCTGTATTCATTATAAATAGACACCCAGAGAATTTTAGTGTTTACGTAGTCAGTCCTGAGTATTGACAGAGAATCCTGAGTCAGTTCAGGAAATGTCCAAAGCAGTTTACGATTTGAAAATCACTTTATTTTCTTTTTCTGAGGAAGTTTTTTCAACTTTATCTTTTTAGGGTGGGGGAGGGGGGGCTATTCTTTAAAAAAACCTTACCCTTACATGCTCAGTGTCATCTATTTTTTTACATTTTTTTCACGGCTTTCAAATCGTAAACTGCTTGGGACATTTCTGGGACTGACTCGGTATTGTTCGTTGATACTCAGGACTGACTACGTAAGTACTGAAATTATCTGGGTGCCTATTCATTACAAGTACCATAGGGACCTCCAATTGCATGTGAAGAACGGTGACGTCACTATTTCATGTGTACGTTAAGAAGTCATACATTCGTTTTGCTTTACCGATTGCAAAAAAAACTCTCTCAAATAAAGTTATACTTGTTTTAAAGTAAAATAGTTTAGTTAAAGGTTACATTATCAAATTCTGAAAGAAACCCTTCTTCATTGTCCGATGAAACTACGAAATTTTCTTGTTTTACGACACACGGGGTAGTGTTTACTAAACATCGCGTGAGACATGGCAAGATATTATCTATGTACGGATGAACAGAAGTGAAACAAATTACTTTACTACTATGGTGTAAACAAAATTAACGGTTTGTTTTAACCATTTTTTTCTTCCTTGAGACAGATTATTACTTTTTTTTTACTGAAAAAAAAACAGAATTGCCTGAATAACTTACATATTCACTTTGGCGCTGTTTTACTGAATGTGGAAGTGCCGCGATTCCGAAACTTAATATATTAATATATATATATATATATATATATATATATATATATATATTAATATATATATATATAGTGTTTACAAATTAGCGTGCGGCGTGCACCAATTTTACTCTAAAAATGTATGCGCGTGGGACAATTTCACTTTAAAAATTGACGTGTTAATTATGGCTAGTATTGCGTTCCATAGTTGCGGCAAAATCAGTTAGTGCAAAAAATTTTTCTTACTTCTAGCAAATGAAGTAGTTTTTTCCAAGTACATAATATGACATCCGCCACAACTTTTGTCTTTTACGATTCATAATACTTCGGGCTATATTATATTAAAATATTTTGAAAAATTTCGAACACGAATATGTTCAAAAATGATGTTTAAAACCGATAAACTCGATCAATACGATCAAATGAATAAATGTCTCTGAAAATAAAAATTATTTCGTAAAACTTTTTTTTTTTTTGCATTTCAATAAATCACAGTATATTTTATTGAGAAAAGGTAAAAAAAAATTCAAAACATAATAATATTGCTTTTATTTCCACTTTTTATTTGTGCATTCACGGACCAGTTTACTAAAACAGTTTACGTAAAATTTAATAAAATTAATCCAATGTGTTTTTTAAAAGAGTTTAGTTTTATATAAGAAAAAAAAATCGCCGGATGACAATATATTTCGTTCAATATTTCATAAAATGAAACAGGGGGGGGGGGGGGAATCACGTAAAAAAAATATTTTCCCTAATATATTTTAGGAAAACAGCATTTTAAAGATAAATTAGTCCTATAATGAATAAGTATTGAAAATTTCGTGAAGATCTGGCCATAACTTGATTTATGCGAGATTTATTAAAAATGTGCCTATCACAGCGCACATAAATGCTTATACATAAGAACGTTAGTTTATCACGTAAAAAAAAGTACACAACATTTTAACTTCACATTTTCATGAGTTTCGTATGCTGGAAAAAATTCTAAAAAATCATCAGCAGTTTATTTAATGTATCCTCTTTTGAATGGTAAAAAAGTTTTGTTGATAATCTTAATCTAAATTAAAGTTACATCGTGTTATATATAGGGGGGGATAAATAGTTCACAACCAATTGGAGGTCCCTAAAGTACCAGATCCCCAAGTTCGAAAAGATAGGTGGTTACATCGGCCGAAACGTGAAAAATAACAACCAAGATGAAAATAGTAGTCCGAATAATCTATCTATATAACTATAAAAAAAACTTATGGTGTTTAGAAGTTTGTCTGTTCGTACGAAAATAGAAACATGTGATTGGTTGACAAAAAAAGAATAGGCAGAGTACACATTACTAAGGCAGTAGTTGTTATGATATCAATACCCGAGTTCGAATCTTATGTAAGTCTAAAGGATTTTTAAAATAAATTTACAGAAAGTAACATAGAATAATAACATAAAAAATTATATAAATATTTTTTTATTTAACTAAGTGACTTTTTATTTTTGATAATCTGCAAAATAGTAGAAATAAATGGTGTTCGACATTAGTTCAAAGCAAATTATTTTTGCTTAAAACATAATTTATAATGTTTTTGCTAATAAAAACAATACATTCATCATAGTTACTTACTCTCTCATGCAAATACTAGGTAGCATATTTTTCTCTTCACGAAATTTCACAAATATATTTTTTTTTAACGAGGTAGAAGCTAGGTAAAGATGGAAATTGACATACCCAGGTAGTGTGCCGACAACGCTCAAGGAACCGGTATAAACTAGTCAACATAATTCAATTTTACTTTCATTAAAAAAATGTTGCAATTCAGTAAATCAGACTTTCACAAATAATTATTCTTTTTAGGCTGTTTATTTGCCGAGATGGAAATTGAATTTTATTCTTTTAAATTTATCTTTACTGTCATAAATGTAAGTTTTTTTTTACCTCCCTCCCACGGTGGGAAGGGTTAGACACAAAGTCAAGAAAGTGGGATTTGAAAACCAGCTCCCTAGAGGAAGAGCACTCTGACCCCCCCCCCCCAGAAAATGCCTGGGCAGCCCCGTTGGCATTCCCTAACCCCTTCTCAAAGGGTGAGAACGTAAAGCCTGGGAGGGTGGACCTCTTAGATAGAACTGCACAGGACCATACCTCAGACCGACAAAAACAAGGTCACCCCAGCACAGCTTGTCCAAGATTCTGTCTGTCTGATTTTGGTATGTAATAGCCACCCTGGAGGGCAGCTGGTTGTTGTATATTTGTTTCTTTCCCTTTTTTTTTTTGTTAACTATACAACACTTTTGCCCAAAACGAATCCCCTACTCTCAATTCTTAAATAATTGTGTTTTTTTTTTCTTCTTTCCGCCAAGTTTTACAGAGTGTTCAAACGTCTAAAAAAAAAGTAGAATTTAATTTTGGGGTGTAGGGTGTCAATCTACAAATTTACCCTTTTCTTTGCTATTAATTGTATACTTAGTACTTGACTCAGGATTCTCCGTCAATAATTGGGACCGACTCAATAAGTACTGAAATCTTCTGGATATCCATTCCTTACAAGTATCGAAAATTTACCTTTTTTTATTTTCATTTACTATTAATCGAATATTTATCTAAATAAAAAATATTATAATAAATTGATATTTTTTCAATAAGGCGAAATTGAGCTTTAAGGGTCTTGTAAACTATAAATTGATATTTAACAGTTTTGTTGCACTCGTGTTGCGCACATCTTTTTCAGTGTTTTTATTTATTTTTTTTTTTTTTCGTATTACCATAAACACTTAGTGGTTAGTGGTAGGATTAAGAAAGGCATGTGTTTTTTTATGATTTTAAAGTTATATTTTATTTTTTTTTTTTAAATTGATTTCAAAATCCCATGGTTGCCTCCCATATTAATTACTAAAAAGTCATTAAAAAAATCCTAGCCCTTCCTTAACGTTGATTGAGTTATTTGTTGCTTTTTTTAATTGCTTCCATTATTACAGTCACAAAAAGAAAATATCAAAACTGTTACTACATCGACCATTGCTACTACAGAGAGATGCCACTACCCATTGTGCCAAGTACTTAGTGTTACCTAGACCAACAGCTGTTTCTGTGAACGAGAAGATTTTCGGAGAGTAGAAAATAGACCTTGGGGTTACTTTCGGCAGCCTCGTAACTCTTGCTTCCCTTATTTTGTCCTTTAGTCCTTACATTTCATGAGCGATGTTGCTGACAAAGGGGGAAGAATTGCTGTTTTCTGGGTCAGAATCTATCCATCTAACACTTGTCGTTGGCTAGTTGTATACCTTAAAGTGGTAATTCTTTTTTTAGCTCCTTACATCAAGTGGCTTAATGCCTTGTCTGGAGCGATTTCCATAAAGGAAAGAAGAAAAAAAAGAAGGGGGGAAGAGTGCTCTTCCTCTAGGGAGCTGGTTTTCAAATCCCACTTTCTTGACTTTGTGTCTAACCCTTCCCACCGTGGGAGGGAGGTAAAAAAAAACTTATCAAACGATAGAAAATTTAATAAAGATAAAATAGTTTACCCTAATCCGACTGAAAGCCACCCCCAAACTTAGGGTTAGTGATACCATAAGCCGTTTTTCAAAATTATATTTTATGCCTGGAATTAGCGACCAGCTCAAAAAGAATAATTACACCGCCATTTTGACTGACGAAATCTCTTAAGTGAAAGTAACAAAACTTACAAATAGTTTCCAAAAATTTAAAACTATTCAGGTTGATAAAATATTAAATTTTCTATTGTTTGGTAACAGTTATTTAAAAAAATTTTTTATTTTTAAATTCAGTCCAAACAAGGCACATTGTCACTGAGATGTAAGGGGATACTATGAATTTGGGGCCATATATATAGTGGGGCATCATATGTGGGGAGTTATGCAACAAAATGTTTGTTCACATTATATTTAAATTTCTGCATGTTGGTACAGTCAGGGAAACAGAAAGGGGATTCAAAAGATTAGCAGTGCAAGGAAAGGAGCTATTGGAGTAGAAAACCTTCCGGCATCTAGGGATCTCAACAGTAAAGGGGTGGGATTTTGCTGATTGTCGTGTTGATCCGGGATATTTACATCGAGAGGCACCAGAGCAGATGATTCATTAGAGCACATTCTATTGAAGTACTTGTAAAACAAGCACAGGGATGCAACATTGCGACAGTGGGACAGGGGATGGAGCTTGGTAGACAGTTATTTGTTTCTTTCACCCTTTTTATTCGTTGTTAACTATACTATACTTTTGCCCAGTTTCACATCTAAATTTAACGTAAACTGATCCTCCACTTCCGGGTCATTCTACCTTTCTAGGGCAGTAAACCACATATTTTAATGACTAACCCTAAGTCCGAGCGACAAAGTTGTAACCTCCCCCCCCCCCCCCTAAAGAAAAACGCACAGGATTTATCTCCTATAGCAAAAAAAAAAAAAGAAAAGATTAACTGTCCTAAAACGTTAGAATGGATGGAAAGGGAAGTTCATTTTACGTTAAATTTATAAGCGAAACTGATTCCCCAGTAAAAATTCTAAAATAATTTTTTTCCCTTCTTTCTGCCAAGTTTGGTACTTCTGCAGTTTACAGACTGTGCTATTTTTTTAGATAGGATTTTCATGTTAAATTCGATTTTTACGGTATCTTTTGTTTATTAAATTATTAAGTGAAAGTACAGAATAGTTAACACCCCCTCCCTATGTTAAGAATGGCTTTCTAAATAATATAACGTTATTATTTCAGCACAGTCCGTAAACTGCAGAAGTACCCCAAGTTTTTCAGGGTGTTCACACGTAATCGTCTAAAAAGTAAAATCTCATTTTTTTGGGGGTTGGGGGGGGGGGAGTGATTTAGCAATAATACAAAAAAAAAATACAATTTTCGAAGACACCAGTGACGTTTTCTAATTTTATTAATATAGTTGTAATTCAAATATGTTCACTTTTAAGTTCAGAATTATTAAAATTAATGGTTCTGTTTCGGAACCGTAAACCATAGATTTTACTGGCGTGACGTATGTACAACGAATGCTACGAAATCGAGAAAGACGAAGCAAGTACGCCGTTCCGATGGTTATCGACCCCCCCCCACTCTCCATGTTAAGAATGGATTCTAAAACTCCGCTAGTAAAATCTATGGTTAACGATTACGAAACAGTACCAAATTAAACGCGTCTTCACTTTCGTTGTCAATGAATCGAATTTATTTCAATTTTTTCACAGGTGTACACAAAACAATGATATCTTCGAACGATTAAACTTCATCGAATTGCAAGAAAGACACGAAGATAGATCGAGATTAAAACTTTGTTATGAAAAGAATAGCGAAAAACAAAATTTAGTAGCACAAATAAAGGAATTACGTAACTACGTTTATACTTACATAAAATATTAATAATGCGACAGGTGACTCGTCGGAAAAAAAACTAGCTTGCCGGTATTAAAAACCGGTGAACTTTACAAAAATGTCCCTTCATTAAAAATCATCCACTTCAATATCATTTGTTTACAAGTTTTCCTCGTATTTACATGCGTCGCACAGCAGATATTGTACAAGACCAGAAAGTGGGGGGGAAAATGGATCCGTCGGCAGTGTAGTATCTGTTCTGTCCTCGGGCAGGTATTTAATTCCCTCCACCGCAGGAATATGTGACACAAGGTCGGGAAGGTGGGGAGATAAAGCCAGCGCCTCTAAAGAAGGAGCACTCTGGCCTATCAAAAATAGCCTGGGCAACCCCGTCGGCATTTCCCGGTAAGGTCGCCTCAGGTAGCAAGCAACAAACTTACTCCTCCCCAAAGAGGGGAGGTAAGGCCTGAGAGGGTTCACTTCCTAGCAAAACCCAGGACAGTATACCTCAGCCCGGCAGATAAAAGGCCACCGAAATGGCCCAGACTGATTATCGAGAACGGATCCTCGACTGGTATAACCCCATCCCGATGTCCTCAATCAACTGAAGTTAATGAGAGACTGATCAGGCTGGGGTTGTCCTCGGGCAGTGAGAGAGAAATTCTTCCAGACTCAAGTAATTTAAATTTTTGTCCAAATCTAGTGCCCTTTTTTGGGTAGCTGGTTTTTGTCCACATTAAAAACCGAGATTGGGGCTAACTGTGCCCTCGTGGAAAGGCAGGTAAATAAGGATAATCGGCAGTAAATCAACCAAATGAGAGGGTAATGTCTGGGAGGGTGCACTTCGTATGACGGAATCAAACCATATCTCATTCAAACAAAGAAGGGGCTATCAAGAAGGCAAAACAGCTCCCAGGTAACCAGGATGATTGCCAAGGCGAACTTTGGTTGGTATGACAAAAAAAAAAAAAGGTCGCGGACCCTACCCCGATATCTAAAATATTGGTGCTTATGGAATGTAAGGACTAAAGGACACAATAAGGGAAACAAGAGGTACGAGGCTGCCGAAAGTAACCCCAAGATCCATTTTCTACTATCTGAAAATCTTCTCGTTCACAGAAACAGCTGTTGACATATGAAAAACGCATTTCCAAATAAAAACTATTGTTTATACTTACGTATCAGGCAAAAATAAGTATCCTCATCAACAATTAGGAAAAATTATTTTAATTAAAAATAAAAATCAGTTTTATCGTATTTTGCCCACTGCCATTTATTTATTACTTGTTTATATGACAGACTGAGTTATGTCCCCCTGACATCGCTCTAATCAATGGCTGATCCGTAAAATACGATAAAACTGATTTTTATTTTTAATTAAAATTCTACTCGATAATTTTTCCTTATTTTAGCTGTAAATACCTATTTTTGCCTGATATATAAGTATATCAAAGAGTTTTGAGGTTAATTTATTTGAAACTGCGATTTTGGAATGCCAGGTGCGGTATGTAAATCCGGATCTAGCGGGTTTGTAGGCCGAGGATCATTTACCAATCTAAAAGACAAATGAATTTTCATCGCACTGACCAGATACTGGAATGATGTGGAGAGTACTGGAATCTTATTGGACACTTATTGCCACTCAAATTTCTCAGTAATGCAATGGTCGTTATTAGAAAGAAATTACTAGTAAACGGCTGTTTCAATGAAGCAAAATAATTTGCAATGATTATCGCAAGAGGCAGAGAATGAATGCTGTGAATCTGAGGAGACTTGTTTTTGTGGTGAAGCAAAATATAATCGAGCGAACACGAGAAAGCAAATGGCGTTAATTTAAACCCTGTTTCTTTCTCTGCGTTGTTTGATACCCTATTTTTGTCTCCGACTAAAAAACATGGAAGTTTCATAGAATTGCGTTGGCTAAGGACTTCGGCCATTCAGAGACCGACACGTTGGTTGACCAGCGCAAGACTTCGGGCCCCTATAAAAGAAACGAGGAAGGCTCGTTTCTCTCTTTCTCTCTCTTCTCTCTTTTCACTTTTTATCCAGTCAGCCTACAGAGCACACAAGGAAGTCGCCTCCCTCCGGCTTGGTCGAGGAGGAGGCAAACAGAAAAAGTATCTAACAGTTTTAATTTCTCGCATGAACAAAGAACCCACATTCAAATACACATTACCTTTGTCACAAATATATATACGCAAACTTTCTATGGCTCATGCACATACAGAACAAAGGACACTAGGTTATCGGATTGACATCCTCTATTTTATCAACAAACGGAGTGGATAGAAACACCGAAATTCACTTCACAGAATTCGCTTCAACAACAAAAGCTCAAACTGGGGCCTTAAAAATCAGCTCCCAGAGACAGTCGAACAAAAAGGCGCAAAAAAAGCAAAAATGTTAATTACGTGTGGTGCTCTGTACTACGTCCACCAAACCACTCTGAAACAATATAAAAGCAGACTTTGCGACAAACTCTCACTTTCTCTTTTTCCTCTTTCCACTCGGTCTCTCGTACGCTTAACAGAGAATACAATTTCCGCTCCCCCTCATCTTTGGGTGAGAGGGGTGCCAACGCGTCGGCTGACTACTAAACACACACCCACACACATACACAAAGGTTTACACTCCTATCATCTTCGACGCATACAAGAACCTCACACATACACATACAAATGCCTAAACGAATGATCAACTCTCACGCATACACATTCGTACAACCACGAACAAAATGCGACACTCACATTCACACACTTCGACACTTGGCTACACTACGCACATACATACACATTCATAACTCACAAGCAATGAACATTTATCATTTCTTTAACCGGCCACTTGAACTGAACACTTAATGCTCTGTAATTTGTAAATATATAAATATTTTGTGTTACCTTTCAATTAGGTTTTATTCTTCCTTCAACAGTATGCATGTCTTATCTTTCATTCAACTTTCATTCATTGGTTCATGCTTTATCCTGTTTCTCTGGGAGTTATACGTCTTAACAAATTTAATGGCCCCTACAAGGTAAACGAACAATTAGAACACTATCTCAAAATATAGATTTTTACGAAGACCGGAACTTGTAGCTTTACTGACGCCTTAGCTAAAATAAAATGTTGTTGATCATAAAATGTTTTGTTAATTAATTAATAATGTTTTCCTTCGCCTTTTTAATTCACCGATAATAATGGTTTCTTTCCATTTCCATTTTCTTTCATTCCGATGTTAAGCTTAACCCTACGCCATTTTTGGTTCCCACGTGGTCGATTGTTATCTGTTAACGCAAATATGTCACAAATGACTAAGAAAACCCTCAATATTGTTTCTGGCTAATTCTTCACTGTATTTCCTTTAAAATAATTTGTGACGTCACTAGTAATATTCATCAAATAACATAAGGATTAAATACCTATGATTATTCAACGCCCTTCCATTATAAATAAGCCAAGCCACGTGGACACCATAATATGGTATCGCCGAATGTTGGTTCGCATGTCGTCATATTGACATCCTTTCCAACATCTCCTGGGGCTATATTTTTACACAGACCCCAGAAGACGCCCCATGTTATTGCCAATGAGCAATCACTGATAATGACTCGTGTGAAAACTCTCAGTAGGTAAATCATAACAAGGACGCAAGTGAGATTGCATACCCCCACCTGACACAGTAAGGATGGGCCAAAGTCTTATCTGGGTCTTACTTCTCCATATTGTATGAAGTATTCCCGATGTTATGTTATGGGAACAGTGATAACTCAAAAACTATTTATCTGATAAGGCTAAAATTGTGCATGGTTGTTACTGATATCAAAGAGCTTCGGATCTATACATAAAACAAAATCAGAAATTGAAATTGCGTCAACATTTCGACCGTGACTGAACTTTTCAGGGTCAAATGTCAAGATCAAGGTCATATAAGATGTGGGTCTTCATTGGCTACACTATGGGCCAAGTAGCGAGTCTCTATGATGAACACAACTTAAGTTATCACCAAAAGTGTAACTTTCATATTTTCCGTTACCCTGTCCCTGACCTTTGACCTAGATACCCCCAAATTAAATCTGTTTGATCTTGACCGATATTTCCACCAAGTTAAGTGACGATCGGTCAAGCGATGTAGTCGCTAGGCTGTACACAAACAAACAAATTCGACCGTAAACATAACGTCATTGGCGGAGGTAATCATAGATAAATCAACTGTAAACGGCTGTTGCGAGAACACAAAATGCAGTATGTTCCGTTTCCTCGACACCCGGTTGTTTTACAAGCAGGTGTCGAAAGAAATTGAAACTACTAGAAACCTGAGGAGACCTATTGTCACTCAGACTCCAGGGAACACCACCTGTTGTTGCCAGTAAGCGATCACTGGATCATTGATGATGACTCGTGTGAGATCTTCCAGTGAGTAAACAACAACTACTACTACTACTACTACTACTACTACTACTACTACTAATGATAAAATAATAAAACCTGGCCAGTTCCTTTAATTTGTTCACGCCTCACATTTTAGCTAGTGTTGATAGCTCGAAAATTAAAAATGAAAATCAGTCTAATTACTTTTTGATTGCACTTTGTGTTTTAATTAGAGTTGCTAATTCGAAAGAAATAAAAACAATTTAATTATTTTTTGATCAGCCTCCCGGTTCATTGATAAAATAGTGGCGCCTTCGAGAAATACTGTTTTTCTTCGAGGATGGAAGCAACAAAATAACTATAATACTTGACTTTGTGTTATGCACTTTAATTGTATCCAGGAATTACTTTTGAATAACTTTCGGCCATGGAGGAATCACCATGACGACACTTTTATACTTACGATAATGGAGAAATTACCGGAAACGATGTTTATGTTTGTGTAGCCTTCGATAAGAAAAAAAAACATTCGATTTACATCATAATCGCACCACATTTTTTGAATTCCAACGACTATATTTCGTTTAAAAAAAGAAGGAAAAAACATTCTTTTCACGTCACAAACACACCACATATTTTAAAATATTGTACTTGTATGTTATTTCTTCAAATCAATCATATAAATCATGAAATAAAGAGGAAACGTTAATGAATATATAAATAATTTTGGTTTTTACTTTTTTATTTTCCATCATGTTGGAATATTATTTCCATAATTTTAATTATATATATATATATATATATATATATATATATATATATATATATATACACTAGCAAAACCTATCCGTCCTCCAGGCAGAAATTACTTGAGAGGAAGGGGCGTATAGTAAAAAGTGTTTTTACTCCGAAAATTCCAAAATTTTAACAACAAACTTTGGTAAATTTGTAGATTAAAGCCCTCAGCTAAATTACAATCCCTTAATAAAATGAGATTCTACTTTTTAGGGTAATTCTCACATATTAGAGCTTTTATTTTTAACACTAACCTTTAATTCGACTGGCAAGGTCGTAAAACCACACTAATCAGCTATAAAACTGATTCCCTCCCCCCAAATAATGCACAGAATACATTTCCAATAACAAACAAACAAACAAACAAAAAATAAAATGGTTAACTGCCATAAAACCCTAGAATTGCCCAGATATATAGGATCATTTTACGTTAAATTTACATGCGAAACTAATCCCCACTTTTAATTCTAAAATAATTATGTTGTTTTTTCTTTCCGCCATTTTTTTCAGGGTATTCACACGTAATCGCCTAAAAAAGTAGAATCTCATTATATCGGAGGAGGTGTTAATCTATAATAATACCCAAGCTTTTAACATTTTTATTTATACTTAAAAAATAAGGTATTTAATTTATCAGTTAGATAATTTATTTATTTAATTTTCACGCGAAAAGGTAAACGCAACTAAAATCCATTGCTTAAAATTAGAAAAAGAAAACGTATAGTTAAAAAAGTATAAGATTAAAAAAATAAAATATGCGTAAATTTGTAGATTTACACTCTCCATTAATTCCCCCCCCCCCAAAAAAAAATGAGATTCTGCTTTTTTGGACGATTATGTGTGAACACCGTGGAAAACGAAAAGAAATAAAAACAAATAGTTCAAAAATTTAGAGTGGGGAATCAGTTTAATATATATTTAACGTAAAATGTTCTCTTTTTAGGGAAGTTAACAAAATGTGTTTACCACTAACCTTAAGTTCGATTTGCAAGATCACAAAAACATACATAATTGTTTAATAAAGTAGACCCACCCACCCCAAAAACGGTGCGGGTTTAGTTACCATAGCAAAAATAGAATGTAGTTAACTGCCCTAAAACTGACAGGAAATGGGGCTTATTTTACATTGAATTTATATACGAAAATTTCCCTCTAGTTTCAATTCTATTATAATCGTTTTTTCTTTCTTTTCTTCTTTCTGTCAATTTTATTTATTTTTTTGAGGAAAGGAGAGGGGTTTTAGTAGATAATGTTTTTGTTTTTGTTTCATAATATAAAAAGATCAGTGCTACTAAAATATTGTTTCCATTTGTCAATGAGAATAGTAAAAAGTTGTTTGTAAACTTTAAACACTTGGTAAATTAGTTTTTCAACTTTAAAATAAGGCATTTAATTAGTTAATTAAGAAGTTATTTATTTATTTTTCATGAAAAATGTAAAAACTGCAAAAACAGGATGAGAAAGAGGTGGAGAGAGAAAGACATCAAGACAGCCACATCCCCCTTTCTATTCTCGCTGGTAGCAAGAGCTGATCATTTAAACTTAAGGTGTTTTAGTCATTTATCCCATTTATTTATTAAATAACTTTAATTAATTACTATTAATATCGACGAAATTATTGCATATAGATAGTAAACATAAGCCAATGCAATTCCAAATTAATAATACCAAACATTAATTAATTATTCGCTGTTTAAACATAGTTGCTGGTTATCTTTGGACTAAAGTAATAAAAATGTCTATCCTGCTATTAACCAGAATCATGTCAATCACGACAATACCACATTTACTCTAGGGGTCTATCCTACTTAGAATATCTAAAAATTTATTTGAAATTTTATTTTTCATGAATATATTTATATAAGTAAATTAATTGGAATAAAATGGGGAGTGGGAAGAAAAAACGCAAAAAACGTTCAGTAAGATCATCCCAACTCTTTCTAAATAATAGACCGTTCACTGTGTTCCAGTTTCTTTAGAACCAAAGAAAAGCAGGTCAAACTCTAAAAGGGAGTTGTATCTAAATGAAAGAATAAAGAAACAGGGATGGCGTTTTTGAAGTGGATGATGTACACTTTGGGATAGGCCGAGAGCAAAAAATGAAAGTGGGGAGTAACCATCTTGAATTATCTCTATTACCAGTGGAACGGGGGGGGGGCGGCTAATTCACTCCATATATATATATACAAAATGAAAAAGGAAAAAAACAAAATTATTTATATATTCATCAACATTTCGTCTTTATTTCAAAACTTTCTCAAGATAACTGATTTGAAGAAATAACATAGAAGTAAAATATTTCAAAATATGTGGTGCATTTGTCACGTAAAAGAATTCATCCCACGAAACATGGTCGTGAGAATTACAAAAACTGTGGTGCGGTTATTTTTTTTGTTCTTCTTTCCTAAATGCATCATAGCCGTTAGAATTCAAAATGTGTGGTGCGATTATGTAGTGGAGTGAATTTTTTTTTCTTTTAATATAGATGTTGCCCATCCGGGGACAAACAGGATGAAGAGTTTGATGCGGAGCTTCATGTACTGGCCTAGAATGGATCAGGACATTGCGTATGTCGTAAATACGAGTAAAGACTGTCAGATGACACTTGGCGGCAAAGGCACCTCATATTAAACATAGTCCGTGGCCAAAGACAGACCGACCTTGGTCGCGAGTGCACGTGGATTTTGCGGGTCCATTGGAAGGATTCTACTATATAATCGTGGTCGATAGTTTTTCCAAGTGGCCCGAAGTATTATGTTGTAAGAAACCCACTACGGAGTTGACAATCAACTTCTTGCATGAATTGTTCGCCCGTTTTGGGGTGGTCGATTGTTTGGTTAGATACAACGGAACGCAGCTTACGTCATCCGACTTCAAAGAATTCTGCGAGATTTTTCAGATCAGACACATCACGACTCCCACGTACCATCCTCGGTAAAACGACCAGGCGGAACACTTTGTGGACACTCTCAAAGAGCCCTAAAAAGCTCGCGATACTCCCACAGAAAAGCCCCTACAACAGATTTTGCAAGTGTACAGAATCACGCCAAACGTGAATATACCATCCGCATTGTCTTTCGCAGAGATGATGTTTGGGCGGAAAGTTAAGTCTGTTTTTGAAAAAAATACTTTCTAAACAGACAAAACAAGGTCGAGACTCTACTGTACCAAAGAAACAATACACCTCAGGAGACAGAGTATAGTTTAAAATGTTTAAAAACAACGCATCTTTTAGGAAACCTGGTACAATAGAGAAAAGGATTGGATATATGGTCTACATAATCAAAGGACCCCAGTTCTCTCATAAGAGACACCTAAACCAGATTAGGTAAAAACTGTCAGATGACACTGACAGCTCTCCCCAGGTAGAAAAAGTTATGGACATAATATACAACACCTTTGACTTACCAGTACTCCAAGCAGCCACAGAAAAGCGGCAGTCTAAAAGGAAAGGGATAGCTCCGGATTATATCAAAATAAATTCAAAATGGAAACGATATTAAGACTCCTGAGGAGGTAAAGCTTGGGAGGGGGTGTTATGGTGCCGTACCTATACGACAAACAATTGAACTCGTCCATTCCTAATAAAATACTGGAACCATTTAGGCTTCTAGTAATTGGATTGGACCCAAGTCTACCCTGGCAGTAAGGACTGATATATCACTTCTCTTGTTTTCTGTACATATCTTTTCTTCAATATATATTGTTCACCTAACCCCGTGTTCAGTGTCTTCATTTCGGTCCTTAAACAGGGTCACACCACTTTCGTTAAGTCCTTCTGATTCGGTATTTAAAGTTTCAATATTTGAACAGAAAGAGTTTATGGGCATATGCCATAATTGAAATTTCTTCATCCAGTCCATGTATAAGAGGTTGTTTGAGTTGTTCATTGCGAAAATCTTCACTTTCAAAGTTTTCCTTTTAATGTAACGTTAGAGATTAGCTCGCCTTCAAAATTTATTTGTTCAGCAGTGACGCTTTTAGCTATTTCGCCCGTTTTTTTTATAAAATTTGGTTTTCTCATTTCTTTCATACATTTGAAGATGTTTTTGTGACAATATATAATTAACGGATTTGGTATGTTCCACTGTACCAAACTTTCTTAATATCAAACTAACCTTTCTAAAACCAGCCCAATTCGCAGTTTGTATAATAATGATCTTCGTATCGTCTAAAATACGAAGCAACCGTAATTTCGTTTTAAGGGTTGTAAGAAAAATTATCTATAGTACTCTAAATAGCGTTTTGTGAAAATGCACTTTCATCTTCAACATTTTCACCCCTATTCGATAACTCGTATATTTTTTTCTGTTCTTGTTGTGCACCAAGAAACACTTCCTCAAATATTTTTTATTTCCTCCAATTGTTTATCTTGAAATTTCTCTTCAAGTTAAAGTTGCTTTTCTTGTTGGTGTTTAATGTTGTCCAACCTAGCACTTTTAAATTCCTCCGTTTTCGTCACGTAAGATAGGCTACCAACTTGTTCCTATTTTTTAAATATTTACACGGTCGTAGGTTTTCCCACTGGAATATACATTTTCACTTTTTAGCAAGAGAAAAAAGATTGTTCAAACTTATTTACGTGTTCATTATTAAACGATAAAAAACAAAGAAAAATCGGCAGACCTTTTATCGTTTTTCTTTCGTTGTCGAACGATTTAGATTGCAAAACCTCGTGCTGGGGAATGACTTGAAAGTTTCTTCACCCTCTCAAGAATGGAAACTTTTTAAAATTCTATTTTCTTGGAGACTTTCATTTCTCAGATTTTGTATACCTTGTGCGTTAAAAATCCAGTATGATTTTAAACTTCTCGCTGTTACTTTTATAATTAACAATTATTCGAGCACATCACCTAAGCCTTTGTCGAAAATTAAACATCACCAGTAATGGTTATGTTGTGTTCTCGTTGTCAGTGTTATGTCCGCATAAGTCCGAGTTTCTCGTTGTCAGTGCTCTGACCTTGAAGAGCTGATAATACATTAGACAACACGGTGGTATATTAACAAGAGTGTGTATTTACAGAAGTACATACTAGTATGTTACAGAAAGACTGAATGTCCTTCACCGTAAGCTCCTTTATACATACTGTCTAGAGTCCATATAGTCATAAAATAGGGTAGATCACCATAACAATATACGTACACATGAATTTTGTTCAATTATGTATGGTGAAGAATTTTGATCCATTCGACTTCTATCTCATTCTTAATGGCACACATTTTGACCCATTCGACTTCTATCTCAATCTTAATGACACACATTTTGACCCATTCGACTTCTATCTCATTCTTAATGACACACATTTTGACCCATCCAACTTCTATTTCAATCTTAATGACACACATTTTGACCCATTCGACTTCTATCTCATTCTTAATGACACACATTTTGACCCATTCGACTTCTATCTCAATCTTAATGACACGCATTTTGACACATTCGACTTCTATCTCACAAATAATGACACACATTCTGACCTATTCTAATTCTATCTCAATCTTAATGACACACATTTTGACCCATTCGACTTCTATCTCAATCTTAATGACACGCATTTCGACCCATTCGACTTCTAGCTCAATCTAAATGACACACATTCTGACCCATTCGACCGTTATCTCAATCTTAATGACACACATTTCGACCCATTCGACTTCTATCTCAATTTTAATGACACACATTTTGACCCATTCGACTTCTATCTCATTCTTAATGACACACATTTTGACCCATCCGACTTCTTTTTCAATCTTAATGACACACATTTTGACCACTTTGACTTCTATCTCATTCTTAATGACACCCATTTTGACCCATCCGACTTCTATTTCAATCTTAATGACACACATTTTGACACATTTGACTTTAATCTCATTCTTGATGACACACATTCTGCCCCATTCGACTTCTATCTCAATCTTAATGACACACATTTTGACCCATTCGACTTCTATCTCATTCTTAATGACACACATTTTGACCCATTCGACTTCTATCTCAATCTTAATTACACATTTCGACCCATTCGACTTCTATCTCAATCTGAATGACACATTTTGACCCATTCGACTTTTATCTCATTCTTAATGACACACATTTAGACCCATTCGACTTCTATCTCAATCTTAATGAGACGCATTTTGACACATTCGACTTCTATCTCACAAATAATGACACACTTTCTGACTCATTCGACTTCTATCTCAATCTTAATGACACACATTTTGATCCATTCGACTTCTATCCCAATCTTAATGACACGCATTTTTACCCATTCGACTTCTATCTCAATCTTAATGACACATATTTTGACCCATTCGACTTCAATCTCAATTTTAATGACACACATTTTGACCCATTCGACTTTTATCTCAATATTAATGATACGCATTTTTACATATTCGACTTCTATCTCACAAATAATGACACACATTCTGACCCATTCTAATTCTGTCTCACTCTTAATTACACACATTTTGACCTATTCAACTTCTACATAGATGGCGCGAAGATCGTGCCTTAGGATTATCCGGTCTGCGTGAATTCCTTCTCATCGATCGCAACTATTTGTTAACCTGTTAGATTGCAGGTTTTTAGCCCGACGCTGAGAACAGCAATGGCTTAACGGTTGCATGCGAAGTCGACGAAGGTTGGCTCAGAACACACAAACGGATCGCGTAGAAGCAACGTTGTCATTTTCACTTCATTGATTTGCGGTTCCACGCCTGACAAGCAGCAAAATCACACCCGTTCACCGTAGAGGTCCCCAGGTACCGGAAAGCTTTCTACTATTATAGCTTGTTTCCTCGAACCGCTTACCTTTGGAATTCCCTCCATGCTCTCTATTTACTCGAATGTACTAAAATACACAATTTTAAATGTAATGTGAACAAGGATTTCGCTACATAACTCACTACTTAGGATTCCTCTATGAATCTAGCCCTTAATAAACAGTAACCCCTTACGTCACAGTGTCAGTGTGCCTTTTGGGGGGTGAGTAGGAGTTTTAAAATATTCAAAAAAAGTGGTGCTATTGAACCGCCGGGATTCGAACTTGGTACGCCTAGGTTGTTAGTACACATCGTTATCCACTTTAACACCTCTATCTCTCATAAGTCTTGTAAAAGGTATCATTACTTTTTGTACGCATATCGTACACCGTACGAGTTGAGAAGAGGAATCAAAGAATACAACTTATTTGCATTATGTTTGAAGGGCCTAACAAAGCCTCATGTTGGACATCAAGTTTTCTGAAATGATTTACTATGATGACGGAATCAAAAAACAAAACGAAGGACGCCTCAAGCAAATAAAGGTATATATAAGCGTTAAAAACAAAACGTATTACCAAAAGGACACCTCAATAGATGAGTGGTGTCACTATGCATTGCTACGGATCACCGAACGCGTTAAAAAGGTCGACATATCGGCCAAAATATCTCCTGGCAGAGAGAGAAAAGTCATTTACAGATTGAAACCTCTCTTAAACGGCAAACAGCGCCAGCGGGCAAATCAATCACATCACATGATTCGCCGGCGTCCATCGATCCTAACGAAAAGATTGGACACGGCCAGTTTTCATGTAAAAGGTGTTCTTTCTGCTGTAGTCGTTGCTAGTGAACAAACGCTCGGAATGGATCGATTTCACAGTAATAACGTTTATAGAAATAGCTCTCTTCAAAGCGAGTGTGATTGTCGTGTGATTAATAGATTGGATTGGTTCAAACGTCTCGTACTCGGAGAGCGTAGTGCCCCGCGAAGACCCAAATAATAACTGACTTGATTAGCCTGTTGCATTTTCACTAGCAATGATATACGTAATTGTTACGTTAGGTGTAGAGACATATCCAGTTGTGTACCTAGAATATGACTAGCGTGACACATAGCATGAGCACTATTTGAAGGGGTAATTTGTGAGCGAACAACACTACTAAACACTTTAAGTACCTTTATATTGTCAAAACTTAAATTTACTCAAAAAAAAATCCTTATTTCTTAAATACTATAATTACCTCAACTTGTTAAATAATGATGCTGATGGTTATGATGATGATGATGATGATGATGATGTTAGCAGGAGCAGCGGAAGTCTCGTTGTCACTTCTATTGTGACGATATCCGGCCTCTTGGTTTCCAAAATTTGGTGCGTGTAGACGCATGTTAGCGACTTTCGGCTGGGACGCCAGTGGGGGGGGGGGGGGGCGGCGTTAGGCATGAATTAGAACTAAGAAGTTAATGTACGTATTGCGGTGATTCTCTCTCACTCCCCCCCCTCCGTGCCAGCCAACTGAAGACTTGTGTTGTGTTAAATAAAAATTTGGAAACTCAAAAACGGCCTTTGGTTTTGTTGTGCTTTACGATGACTGCAGCGTGCGACCACTACGCTGAACGGCATGCGACAAGCCAGGACGAAGCTGATACATAAGGTAAGCGAGAACTGCCGCGCCCCATTCCGGGACGGGTATGCAACACACTCAGGAGGTTATGTTTTTGGTCGAGTTTCTTTGTTGGATTGTCACTATGTCTATTTGTGTACAGCTGAGCGCCGAAATTGCTTGATCAAAATATCGGTCATCGTCTAACTTAGAACAAATTTAATTTTGGGATATGTAGGTCAATGGTCGAGGTCAAGGTCACGGAATTTTTAAAAAGTCACACTTTTGGCGCTAACTCAGGTTCTCTTCATTCTGGAGATTCGCTACGTCGCGTATGTAGGCAATGTAGTCGGGCATCATATATCCCTTTAATCTTGACCTTTAAATGTTCGGTCAATGTCGAAATTTAGATGGAATTTCCACTTCCAACTTTCCCAAATTTGATGTATCGATATGAGGCTCTTTGATAACAGTAAGCACCATGTAAAATTCAAGTCTGATTAGATGAATAGTTTTTACAGATATCAAAGTTTCCATGGCAGAAATTTTGGAATACTTCCTACAACATGAAGTTATGCTATCTCTTATTTTATTTACTTCTCCAAGAGGTTAGACATATGCTCAGGTTTTAAGTTAAAAATCCAGTGCAGTAGGATTAGCGCAATCTGGCTTACAAAAAACGCATGAGCAGCCCCGTCGGCATTGCTTAGTAGGAATGCCTCAGTTGATTAGCGAAAAACTAACCTCTACTAAAAGAGAAGGCAAAGTCTGAGAGAGGAGGACTTCCTCAAATTGAACAGGACCATACCGTAGCTCGACAAAGTCACTATCGGACTGATTGTCGAGGACGAATCCGTGACTTCTACGAAGAGAAATAAGTGTAGGCAAGGTATGCTGTCTCTTATGTTCTTGTTTAATATGTATTAGGATATTTGAGATAAATTTGATAGGGGTAAAGTGGACTGGATAGCGGCTTCTATGTCCTATTAGTAGGTTTGAGAACCAGAGAGCACGAACAACTGGACAGCATAGGAATATTTGAAGAGAGTGGTCTGCATGATGATGATGATTCGAGCCGGATAAAAAGAATTCAGAAATTTTAACTGCAGCTCAGTCCTCCTTAAATATAGTGAAGCGGTGAGATGCAAGCTAGAAAATTGCGCCGGAGGTTTGAACGCAGTGACTGGTAGGAAGGATCATCTCAGGCGTTTAGAATGTGTCCACACAACAGAATTCGTCGAGTTACTGCTAGAAAAAGTGCGACAAAATTCAAGCAAGGCAATGCAGACCTTGAGACAGTTGAGCGTCAGAGTTGTGACTCTAAAGAAATCGCTGAACGAGGCTATTCGCTACTCTTCAGAGTCGCTAGAGTAAATCACCAAGCCACACGAGAAGAGCCTGATGATAGCCAAGACAGTTTTTAACAAGGTCAAACACCCAGGTGAGCCCTATATGATCCGGTTCCGCTAAGGAGCAGTTGCACAATGCACAGAAAAACAGATGACTAGCCTACAATCCGCAGGAAATCCCGCGTATAATGAGTTTTCTCAAACTGTAATCAAATTAAGTTGCTGCCAAAAGACAATACGTGTGACAGAAAGTCACAGCTTCAAGTTACATCTCCGGAAAAAAAAACTTAGAATGCCTGTCTGAAAAATTTACCGACTTCATGAATCCCAAACACCAGGACTACAATTCGTCCGATTGCAACCGTATAGAATGTTGCGATTGCGACGCACCAAAGACGAGCTTATTGTCAGGATCGAACTGGTATTCAGGCGTTTCTAAAAACCGTGAAAGCCGCGTGCTCTACGTTCAGGTTCAACCTGGAGTTCGTGTTGGAGCCTCAAAGCGGCTTGTTCCAGTGAGCTGTATTCACCAAGAGATACTTTTATTCAAGATATGACGTTTCTCTTTCTAAAAGTGTAAAATTTGTCTCGAATACAATATATATATATATATATATATATATATATATATATGAAAACTGAAAAAGGGAAAACAAAAAAATATCATTGATGTATTCATCAACGTTTCGTCTTTATTTCAAGTCTTCCTCGGAATGATTTGTTTGAAGAAATCACACGCAAGTACAAATATTTGAAACGGATAAAACTTTTAAAATATGTGTACTTGTTTGTAATTTCTGTAAACCAATCATGCCGAGGAAGTCTTTAAATAAAGACGAAACATTGATAAATACATACTTTTTTCTTTTTGTTTCTCTTTTTCTATTTTATATTACATCAAAATATTATTTTTATTTTTTATCACACACACACACACACACACACACACACACACACACACACACACACATATATATATATATATATATATATATATATATATATATATATATATATATATATATATATATATATATATATAACACATTGAGTTTTAGGTCTTCCACTGTTCTTTTTTAATTAATACCGTCGTATTTATCATATATATATATATATATATATATATATTATTGATACACGCACAAATGTAATCCGTGTACGCGTTTAATAATTTTACTAATCGTCAGCACGGCTCGACTTTGACAAGAGCTCGAAACCACGTGGTCTAGTAATTTACCTCTGGTCCTCGACCACTTGTGAAATGTTGTGTGTGATTTTTAGTGCCTTAAATCTAAGTTTTTTTTGTCATTGTTTTGCTTAAGCACCACTGAGCGAATAAACACTCATTCAATAACATATCGCAACCCAAGCTGTGATAAGGATAGCTCCATATTTAAATGCATTTTACTGCATTCTGTCGCCGCCCTTTTTTTGATGGGACGTATATTATCATTTTTTAAAAAAAATATTTCTATTCTTTGTAATATAACAGGAAAAATCCCAGCAGAGTGCTCGATTAATTGAGAATTAAAGTTAAAATTAAAAAAATAAGAGCGTAATATTAATCTATTTTGGTACAGAAATATTAGTAAAGCATTCGTACCGTCGGTTTCAAGCACAGAACGACTTACCCATCCGACTCTCTTCAGCTTCTGTTGTCATCTCTGGTGATGACCACCGAAGCTGAAGTGGGCCTGATGGCTAAGTCCTTCTGTGCTTGAAACCGACAGTACGAATGTTGTACTAATTGTTCTGTACAATATATATATATATATATATATATATATATATATATATATATATATATATATATATATATATATATTTTCGATGAGTGTGGAGATTTGTTTTTATTTCAAAAACAACTAAAAAGCAAAACGCAACCAAAAATAAAACAAAACTAATTGATCGTTTTTCTAAACGTTTGTCTTCAACGGTTGTAATATCTGTTCAATACGAAGTAAATATTCATTTACGTTGGATTTTTCGATGGATGTGGGACTTGGTTTTACTTCAAAAACAAGCAAAATAAGATTTTGTTAGATCGTCCATCAAGGAGACGGAAAACTCCGATACAAAATCTGAGCTCTACATTCTCTCTCAATAATCTTGTTTCGACTTGTCACTGAAATCAGGCTTTGTAGAAGGAAAGTTTACTCAGCATGTCGAACAAGCGCACAACATGGCCATCCACATGTACAGATATTCCTACAAGACCCACGGCGATAAAGACTTGTACAAATAAGTCGGTCCTGTTAGACAATGTGCGGGACCACGATCAGACATTGCAATCTTCTAGGGATGACCTTCTTATGTAAAGAAGTGGCAATCATATATATATAGTCTAGGAAGTTTCTCAACCATTAAAACTATATATATATAAAAAAAAAAAAAATATATATAAAAAAACAAAACAAAAAAAACTTATAGTCTCAAGTCTTCCAGTGGAAAATCACTCATGTAAGTCAATTTATTTTTTACAGTTATTATATTAGTTAGATTCTAACACTATTTTAAGGGATCATCAGTTGTTTACCATGAAAAACTGTTTCGGGAATTTAAAAACAAGACAGTATTTAATTTCATGGCTTCCCAGCAGAGTTGATCAGACCCCACTTCCCTTAAAAGACAAAAACATAAACGTTCCTTATACTAAATCTACGTTTTGTTCCATATAAATGTTTTGCTAACTTATATTAGTTATTTAAGACACACACACACAAAAAAATTCTTTACCTGTGCTGTTCGTCTGTCTAATAAAATTTATCCGTTACTTACAAAAATGTTGCTGCATTTTAAAGTGTTTGGACGAATCCATGACACTATTATTTAAGTGATTAATGTATTATTTTTAGTTTTATATTATAAATATAAAAAACATCAACACATCAAAAAATAAAAGATAAATAAATAAATATGTATATATATATATATATATATATATATATATATAATGTATTTTTATGTAATTATTTTATTGTAGCGTTCGTTGTTATTTTGCTTACTATTATTTCGATTGTCTCACTTTCCTAAGTGATTACGATGCAGAAAATTGCATTATTAGTCGCCCTTAACTTCATAGGACGTATTTTTTCAGTTAATATATATTTTTATTTATTTTATACGTACATAAAAGTAATCCATAAACACGTGTTTCTGGCTCACAGTCGTCATCAACATGGCTAACTTAGACAGAGATCGAACCTTCGATATATATATATATATATATATATATATATATATATATATATATATATATATATATATACAAGGTGTGTGAAAGGTAACTTATTATTACGTACTTATAATTTATTATGGAAATATAATTCTTACAAGAAATGAATATGATAAGTGTATTAACTAACTGTGCCAGAAAAATAAAAGAATAATAAAAAAAAGTTTTGACTGTAATTCAATTTCCAACCAAGTTTCGTGCAACCCATTTTCTCTCTGCCTTTCTCTCAAAAAGTTTTGACTGTAATCCAATTTCCAACCGAATTTCGTGCAACCCACCTTCTCTCTGCCTTTCTCTCCCAATCCAAATCGCTTCCCCTTCCTTCCCAGCTGTCCTCTTCATTTATATCAGCTGATATCCACATATGCAAATCAGAGATCACTATAAACATCTACACCTATGAAGAGAAGCCCTTTTTTAATCTACAGACACGACATGGGAAGCACCTCATTCTTTTTCCTGACGGTGAGTGTTTCTCTATTTATTGTCACAGAATTATTTAAATTTCAATAAAGGGCACCAGAATTCGCCACTAGCTTCTAAAGCTGCTTTGCCACAACATCAAGTGATTTCGCGACTTATTTATTTTTTTCGTTTTTGTCTTTCTTACTAGATGAATGATGATCAATACTATGAGAAGATTTGACAGCCGAACAAGAAACCAGTTATTATATCATATTATACTATCTTTGTTTTATTTTATTTTTTTATATTAAAATTTTTTTTAATTTATTTTAATTTTAATTTTATTTTCATTATTTTGTGTTGTTCTGTGTTACTATATCTTATTTTTGTGTAGGTTTCGATTTTCTGTATTTTTCTTTTATTTTCTGTATTCTTCTTTGTTTCCAATGTTATACTTAACCTTTATGTTTATATTGAACCTGTATTTTAGTTTACTTAATGCAAAGTTGTATTTATTTACCTTAGACCTAGTCATTATAAAGTACACCACTATGTTGGGTTTTATTTTATTTTGTTTATTTGCCTTTGTGACATTTGCTTTGGGTTTATGTTTTAAAATTAATGCTAGCGCAGGTCCAAATGTAAACATATTGAATTAGTATTATTAGATCAGATGAGTAATGTGAGATACTGACACAGGGAATGTTATCATTTTGTACCTATAGGCTGCATGATATATCCATAAGATTATTGAATCACAGCACACAGAGGTATAACAATAGAATGATATCTATGAGCGTGCATATAAATAAATTTACAGAATTAATATCGGTAGATGCATTCCTTAATTCATAGTCCCTGTATTTCGTAAGAACGGCATGCATATGTGAGCATGTTTAGTAGATGTATACTCTTGTGCGAAGGAGGATAAGAGTATATGTGATTATATGTATGTATATATGTATATATGTGTATGTATAGCGATATTAGATAGATATACATTTTCTCGACAGAAATATGTAGATATTGACCAGTATATATATTATATTGTACGAATGCGTGTGTATAAAGTTGCAGGTTTTATTTAGTAACGTAATTCTTAGCTAACGTACTTTTTTGATTGTCTGTCTATATACGTATAGATGTGAATAAATGCGGTTTGTATTCATATTTAGGTTTGATTATTGTGTTTACGGATATGAGTGTGTTTGGATGTGAATATATATTTGTGTATCTATATATATATATATATATATATATATATATATATATATATATATATATATATATATATATATATATGTGTGTGTGTGTGTGTGTGTGTGTATATATGTACGTATAGTCGTAGTATGTATAAATATGTGTGTATATGGATATGTATGTGCATGTATATGTATATATATATGTATATATATATGTATATATATGTATATACGGCACAATCACGTTGACACACCGTTAGATCACCGAAGTTAAGCGGCGTCGAGCCTGGCCAGTACTAAATGGGTGACCATTTAGGAATACCAGGTGCTGTATGTGCTCTCTGCTTATCTCGGCATTGTTTCCAGTCGTCTTGTATTACTACGTGCCATTGGAGTCAAGCAATGCCGACTCAGGAGAGCGGTTGTTTGGAGATTGCGCAACCCTTGCAATTACAAATTCACGCGCGGGCAGCCCCTGGCGGGGCACGCATACGTCGAAATCAACGGGAGAGTCCATCATCATATGTATATATGTGTATACGGGTTTTTATATATGTGAGCATATGAATAAAGTTTATATATAAGTCAGTTTGGAAAGGACTGTTAAAATATTTAGCCTCGCACACATGTGATTATACTAAGGCGACGTTCAAGATACTCTCCAGTAGAGTAATAAAATGTATAAAAGGATTTGAAAGCGGTCAAACTAACTCGATACACTTAAATGATAAAAAGTAAAAGAAAAGGTGCCGCGCGCATGTGTAATTGAATATAAATCTTGCCCGTTTAATTATACACCCACCGGAATAATACACAGAATAAGGAAGTTTGTAATTTTTCCCAATTTATTCTTCTAAAAGTCTGAGGAAGCTGGCTCTTGAAAGAGAGCGCAGTATGCACATATGTAACGAATAATGCTTGTAAAGATAAAAATTTATACTATATATATATATATATATATATATATATATATATATATAAAAGAGAACGTCTGTATGTGTATCTGTCCCTTTTATAGAAAAACCGATTCTAGAATGTTCCTAAAATATAAACATTCAAACACGTATAGAAAGTTCTTAAGGACCATACACTCTAAGGACCCTTGTAAGGAAGTTACGGGCATTTTTCCAACATTTTACACACAAAACAGAAACATAATTATAAGTGTTATTTAAAAAAAAACGACTTAACAAATATTCCAATGGCTTAGCTGAGAGAGACTTGCATTGACAAACTCGAGTGTGCTGTTTCAATTCTTTTTTAGATTGATTTTTAAAAATAGAAATAAAGAATATCTATTTTTCCTTTTATTTAAAATATAATAAAATGTAAGGAAAACACTTGAGATTTTTAAATATTTAGTACCTAACGCCCCTCTGTATGTCCCTTAATATGAAACAAACTAAGAAAGTGTACCTTAGATATAAGTGTTTTACATGTAACATTTCCTATAGTTGCTTTCTTAAGGGAGCTAAAGGCCCTTTTTTTCTCACATGTTCCACATTGAAATTCATGTATTTTGAGAGTATTAACATTTATATGAATAGTTTAGTGGTTAAGATATCAGGCTGACAACATCAATTTGGCTGTTAAAGCAAACTTTGCTTAATATGCTGTTGCATGTGGGGCTATCCCATAATCGAACCCGGAAAACGCCGGATAACCCTACTAGTATATATATATATATATATATATATATATATATATATATATATATATATATATATATATATATATTTATGATTAGTACCATTACGACTTCATAATTTTATAAATGGTGTGACTACAATTTATTTAATTATAAGTTTTATTTTTAATGATTTATTATTTAATATTTTTAGAAATATATTATTACATCAGCATATTATTTCAATATAATTTTTAACTTAATATAAATTTATTTTTATTTTTAACGTTATCTCCATTTACTTTCGATAACATATATAGCGTCTCTATTAGTTAAATTTGAATACTTTCCATAACCTGGTGATACCAGATCAGGCTGCCCTGTGGCTCCCTGAGACGAAATTCACCTACATTGACCTTTTTTTTTTTTTTTTTTTTTTTTTCTTTTTTGTAAAACTTAATTATGTTCTACAAAACCAAAAACAAAAACAACAGCCCCTCTCCCTTTCTCCCTCCCCTTTTTTATTTTATTTTTAGATCTTGAAGCATAAAAACTTTTACTATAATGACCAGATTCGGCATTAAATAACCCAAAAAGGGTTGATATGCCGTAAAACTAAACTACCAAACCAAAAACGATGATTAAACATTTGAAGATATAAAGAACTTGAAGCATAAAAACTTTTACTATAATGACCAGATTCGGCATTAAATAACCCAAAAAGGGTTGATATGCCGTAAAACAAAACTACCAAACCAAAAACGATGATTAAACATTTGAAGATATAAAGAACTTGAAGCATAAAAACTTTTACTATAATGACCAGATTCGGCATTAAATAACCCAAAAAGGGTTGATATGCCGTAAAACAAAACTACCAAACCTTTCCATAACGGGCTACGTAATTCCACGCACGTGACAATTTAAACATGCTAGGTTCCCATCTGTCCAACTGTTAACGTTATTCCCATTTAATTTCTTGCTTTTTCGATGTACAGCGTTGCTGTTGTTTTGATCTGAAACTTTTCCATAACTGACTACGAATATTCCACGCACGTGACAATTTTAAATCTGAAAGTGTTCCATCTTTCCAACGGACAATATTTTGAAATTCCTGGCAGTTGTTCTCACTCATTAAGCTATACGACTCCGCTGATGAAGGTCCGATTTTCTCGGATCTGAAACCTTGGTCCGGATGTTGTTGTAACACTTTATTTAATATTAATAAATATCATGCTCTTATTAATTATTTAGTTAATTTTACTTTTGCATTAATAATTGAGCACTCTGCTGGGAAACTCTCCCAATTAAGAAATACGGTATATATATATATATATATATATATATATATATATATATATATATATATATATATAATTAAATTCATTAAAATATTGTTATAAGCTACCTTCAAATAAGATTAGTCATCTTAAAGAGAGTTATAAGCTGTCAAGTTAGCAGTACCACTTTCACTTAGGGATGTTGGCAAGCTTCTCGTAGTCCTTCCCGTAAGTACCCGATGTCTTTACAGAAAGATTACTAACTAGAAAATCATCGGGGAAACTAATGACAACACCAGAATCATCTGATTCACACGAAAGAAGAAGTCAACCCAGCGTAATGCAATGTCCCTGTCTGTAGTTGAATACTATTTGACTAGCTTTCTGTATTTGTCCGCTGCCTTCACATAATATGGAACGTAATTCTCTTTTCTTTTTCCGTGATAATTCTTGGTTGCTGATGTAGTTGAATACCGTGCTGCAAAGTCAAAGATGACTTAGTGACTGGGTTCGAATCCTTCGATCGGTTGTAATTATCATTTTCTACACTGATGATTGCGTAAGCATGAACCACCAGTGTTTGTAGGTAAAAGATAATTAATATTTATTTCTTAAAATATTGTTATATATGTATATATATGTATATATATACATATATATATATATATATATATATATATATATATAGTAAGTTATGAAAATATATTTATGCAAATTAAGCTACATAGAGGCTCCCGCGTTTCATCCCTATGGGAATCTTCAGGCTAAAATGCATGGAGTTAGTTTTGCCGGGTGTTTTTATATACCCGGCTAGTTAGTAAACTAATCAGATTCTTTTTTGTTCTCTTAGCCAATCGCTGGGTTTCTCACGAACATTGGTCCGGTTAGTTTTATAAATACAAGGAACCACGTGTTAAAATAAGTTCACCCATAATATTGACACACCAAAGAAACAGGATATAGGCCACTCTATAGAAAACAGAACAATAGAACAGGAAATAAAGAAGTAAAACTAACCGGACCTTTGTTCGTGAGAAGCCCAACGATTGGCTAAGAGAACAACAAAGAATCTCGATTGGTTACCTAGCTAGCCGTGTATATGAAAACGCCCGGCAAAACTAACTCCATGCATTTTAGCCTGAAGATTCACCCGGGGATGAAACGCGGGAGCCTCTGTGTAGCTTAATTGCCATAAACATATTTTCATAGCTTACTACCTAGCTCTACTTACGTATCGAGCACTGTTGAAGTAAATACTGAAAACTGATACATACAAAATTATACCTCCTTATAACATTTTATGTGGATACATGAAATAATTATATATATATATATATATATATATATATATATATATATATATATATATATATATATATATATATATATATATATCCTCTTCGGGACTCAAATATTGAATATGCTTATGAATTCATACCAGTAGTCACAGAGAAATTTTGGTCTTGCTACCCATTTTTCAGAAGTTCTAAAAATAAACAGGTACTGTTCATTGACCCATTGTGTGCCTTTCTAAAAATAATAACTACAAACTGGTCTTTATTTATATTGTCTTTTTGGATTACACAAATAGGTATAACTCACGCTTTGGTAGGGCATCATATGTTTAAATAAGGGCGCACTTTTGATGCTTTACCATGCGCAACCTTCCATCAATGGTCTTCTCGTTAGTTGGCTGGTGTGTGGTATACCGACTCGCTCTTTTGCGCAGGTTGATATGGAGATTTATTTGAGACGGTCTGATGAACTATGAGATGGATAGACGAAGATTGTTATTGGTTCTGTTCCCACTGAACGAGACGCGTTTCGTGGCGACTCTCCATGAGTCTGTCTGCTTGTGGCCTGGATTTTGGTTCTCAGATTGAATAACTCAAAATACAGAGATCATTATTTTACCTTTAATCTAAGTTTCGGGTAGAAAGAAAAGGAAATAAAGAGAGAGAGAGAGAGAGAGAGAGAAAGTGAGAAAGAGATAGTAAGGAAGAGAGAGAGAGAGAGAGAGAGAGAGAAAGTGAGAAAGAGATAGTAAGGAAGAGAGGGAGATAGAACAAGCGATAGAGAGAAAGACGGAGGAAAAAAGAGAGAGTGTTGGGATAGAGCTTAGCATGCTACTGTCTATTTTTAGGATTACATTTCATACGTCCGTCTCGCACTGCTTCTAAACGAAAACTCATAATCTCCAATCTATTAACGCCCACATTCCCTTTTCGTGTCCAACAACGAATAAATGATTACTCCCTTTGTTTAGAAAAGATTTTGACGTTCAACATGGAGAAGGAAAATAATAACAAATTGACCTTCCTACATGTGCTGATAGCTTGCACTGGGAAGTGATTCAGGTCATCCGTACATTGAAAGCCAACTAGACAATATGTCAACTTTAACTCACACTATACTACGATTTAAAGAAAGAAATCGTTCGTTGCTTACAACATTGAGCAAAGACAGTATGTAGTAGAACCAACGTTTATAAATGTGAGATGGACAATTGTAGAGTAACGCTCCACGAAAATAACAATTCAGAGAGTTGACATCAGCTCCAATAAATCTGGATTAAAAATCAAATGATACGACTCGAAAACTCATCACAGTCTGTCAACCATATATAAAAGACAAGTAATCCATATGACACCAAGACAATATTCAGAAGCGAGTTAATTCTCTCGAAAACATCTCGTTCGAGTCAAGAAAACATAATGACTAAAATATGTATGCAATTCCATGTGAGTTTGAAACAAATATACAAAAGTGTGACATGCCACACACTAAAAATAAAGCTAGAAAAAATTCGACGGAAATAATCTACTCTTGTGGGACAAAGTAAAAATTATAGACACAGAAGAACAGCGCATATGTTGGGCGACAGTCACTTTCTATAATTAAATACAATATAGAAAAAAATAAGGAACGAAACTTTGGTAGTCGGTAGCTCTATCCATTAGGCCACGGGAGAAGTGCTTTATATAAACACGGTGCTCCATGTGTTTATTTTACAAAGAGCTTTGTATTACGATTGAACTTTCAACCATCTAGTTGACAGTCGGCAGCTCTATCCATTAAGTCACGGGAGAAGCGCTCGTAAATAATATCTATAATTTATTTTTATATAAACAGCGACCGATATATATATATATATATATATATATATATATATATATATATATATATATATATATATATATATATATATATATCAAATTATATTTTTAATATTACATATATATATATATATAATATTAAATTATATTTTTAATAGTTTACTTACGTACGTAGGGAAATTACAATTTGAGACGGTCACAAGGCGCGAACCCGGTTTACAGAGACACCTTGACGTCTGGTTAATCCCTTAGGCCACCTGAGGTTGTCACGTGATAACGGAGAAATAAGTGATATTTACGCCGAAAGCGGCGAGCGTAAACTTCGAGACATCCGATAGAACTCAACAACAGTGTCGGAGTATTGCACTGAGGTTTTAGGTGAATGTCTATGTTTCATTTCTCCAACAGTGCTCGACTTTAATTTTATTTAAAGGGGCTTATAATAATATTGAATTACATTTTTAATATTTTTCATCTCTCTTACAGTGGTCGACTTTAATTTTACTTAAAGTGGCTGCTAATAATATTAAATTATATTTTTATACTTTACCTACGTACGACGCTGTGTTGAGCTTTCGGCTCTCATCAGCGCACAGAAATGACAATATCAGATGGCTACAGGGCGCGAACTCGGTTCACAGAGACACCTCGGATCTGCAAGCGTTTGCTCAATTCTTTAGGCCACAGGAGGTTGTCACATGATAACGGACAAATTAAGTTATATTTACGCTGAAAGCGGCGAGCGTAAACTTCGAGACATCCGATAGAACTTAATGACAGAGTCGGAGTATTGCACTAAGGCTTTAGGTGAACGTCTATTTTTCATTTCTCCAACAGTGCTCGACTTTAATTTTACTTAAATGGGCTTCTATAATAAAACTATATCTCTATATGATATACATTGGTATTCGAATATTCGATTAAAGTTCTCCCTTACCTGTCAAACGGTGAGTTTGTAAAGAAGTGAATAACATTAATTTTTCTCCCCCTAATTGACCAATTAAATATCTTATAGTATACCTTTCTTGTGGTCTCTTGTTATTACCGGATTCCAGGACAAGAATTCATCTAGTCTGGTGGATTATCTAGCTACGTTCTGTTAATTGAATTAACGTTACTAAGAATTGCCCCATTCTTTGTATGGACCAGTGTATAGCCGTATCGAGGAGATCTTATTTTGCCTTCAAATACTATGTTACTTTGAATATTTTGTCAGGGTTAACTTTTAGAGTGAAGTATCCTCATGTCAGGTGGTCCTGACAAATCGAGGATGGTGTCTAGTAGGTAATTCAAACTATATATATATATATATACATATATATATATGTGTGTGTGTAGTAATAAGTAGTAATACCACACATCTATATAAGATTGGTTCCCCAGATCCATACTAGAATTGTCGACATGGACCCATGGTGTTACGGTTAAAGACCTCGAGTGATAATCAGTTCTAAGCAATTGCCTTCGAGAGATTAAAGACTTAACTCATACTAAGGCGATAACTAAGAATAATATTAAAAAATAGCAATTTTACTTGCTCTTGGCAGACGCAATGAGAACAATCTACATCCGTGGACTAAAAAAAAAAGTCCAGTTTGGAATTTTGTATAAGTTCCTGTTGTGACCTTGAAGGGTCGATAATAAATAAGACAACACGGTGGTATATTTACAAGAGTGCGTATTTAGATGAGTACAGAATGGTATGTTACAGAAAGACTGCTCCGAGACTGGGTCGAGACTTCGTCGTAATCTAGTCAATAAATATTGTCTGAAATAGGGTAGATCACCATCACGCCATAACAGTTCCCGAGTTCGACATAAACATTCATCTGGGTGTCGTCTTCGTTTTTACATTTTTTCGCGGCTTTCAAATCGTTAACTGCTTCGACCATTTCCAGGAGTGACTCAGGATTTTCTGTTGATACTCGGGACTGACTACATAAGTACTGAAATTCTCTGGGTCCTTATTCATTACAAGTACCATACTCACAAGTTTCTTAAAGATCCACATCAGAAAAAACCGTTGGAGGTTACATCGACCGAAACGTTGTAAAAAATAACAACCAAGATGAGAAAGGTAGTCCGAATAATCCAACTATACAAATTATCAATCCTCATCTAAAATAATTCAGAAATTACAGAAATTATTCTAATATAATTATCCGTCTGCCAATAGGAAAGACTCATGTTTTAAAAAAATATAATTATCTTTCATTTGATATTCAAGACAATTTGATCTATGTATCAGTTTCACACTGTTTCAGAAAGGCTAAACCTCCTAAAATATAATTACCTTCTTCTCAATATTGAAGAGTCATTAAATCTTATAACGCAATTATATTTCTCTCAACATTTAAGAATGATCAACTCCTTTTAACTAATTATCGTTTTCTCATTGTGTTAACCCGTTTAATCTCTGCATTCTTTTCCCAATAGTCATGGCTTATTAACTCCTTCGAAAAACTAATGAGCTTTCTTTTAAATGAGTAAATGCGAAAGTTTTTTTTTATTTATTAACTAGCGGGGCTACCCGGCGTTGCTCGGGGTCATAAAAACATATAATTGAAGAGAAATCGCGTGTGTAACATCTTTATATTCAAACTTCTTTATCTTTATCTTTCTACCTTTCTCTTCCCTGGTCGCCCCATTTCACCGCTACTTTCTAATTTTGCCTTTTGTGAAAGCTGCTTCTACCACACCATTTCTCCTACGTTGCCCAGGGCAATAGTATGACATATTTCTATAAAAAGTACCACCTCTATCTGCGCTTTTATATAGGTACTTATCTCCGCTCCGGTATTAATACTATATACGTATGTATTGCCACCGTTGTGCGCAGACAATATACGTACCTATCGTCGCCCCAGTGCACGTACTATATAAGTACCTATTGCCGTCCCGGTATGCATGCTATATACGTACCTATTGCCGCCCCGGTATGCATGCTATATACGTACCTATCGCTGTCCCGGTGTGAATGCTACATACGTACCTATCGCTGCCCCGGTGCAATGCTACATATGTACCTATCGCAGCCCCGGTGCAAATGCGAAATACGTACCTATCACCGGCCCACTGTGAATACTATACCGCAGAAGGCTTGTGGTCCTATACCACAGAAGCACCCCACCCCTGGTTGCTATACCGCAGAAGCCTCGTGATTCTATACCGCAGAAGCAGTCGTCCTGGGTGCCATACCGCAGAAGCAACCCCCTGGGTGCCATACCACAGAAGCAGCCCCCTGGTGTCATACCACAGAAGCCTCAGGTTCCTATACTGCAAAAACACCCCCCATGTGCCCTACCACAGAAGCACCCCCCCGTTGCTATACCGAAGAAGCACCCCCCGGTTGCTATACTGCAGAAGCCTTGTGGTCCTATACTGCAGAAGCACCCCCCACCGGTTGCTAAACCGCAGAAGCCTTGTGGTCCTATACCGCAGAATAACCCCTCCCCAGTTGCTATACCGCAGAAGCCTCGTGGTCTTATACCGCAGAAGCACCCCACCCTTGGTTGCTATACTGCAGAAGCCTCGTGGTTCTATAACGCAGAAGCATCATTCCTGGGTGCCATACCGCAGAAGACCACCCCCCCTGGTGCCATACTGCAGAAGCACCCCCCACGTGTGTCATACTATAGAAGCATACTCCTATACTGCAGAAGAACCCCCTGGGTTCAATACCGCAGAAGCCTCAGGTTCTATACCGCTAAAGCACACCCCCGGTTGCTATACCGAGAAGCCTCATGGTTCCCTATTGCAGAACCACCCTCCGGTTGATATACCACAGAAGTAGCCCCTTGGTTGCTATACTGCAGAAGCACCCCCTGGTGTCATACCGCAGAAGCCTCAGGTTCATATACTGCAAAAACACCCCCCATGTGCCCTACCACAGAAGCACCCCCCCGTTGCTATACCGAAGAAGCACCCCCCGGTTGCTATACTGCAGAAGCCTTGTGGTCCTATACTGCAGAAGCACCCCCCACCGGTTGCTAAACCGCAGAAGCCTTGTGGTCCTATACCGCAGAATAACCCCTCCCCAGTTGCTATACGGCAGAAGCCTCGTGGTCTTATACCGCAGAAGCACCCCACCCTTGGTTGCTATACTGCAGAAGCCTCGTGGTTCTATAACGCAGAAGCATCATTCCTGGGTGCCATACCGCAGAAGACCACCCCCCCGGGTGCCATACTGCAGAAGCACCCCCCACGGGTGCCATACTATAGAAGCATACTCCTATACCGCAGAAGAACCCCCTGGGTTCAATACCGCAGAAGCCTCAGGTTCTATACCGCTAAAGCACACCCCTGGTTGCTATACCGAGAAGCCTCATGGTTCCCTATTGCAGAACCACCCTCCGGTTGATATACCACAGAAGTAGCCCCCTGGTTGCTATACTGCAGAAGCACCCCCTGGTTTCTATACCACAGAAGCACCCCCCAGGTGCCATACCGTAGAAGCACCCCCCGGGTGCCATAGTGCAGAAACCTCAGGTTCCTATACCGCAGAAGCACCCCCCCCCCTGGTTTCTATACCGCAAAATCACCCCCCAGCCAGCTGCCATACCTCAGAAGGTTCAAGTTCCTATACCGCAGAAGCACTCCCCTGGTGCCATACCGCAGAAGCCTCAGGTTCCTATACCGCAGAAGAACTCCCCGGGTGCAATACCGCAGAAGTCACTCTACCTGACCTCCCTCTCCTTTTCATCTGCAAAATAGATGCTGTTAAAATATTTTCTAAACCGATCACTACAGTAGCTCTATCAAGGACATTGCACGCTTTTCTCCCAGACGACGCCGTATACTTTGAAAATCAAGGAGGCCTCCTGAGCACTACTGAAATCACTTAGGTATCCTCCCTCCTATTCATCTGCAAAATAGTCCAAAGAGGAACGAAGATGGCGTTAAAATATTTTCAAAACCTATCACTACAGTAGCTCTATCTAGGATATTCAGCACTTTTCTCCCGGACAACGCCGAGTACTTTGAAAATCAAGGAGGCCTCTGGAGCACTACTAAAATCACTCTTATCGATTCCCCCATCCTTTTCAGCGTAGATGCTGTTAAAATATTATCCAAACCTATCACTACAGTAGCTCTATCTAGGACATTGAGCACTTTTCTTCCATACAAAGCCAAGTACTTTGAAAATCAAGGAGGCCTCCTGAGCACTACTGAAATCACTTACGTATCCTCCATCCTTTCCATCAGCAAAATAGTCCAAAGGGAAACGAAGATGGCGTTAAAATATTTTCCAAACCTATTACTACAGTAGCTCTATCTAGGATATTGAGAACTTTTCTCCCGGAAAACGCCGAGTAATTTGATAATCAAGGTAGACTCCTGAGCACTACTTAAATCACTCTTATCGATTCCCCCATCCTTTTCAGCGTAGATGCTGTTAAAATATTATCCAAACCTATCACTACAGTAGCTCTATCTAGGACATTGAGCACTTTTCTCCCGGACAACGCCAAGTACTTTCAAAATCAAGGAGGCCTCCTGAGCACTACTGAAATCACTTAGGTATCCTCTCTCCCTGTGATCTGCAAAATAGTCCAAAGGGGAACGAAGATAGCGTTAAAATATTTTCCAAACCTATCACTACAATAGCCAAATCTATGATATTGAGCACTTTTCTCCCAGACAACGCCAAGTACTTTAAAAATCAAGGAGGCTTCCTGAGCACTACTGAAATCACCTATATCGATTCCCCCATCTCTTTCAGCGTAGATGCTGTTAAAATATTATCCAAACCTATCACTACAGTAGCTCTATCAAGGATATTAGTCACGTTTCTCCCGGACAACGCCGAGTACTTTAAAAATCAAGGAGGCCTCCTGAGCACTACTGAAATCACTCTTATGAATTCCCCTATCCTTTTCAGCGTAGATGCTGTTAAAATATTAACCAAACCTATCACTACAGTAGCTCTATCTAGGACATTGAGCAATTTTCTCCCGGACAACGCCGAGTACTTTGAAAATCAAAGAGGCCTTCTGAGAACTACTGAAATCACTTAGGTATCCTCTCTCTTTCTGATCTGCTAAATAGTCCAAAGTGGAACGAAGATGGCGTTAAAATATTTTCCAAACCTATCACTAAAGTAGCTCTATCTAGGACATTGAGCACTTTTCTCCCGGACAACGCCGAGTACTTTGATAATCAAGGAGGCCTCCTGAGGACTACTGAAATCACTTAGGTATCCACCCTTCTTTTACTCTGCCAAATAGTCCAAAGGAGAAAGGAAGATGGCGTTAAAATATTTTCAAAACCTATCACTACAGTAGCTCTATTATGGATATTGAGCATTTTTCTCCCGAACAACGCCGAGTACTTTGAAAATCAAGGAGGCCTCCTGAGCACTACTGAAATAACTCTTATCGATGATCCTATCCTTTTAAACGTAAATGATGTTAAAATATCAGTTAAACCTGTCACTAAAGTAGCTCTATCTAGGACATTGTGCAATTTTCTCTCAGACAACACCGAGTTCTTTGAAAATCAAAGAAGCCTCTTGAGGACTACTGGAATCACTTAGGTATACTCTCTCCTTCTGGTCTGCCAAATAGTCCGAATGGGAACGAAGATGGCGTAAATATATTCAAAACCTATCACTACAGTAGCTAAATCTAGGATATTGAACACTTTTCTCCCAGACAACGGCAAGTACTTTAAAAGGTTAGGAGGCTTCCTGAGCGCTAATGAAATCACCTATATCGATTCCCCCATCTTTTTCAGCGTAGATGCTGTTAAAATATTAACCAAACCTATCACTACAGTAGCTTTATATAGGATATTGAGCACTTTTCTCCCAGACAACGCCGAGTACTTTGGAAATCAAGGAGGCCTCCTGAGCACTACTGAAATCACTCTTATGGATGCCAAATAGTCCAAAACGAAAACGAAGATGGCGTTAAAATATTATCACAACCTATCACTACAGTAGCTCTATCTAGGATATTGAGCACTTTTCTCCCGGACAACGCCGAGTACTTTGGAAATCAAGGAGGCCTCCTGAGCACTACTGAAATCACTATGGTGGATGCCAAATAGTCCAAAAGGGAACGAAGATGGCGTTAAAATATTATCCAAACCTATCACTACAGTAGCTCTATCTAGGATATTGAGCACTTTTCTCCCGGACAACGCCGAGTACTTTGGAAATCAAGGAGGCCTCCTGAGCACTACTGAAATCACTCTTATGGATGCCAAATAGTCCAAAAGGGAACGAAGATGGCGTTAAAATATTATCCAAACCTATCACTACAGTAGCTCTATCTAGGATATTGAGCACTTTTCTCCCGGACAACGCCGAGTACTTTGAAAATCAAGGAGGCCTCCTGAGCACTACTTAAATCACTTTTATGGATGCCAAATAGTCCAAAAGGGAACGAAGATGGCGTTAAAATATTATCCAAACCTATCACTACAGTAGCTCTATCTAGGATATTGAGCACTTTTCTCCCGGACAACGCCGAGTACTTTGAAAATCAAGGAGGCCTCCTGAGCACTACTGAAATCACTCTTATCGATGATCCCATCCTTTTCAGCGTAGATGCTGTTAAAATATTACTCAAACCTGTCACTACAGTAGCTCTATCTAGAACATTCAGCAATTTTCTCCCGGACAACGCCGAATACTTTAAAAATCAAGGACGCCTCCTGAGCACTATAGAAATCACTTAGGTATCCTCCTTCTTTTCATCTGCCAAATAGTCCAAAGGGGAACGAAGATGTCGTTAAAATATTTTCAAAACCTATCACTACAGTAGCTCTATATGGATATTGAGCACTTTTCTCCCGGACAACGCCGAGTACTTTAGAAAATCAAGGAGGCCTCCTGAGCACTACTGAAATCACTCTTATCGATGATGCCATCTTTTTCAGCGTAGATGCTGTCAAAATATTACTCAAACCTGTCACTACAGTAGCTCTATCTAGGACATTGAGCAATTTTCTCCCGGACAACGCCGAGTTCTTTGAAAATCAAAGAGGCCTCTTGAGCACTACTGAAATCACATCGATTTCCCCATCATTTTCTGCGTAGATGCTGTTAAAATATTATCCAAACCTATCACTACAGTAGCTCTATCTAGGACATTGAGCAATTTTCTCCCGGACAACGCCGAGTACTTTCAAAATCAAGGAAGCCTCCTGAGCACTACTGACATCACTTAAGTATCCTCACTCCTTTTCATCTGCAAAATAGTCCAAAGGGGAACGAAGATGGCGTTAAAATATTATCCAAACCTATCACTACAGTAGCTCTATCTAGGATATTGAGCACTTTTCTCCCGGACAACGCCGAGTACTTTTAAAATCAAAGAGGCCACCTGAGCACTACTGAAATCACTCCTATCGATTCCCCCATCCTTTTCAGCGTAGATGCTGTTAAAATATTATCCAAACCTATCACTACAGTAGCTCTATCTAGGATATTGAGCACTTTTCTCCCCGACAATGCCGAGTACTTTAAAAATCAAGGAGGCCTCCTGAGCACTACTAAAATCACTTAGGTATCCTTCCTCCTTTTCATCTGCAAAATAGTCCAAAGTGAAACGAAGATGTCGTTAAAATATTTTCCAAACCTATCACTACAGTAGCTCTATCTAGGTAATTGAGCAATTTTCTCCCGGACAACGCCGAGTACTTTGAAAATCAAAGAGGCCTCCTGAGCACTACTGAAATCACTTAGGTATCCTCACTCCTTTTCATCTGCAAAATAGTCCAAAGGGGAACGAAGATGGCGTTAAAATATTTTCCAAACCTATCACTACAGTAGCTCTATCTGGGATATTGAGCACTTTTCTCCCGGACAACGCCGAGTACTTTCAAAATCAAGGAGGCCTCCTGAGCACTACTGAAATCACTTAGGTATCCTCCCTCCTTTTCATCTGCAAAATAGTCCAAAGGGGATCGAAGATGGCGTTAAAATATTTTCAAAACCTATCACTACAGTAGCTCTATCTAGGATATTGAGCACTTTTCTCCCGGACAACGTCGAGTACTTTGAAAATCAAGGAGGCTTCCTGAGCACTACTTAAATCACTCCTATCGATTCCCCATCCTTTTCAGCGTAGATGCTGTTAAAATATTATCCAAACCTATCACTACAGTAGCTGTATCTAGGATATTGAGCACTTTTCTCCCCGACAACGCCGAGTACTTTAAAAATCAAGGAGGCCTCCTGAGCACTATTAAAATCACTTAGGTATCCTCCCTCCTTTTCATCTGCAAAATAGTCCAAAGAGAAACGAAGATGTCGTTAAAATATTTTCCAAACCTATCACTACAGTAGCTCTATCTAGGATATTGAGCACTTTTCTCCCGGACAACGCCGAGTACTTTGAAAATCAAGGAGGCCTCCTGAGCACTACTGAAATCACTTAGGTATCCTCACTCCTTTTCATCTGCAAAATAGTCCAAAGGGGAACGAAGATGGCGTTAAAATATTTTCTCAAACCTATCACTACAGTAGCTCTATCTGGGATATTTCGCACTTTTCTCCCGGACAACGCTGAGTACTTTCAAACAGTGTATAGTTGATAGACCGCTGTACTGTCGTAGATTCGTTATAAATACTGATAGAACTGTGTATAAAAATTTGAATTTCGGTTGAGATTCACCTCACTCTTCCTCTAGAGTGAAAATTCCCACCTTCCGACCTTGTGTCACATTCTACTTTGTGGGACGTAGATAAATAGGTGAATTTCGGATGCTTTCCGTCCTTTTGGCTAAGATCAAAGTGTAGAATCTGTTATCGGCATTTTTGCCTTGAGATCAAGTTTATTATCTAGTCCTATCCTATAGGTGTCGGTTTTACACTGTCGAATCAAAAATCAGATTATCATTTTATTTTTTAATCCCTTTTCCTTTGGGGCATTTCTTCTCCCCTAAAGTACAGGCTGATACGCTCCCAAGGTCGGGATCTCACCGACGATTACTCATACTTCCCCCCCCCCCTCCCCCGAATTTCATCTGAGGCGTTCACACCGTCGAATGCCGACAATCCACCTCCCGAAGTTTCGCCTGAGGCGCCCCACCGTCGAATACCAGTACTCCCCTCCCCCAAATTTCGCCTGACGCGCCCCACCGTCGAATACCGATACTCCCCCTCCCCAAATTTTGCCTGAGGCGCCCCACCGGCGAATACTGATACTCCCCCAGATTTGGCCTGAGGCACTCACACCGCCAAATGCCGACACACCTGCCCAAATTTCGCCCTCGGCGCTCATACCGGCGAATGCCGACACTCCCCCTCCCCAGATTTGGCCTGAGGCGCCCCACTGCCGAATGCCGACACTCCTCCTCCCCAAATTTCACCTGAGGTGCTCATACCGGCGAATGCCGACACTCCCCCTCCCCAGATTTGGCCTGAGGCGCTCATACCGGAGAATGATGACATTCCTCCTCCCCAGATTTGGCCTAAGGCGCTCATACCGGCGAATGCCGACATTCCCCCTCCCCAGATTTGGCCTGAGGCACCCCACCGCCGAATGCCGACATTCCCCCTCCCCAGATTTGGCCTGAGGCGCCCCACCGCCGAATGCCGACACTCCCCCTCCCCCAAATTTCGCCTGAGGCGCCCCACCGGCGTATGTCAAACCTGCCCCCCCCCCCCTTCCAGAATTTCGCCTGAGTAGCTCCACCGGCGAATACCGATACTCTCCTCTCCCCCAAATTTAGCCTGAGGCGCTCACATCGGTGAATGTCAACACTCCCCCTCCCCAAATTTAGCCTGAAGCGCTCATACCGGCGAATGCCGACACTCCCCCTCCTCCAAATTTGGCCTGAGGAGCGTCGCCGCCGAATACCGACACTCTCCCTCCCCCCAAATTTGGCCTGAGGCGCTCATACCAGCGAATGCCGACATTCCCCCTCCTCAGATTTGGCCTGAGGCGCCCCACCGCCGAATGCCGACACTCCCTCTCCCCAGATTTGGCCTGTGGTGCTCACATCGGTGAATGCCGACATTCCCCTCCCCCCCATTTGGCCTGAAAGGAGGACGTAATGCCTGGAAGTATTATATCAGGATAACAGAACGGCCATAGTGAGGAAGGGAGTGGGGAAGGAATATTAGCGTCTATTAATAATTAAGAAAGAAAGGTAGAAAGTGTGGGAGTGAGAGGGAAAGAAGAAAGAAAGGAAAAAATGGTTGTAGTGTGAGTGAATTTCCTCCCGCCACTCCCTTACTCTGACGTCATATCTAGTTTATCGTGACTTTGCATTATTTTTCTTCTCAAATTAGTATAAATAACGTTGAAAAATGGAGTTAAAAGCCACCCCCCATTGGAGAAAAGTGCTCAGTCGACCCCGGAAGAGTCAATTTTTTTTTCCGGTTCCGAGATATTAGACGCGCCTGGGCTGGCCGGTCGGAATGATGTCACCCGTGGGACAGTTTGTTGGGTACTTTCGGAGGAGAAGCTTTACATACATACATACATACATACATACATACATACATACAGACAGGTAGGATTTATATAATAGACTAGCGGGGCTACCCGGCGTTGCTCGGGGTCATAAAAACATATAATTGAAGAAAAATCGCGTGTGTAACATCTTTATATTAAAACTTCTATTTCTGTCCCTCTCTCTATAACCGTCTCTTTATCTTTCTACTTTTCTCTTCCCTGGTCGCCCCATTTCACCACTACTTTCTAATTTTGCCTTTTGCGAAAGCCGTTTCTTCCCCACCATTTCATCCTACGTTTCCCAGGGCAATAGTATGACTTATTTCTATAAAAAGTATGACCTCTGTCTGCGCCTTCTATATAGGTACTTATCTCCGCCCCGGTGTTCATACTATATACGTATCTATTGCCACCCCGGTGCGCATACTATATACGTACCTATCGCCGCCCCAGTGAACATAATATATACATACCTTTCGCAACCCCGATGCAGATACTATATAAGTACCTATCGCCACCCTGGGTGCAGATACAATATAAGTACCTATCGCCGCCATGGTGCGAATGCTAAATACGTACTTATTGCCACCCCGGTGCGAATGCTAAATATTTAGCTATTGCCGCCCCAGTGTGCATACTGCATAAGTACCTATCACTGCCCCAATGCAAATACTAAAAATGTACATATCGCTGCCCCGGTGCGAATGCTAAATACGTACCTTTCACCGCCCTGGTGCCCGTTATATATATGTACCTATCGCCGCCCCACTGCACGTGCTTTACATGTACCTATCACCGCCCCGGAGCGCTAAATACATACCTATCACCGGCCCGGTGCACATGCTATATACATACTTTTTGCCGCCCATGTGCACATGCAATATACGTACCTATCGCCCCCCCCCCTGAATGCTAAATACGTATCTATCGCCACCCCGGTGTGAATGCTTAATAGGTACCTATCGCCGCCCCGGTGCGAATGCTAAATACATACCTATCGCCGCCCCGTTGCGCGTGCTATATACGTACCTATCGCCGCCCCGTTGCGCGTGCTATATACGTACCTATCGCCGCCCCAGAGCGCATTCTAAATACATACCTATCACCGGCCCGGTGCACATGCTGTATACATACTTATTGCCGTCCATGTGCACATGCTGTATACGTACCTATCGACGACCCTGTGTGCATACTACATATGTACATATCGCTGCCTCAGTGCAAATACTAAATATGTACATATTGCCGCCCCGGTTCGAATGCTAAATACGTACCTATCGCCACCCCGGTGTGAATGCTAAATACGTACCTATTGGCACCCCTATGCACTACTATATACGTACCTATTGCCACTCCAGTGCACATACTATGTATATACCTATCGCCTGCCCGGTGCGCATACTATATTCGTACCTATCGCTACCCTAGTGCGCATACTATATTTTTTTGGCACCACCCAAGAAAAAAATTTTTTTTATCCTCCCACATACTTAGAAATATTTTTAATTTAAAAGAAAAAAAAAATTTAACCCCCTTCGAAAGAAAATTTTTTTTTTTACCCTTCCCCATACATAGAAATATTTTCAATATAAGAAAGAAAAAAAAATTTCCGAGGTGCCTCGGTCATATCAAAGAACCATACTGCAGAAGCCTCCGGGTCGTATATTGTAGAAGCACCCCTGGTGCTGGGTCCTATACTGTAGAAGAACCCCTGGCCGCTATACTGCAGAGCACCCATGGTCCCTATTCTTCATAGGCCTCTGGGTCCTATATCGTAGAAGCACCCCCGGTACTGCCTCCTATATTATAGAAACACCCCTGGTACCTATACTGGAGAAGCACCCCTAGTCCCTATACTGGAAAAGCACCCATTGCCCCTATTCTACAGAAGCCTCCGGGTCCTAAATTTAGAAGCACCCCTGGTGCTGGGTCCTATATTGTAGAAGCACCCCTGGTCCCTATACTGGAGAAGCACTTATATTTCTAGGGACCGTTATACTTTAGAAGCACCAACATTCCTGGGGGGACCGTCATACTTTAGAAGCATCAACATTTGTGGGGACCGTTATACTGTAGAAGCACCAATATTTCTAGGGATCGTTATACTTTAGAAGCACCAACGTTCCTGGGGAGGGACCGTTATACTTTAGAAGCACCAATATTTCTAGGGACCGTTATACTTTAGAAGCACCAACATTCCTGTTGACCGTAATACTTTAGAAGCATCAACATTTCTGGGGACCATTATACTTTAGAAGCAACATTCCTATGAGACCGTTATACTTTAGAAGCACCAATATTTCTAGGGACCGTTATACTTCAGAAGCACCTACATTACTTTGCAAATCAAGTAGGCCTCCTGAGAACTACTGACATCACTCTTACCGGTTGCCTTCCTATGTTGTTATTGATGCATCCGGACAGAAGTTATGGGATGACCTGATACAACCGGACACAATTTAGGGCAAGACGGGTACATCCGGCAAAGGAATAAGGGAGCATGTTTAGTGAGTCAGCATTTTTATAAAGTTATTACATAAATACATTGGATAATTTCCAAATTATTACTGATTAACGTTGAAAAAATGGATATGTATCATGGATATGTATCATGTATCATGTATATGTATCATGTATATATATCGTGTATCATGTATATGTATCATGTATATATATCATGTATATGTATATGTATCATGTGTATGTATCATGTATACGTATATGTATCACGGATATGTATCATGTATAGGTATATATATATATCATCTATCGTGGATATGTATATGTATCATGTATCATGGATATGTATCATGTATTATGGATATGTATCATGTATCATGTATCATGGATATGTATCATGTATCATGGGCATGTATTATGGATATGTATCATGTATCATGGATATGTATCATGGATATGTATCATGTATCATAGGTATGTATCATGTATACTGTATCATATATATGTGTTATGTATCATAGATATGAATAATGTATCATGTATATGTATATGTATATGTATCATGGGTATGTATATGTATCATGGGTATGTATCATGGATATATAGGATAGATGTGTATCATCTATCCTTGATATGTATCAGGGATATGTATCATGTATATGTATCATGGGTATGAATCATGTATCATAGATATGGATATGTATCATGGATATATATATGTTTCATGGATATGTATCATGTATATGTATTATGTATCATACATATGTATCATGTATCATATATATGTGTTATGTATCATAGATATGTATCATGTATCATGGATATGTATCATGGATATGTATATGTATCATGGATATGCATCATGGATATGTATCTTGTATATGTATCATGTATCTTGGATATGTATGATGTATCATGTATATGTATCATGTATCATATATATGTATCATGTATCATAGATATGTATCATGTATCATTTATATGTATCATGTATCATAGATATGTATCATGTATCATGGATCATGGATATGTTTCATGTATCATATATATTTATCATGTATCATATTTTATTCTTCAGCATTTTCAATCCTCTCATCGTATTCTTCAGCATTTTCAACCCGCTCATGATATTCTTCATCATTTTCAATCCTCTCATGATGTTCTTCATCATTTTCAATCCTCTCATGGTATTCTTCATCATTTTCAATCCTCTCATGGTATTCTTCATTCATTTTCAATCCTCTCATGGTATTCTTCATTATTTTCAATCCTCTCATAATATTCTTCATCATTTTCAATGCTCTTATGATGGTCTTCATCATTTTCAATCCCCTCATGGTATTCTTCAGCATTTTCAATCCTCTCATAATATTCTACATCATATTCAATCCTCTCATGGTATTCTTCAGCATTTTCAATCCTCTCATTGTATTCTTCATCATTTTCAACCCCTTCATGATGTTCTTCATCATTTTCAATCCTCTCATGATGTTCTTAATCATTTTACATCCTTTCATGATGTTCTTCATAATTTTCAATCCTCTTATGATGTTCTTCATCATTTTCATTCCTCTCATTATATTCTTAACTATTTTTAATCCCCTCATTTTATTCTTCAGCATTTTCAATCCTATCATCGTATTCTTCAGCATTTTCAACCGGCTCATGATATTCTTTCTCATTTTCAATCCCATCATGGTATTTTTCATCATTTTCAATCCTCTCATGGTATTCTTCATCATTTTCAATCCTCTCATGGTATTATTCATCATTTTCAATCCTCTCATGGTATTCTTCAGAATTTTCAATCCTCTCATAATATTCTACATCATATTCAATCCTCTCATGGTATTCTTCATCATTTTCAACCCCTTCATGATGTTCTTCATCATTTTCAATCCTCTCATGATGTTCTTAATCATTTTACATCCTTTCATGATGTTCTTCATAATTTTCAATCCTCTCATGATGTTCTTCATCATTTTCAATCCTCTCATTATATTCTTAACTATTTTCAATCCCCTCATTTTATTCTTCAGCATTTTCAATCCTCTCATCGTATTCTTCAGCATTTTCAACCCGCTCATGATATTCTTTCTCATTTTCAATCCCATCATGGTATTCTTCATCATTTTCAATCCCATCATGATATTCTTCATCATTTTCAATCCTCTCATGGTATTCTTCATAATTTTCAATCCTCTCATGATATTCTTTCTCATTTTTCAATCATCTCATGATATTCTTCATCATTTTCAATCTTCTCATGGTATTCTTCATCATTTTCAATCCTCTCATGGTATTCTTCATCATTTTCAATCCCCTCATGGTATTCTTCATCATTTTCAATCCTCTCATGGTATTCTTCATCATTTTCAATCATCTCATCGTATTCTTCAGCATTTTCAATCCTCTCATGATGTTCTTCATCATTTTCAATCCCCTCATGGTATTCTTCAGCATTTTCAATCCTCTCATAATATTCTACATCATATTCAATCCTCTCATGGTATTCTGCTGCATTATCAATCCTCTCATTGAATTCTTCATCATTTTCAATCCTCTCATGATGTTCTTAATCATTTTCAATCCTCTCATGATGGTCTTCATCATTATCAACCCCTACATGATATTCTTCATCATTTTCAATCCTCTCATGATGTTCTTAATCTTTTTCAATCCTCTCATGATGTTCTTCATCATTTTCAATCCTCTCATGATATTCTTCATCATTTTCAATCCCCTCATTGTATTCTTTATGATATTCTTAATCATTTACAATCCCCTCATGATATTCTTTATCATGTTCAATCCACTCATGATATTCTTCATCATTGTCAATCCTCTCAACCTATTATTCATCATTTTCAATCACTTCATGATATTCTTCATCATTTTCAATCCCATCATAGTATTTTTCCTCATTTTCAATCGCCAAATACAAGGAGGCCTCTAGAGCTATACTAAAATAACTCTCGCTTATTTCCCTCCCTTTTTATCAGGGCAATAGTCCGAAGAAAAATGCAAAAAAACAATAATAACGTGACGATAGCATAAAATAATATCCGAACCTATCACTATGACGTCATGTACCTATCTATGTGACGTCATGTGCACAAGATAACATTAAAAATCGTGATCACATTAAACGAAAAATGGCTATTTGACCCCTTAAAAATGAATCTTTTTTTTTAATTTTTCGATATTATTTTCTCGATGTTAAAATAATACCTAATTCGGTTAAAATAATACCTAATTCGGAGGTGTTTGTTTAGTATTTTAAAAGCCTTAGCGTTACATACATATCACAGATTTTTGCCTTATATATATTGAGATGAGATGAGATGAGATGAGATGAGATCACACTTTTATTACCATCAAACACCCACTGTTATTTAAATCAATAATACAACAGGTATCTACCTCCCTCCCACCGCATGAAGATGTGGCACAAGAACCAGACGGTAGGAATGGTAGGTCAGTGCACAAGAGGTAGCGCAATCTGGCTTAAGCAGTCCCATTGACATTTCCCGGTAGGGGCGCTTCGATCGATTGGCCATAAACCAACCCCTTCTCAAAGCGAAGTGGTAAATCCTGGGAGGTAGGACCTCCAGGGAAAACCCAGGACAAATACTAGCACCACAGAACAGGGCAAGAAGATACCACAACGACCAACCCTCTGTCGGACTGATTGTCAAGCACCTATCCTCGACTGGTATCGAGTACCAAAACGAATTCAGAGAATAATAAAACATATTGTCTTGAAATACTGTATATATAGTAGATAGCAAAGTCCGAAACACGAGTATTAGTATGTCTCATTTGCATAACTATTTTTTAAACAGTTTATAATAACTGTAAAAACCTCAACATACTGTAAAGCGTATTATCTGACTGCTAAAATTGCAGTATTTATAAATTTAGAAGGCTATCACAATGCAAGACATTGGAATATGTCGAAGTGATTTAAAAACATTTTTATAGTAAAACTTACGTTTTTAGTCACAACGTTTACACAGTGATCTAATGTGTATCATCGTGTTACACAATATATTTCGAGGTAAAATCTCTTTATCAAATTTTGGGTGTTTCCAATCTCCTCAAACTCATGTTAATTTCGTTTTTGAACTCCTTCTCAATAGTAATACATTTCCATTTCTTGCATTGCATTGTGATAGCCTTCTATCGCACCTCTATATACATAATACACACAGTGATTCAAGCAAATTACATCTTATTAGTTATAGATTTGTTGTAATCGAATATCTTTAACCCCTTTTCCTATGTGGACTTTCCCGTGGATTATATATTCAGTAGCATTGCACTGACCACTGATCTTTTCTTTGGACCTTAGTAATTCTTCGCTAACGTTTGTCTCTCTTTTATTGTACCGTCTATTAAAATAAACATGTTCGTCTTTCAGTATAATATCATGTTGGCTATTTCGTTTCTACCTGAATTACAACCTTGGTAATTGTGTCATTTTCGAAGGATATAACAGTGTCGACGAAGATTCGAATGTTACACCACAATTAAACTTAATAAACGAGTTTAGATCACTGTAAAAAAACAACGTGCTTTTCTTTAGTCATGACGTTTCTTTAAAATGATATATCACATTTATTCGATTTCAAAATCAGAAAGGATACAAGAATTCATCTATGGGATAAGTGTAGTCAAAATTTCACGCGTTTCTTACCCCTATGAATAAAAATGTTTGAAAACTACACAATTGAAATGCCAGTGTAATTTATAGTGTACTATCAAAATATATTATCGAAAAAAATATTTGTATGCACATTGTATAATCTAAGAAACAATAGTACTCTCCAATACTTTTATTAAACCGCCTTAATAAAACACATGCATCCTTCATAACAAAAGAAATTGACCCATATGGCTCTCAGGGGATCCTGACTATGCCATCGTAGACTAAACCCTTAATCTTTCGCAAGGCTAAGAGAAGGAAAACTCACAAATAACACGATTCAGTACCCGCTGATTCCAGCGTTGTTTCCGATATACTAATTCAATGCCGGGACAAGATCAGTTGTGGGGAGGTAGAAATGCGATGCAAATGAACATAAAATTTACTAGCCCGTATAAGCTACTCTCTTTCCTTCTCCGTTCCTTTAGCTTGCTGTTTCCTTTTCATCGTTCTCGAAATAAACAAAAATCATGATTTCACTTAAATGTGCGAATTTTATACTTTCAACCAATGGAAATGATTCCCGCTCATTCGACACGATACATTTAACGATCCTCGATGTAATACCAAACTGCAAACTCGATAATTAAAGCTCAGAGAGAAAATAATCGAACAACAACCGAAAAAAAAAGACAGAAGGCAGTGCACCATTACGCTCACGCCTACTTCCCTTTGTGGCCAGGGGAGGGAATGCTTTAACTCACGCAAATAAAAGTACACACATCTTCACACACTGAAAAAGGTCTCACACGGACAATGTTTCTTGAACACAAACACACATATTCACATACTGACAATAGATGCATAGGCACAATGTTACATGAACTAACACGCATATTCACACAAGAAAGAACCGTTGGAAATAAGTCATACAACATCTACTAGTACTATATAATCCTTACAGCTACAAATCTAGAAAACGGAGATGTTAAACATAACCCAATCATATAGCACAAGAAATAAAAAGTAACAACCCTATTTGAAGTCAATGTCTTTTATGATGCTGGCTTAAGCAAAGCTGTCAGGGAGAAGATAACTAATTACCAAGGTCTTATGTACAACATGAAAAGGAAAATGGAATCTTAGGAAGATCTCCGTCATTCCAATACCCATAAGAGCAAGCGGGCACGGGAAAAGAATGTCAAAAATTACCTGACGAATAGACCCGGTGAACACAGTGCAAGAGAGATACAGACAATTGCGCTTAAAGGGACGGTTAGAATCTTAAAAAGATCTCTTGATTGGAGTCTCTGACATAGCGAGTGAAAGTTCTGGAATCCAGTAGGATGCCTCATCCTCAACGAAAACAAAAAGATAAGGAAATTGAAATAAGAAGACAAAAAACAATCATATAGACATAGACGTCTCAAACAACCATGTCTAGTGTCACACTTCGAACATTCTACAAACGAAACTTTAAACTTTTCTGAACGAACAATCAACTCACATATAATATCTTTTAAACTACTGTAAATTTCTAAGTATATAAATATGCTTTGTTCGCTAACCATGTTTTTCTCTCTTTCATTCTCAACACCCCGCTGGTGAATTTAGCACTTGCTAAATCCTGATCCATTCTCAATCATACATAACATTAACATTTTTATCGGTTTCTTACAATCGTCACTTATAGCATTATTAACTGTCAGTGTAGGTCTTGGTACATTTACAAAGATACGACCGCCATCTATATCCTATCCAAACCAGGATGCACGCTACGAAGTGTGATTAGAGATTGTAAAATCTTTGTTTCACTATAAACTCCTGATAGGGGGATATACATTGTCTCCCGATACAAGAGTTTTGTCACATAAAAGATGACCATTGCCAATATATATACTTACATGTGTCGCTCATCGAGATTCGATTTCTCCTTTAAAATATGAAGCAAAAAAAAGGTAAAAGAAAAGATCGAAGAAAAATGATTACATTGTTGTGATCGTATTAATGAGAAAAAAGAGCGATAACTCTTCAAAGACAGCATCTCTTATCTGCAAAACGGACTAAAAGAACAAAACAAAACAAGAACAGGCGTAATTTCCGACTTGAAAGAGATACATTAAACTAATTTTCAACCAACCAGAGCGATTTCCCTTTCGAAGTTATCCTTGGATTGGAGCTTCTAAATCTAAATAAAGAAGTAGACGTCTTTTTTGTCTGTTTTACGGCACATCAACCACAAGGACCCGTGGAGCAACACATATAAGTGCGAAGTAGTACTCAGTTCTAAGTGACAATCTTCTGGAGATTAAATGTGCAATCCGCATTACAGACGATACTAAGAATAGAATTAAGAATTCTTTAATATTTCTACATGGTCTTTGCTGACGGAACGAGAGAAAGCTATCCCCGTTGATTAAATAAAGAGTTTCGTTCAACATTCCGTACAGATTCCCCACGTTGACAAGACACACCCAAAGAAGGTCGGAGGTTACATCGGCCGAAACGTTGTGAGAATAACATCCAAGATTAGAACAGTAGTCCGAATAATCCAGATCATTTTGGGGTTATATAATACTGAAATACAATACCTATTTTAAATAAATCATTGTATATGATTCATTAAACATAAGTTGCTATTAAAAAAAAAGCTATATGGAAATTATGGGTTTATATTTTTCTGAATCCTATTGGATCCACTTTTCTTACATATTTTATCAGATAGCTTGTTGAGGAAGGACATTATCAAATGAAGTCTATGATGAAGTCTATTCGTAGAAAATAATTAATTTTTATTAACAACTTTGTTAAGACAGCGACAAATAAAGAGTTCGTAGAATATGAATGATCAAAGAGTTCCAAAAACATTTTAGTGAAAAGAGAGTAATTTTGTCTGTAAAAAGAACTTGAGTACACATGTTTGTTTTGGCTGGTGCCGTTACATGGTGTGCAAATAGAATAGGCATGTAGATGTGGATGTGTGTGTTCGTGTCTGTTTTACCAATGAGAGAGTGTATGTTCGAATTGTGTATGTGCGGTCGGTGAGCGGCGTGTATGTGTTTCGCTGGGTGTACAGAAGTTTGTGTGTTGGTCTCGTCATGATGTGTGTGTTATTGCGGAGAGCCCAAAGGGTCCCCGGCTGGATTGTGACGAACGCGCGTGTGTTATCGGTGAACGAAAAAAAAAAACAGGAAAGATTGAGAGAAATACTGTCTTTGGGTATTTATACTACACATAAGTTTTTGTGGTTTGGATATTTCTTGCACTGTGATTGGTTGAAAGAAACTGCTGATTTGGGCTGTTGTCTAATCAAGAGTCGATACGTAATAAATACTATTGAACAAGCTTCTACAAATATTATTATATCAGGAGTCAGGTAGTTTTTGAAGTAGTAGAATGGTCCACTAATCTAGCGATCTTAGAAACAGCTTTAATATAAGTCTTCTATTTCAGGTCTGTAGTGAAAGTCAATCCCAGGGGCCTATTAAAGCAAGTGACTTTCTCAAGGAGACCGCCATTGATTTAAACTCAATCCAAGAATTTAACACGTATTATGTGCGATTAATATATATATATATATATATATATATATATATATATATATATATATATATATATATATATATATATATATATATATATAACCTAGGGAAACAAACATTCATTAACTCAGCTTTAGTATAATAATATATATTCAAGAAAGCACGTATCAATAATGTCTGGTGTCTTTTCTGAGAGAAAGAAACTTATTAACGGAACAGTAGCATAAAGATTCGAACATCAAGAGAGATTGTCTTGTTTTAACTATCAATACTTCGGGATAAACAACTTAAATTGTATTCTTGCTTGTGGGTGAAACATCTTTTATTTGCTGTTTTTGACTGGTGATGCATTTCCAATTTCAGACTTCAGATAATGTCAGGTTATCAAGAGAGAATTCCCACTGTTTTGATGTGGTTTTCTCGACATTTTACCGAGCATTGCATCCCTTTACTGATGAGAAGCACAATTATTTGAACTAATATTCTATATATAGATTTGATAGCCTGTTTAAAACCCCTCTTCAAAAAAGCGATGTATTGATCTAACGCCTCTTTTAAGGGTTGTACGCCTGGCACATTTATTGCGGTCACTGTTTGTTAAAAAATTCAAAGTGGTCGAAGGCTCCCTTTCCATTGGCTACTACACCGAAGTGTAGGAAAGATCGCCACTCCTTTTCAAAGATTACTCCACTAACCTTTGATTCTTTACTGTATAATCGTGAATGTCGAGCAAGTATCATTTTTTGAGTCTTTGGTATGACTCTACCGACGATCGAACACCGGTCTCCCAGCACATTAGCGAACACTCTAACCATTATGCTAATCTCGGTTGAATATATATTTCTAAGCGATATTCTTCCTTGCTTGTATCTCTCGTTGAATTGACCTCAAATGTAATTTAAATAATACTATGCAAACTATGTAGCAATATTGTTTGTGGAGTGTGTTTGATTACGTAGAAAATAATTTCTCTTCGAAGTTAAGGTTAGGAAACTAAGTTAGCTTCTTTTCTAGAACTTGACTCTGGCTTATACTAAATGGGTGTGAAGTAAAAGAACAGGAAGTCGTGAGCGAGACGTGGCTAAAAGAGGAATGTTCTCGTTCTCTTGGGTTGTTTCACTGCGAAGAAAACAGAGGGCTTAATTTTAATATGTCACTTATTATTTATTAATTTCTTTATGAATATTTTTATTTCCAGGAGTTATATAGACACGCTGACACACCCGTTCTCATAAGATCACCAAAGTTAATCGCGGTTCAGCCTGGCCAGTACTAAATGTGTAACCATTTGGGAAGAACACGTGATATGTGTAAACATCTCTTCAAATTCCAATTAATCCACAAATAAATCTCGTACAAAAACATGTACGATTTCAGCATAAAATCATTCAACGATGGTTGACTTGACGTAAAGTCCAACAACTCGACAACGTTTTTCGAAACCCATAACTTTAGTTATATAAGCTCTATTTTTCATAGTTCTCGTCTTAGCAGTATGTTTATAATTGCATTAACATATGATCTGACCTCTTGACATTTTAAAAGTAGGTATTTGAAGGGGTCTTGTCGCCTCCCCTCAATTATTACGGGATTGTTTAATCTGATTTTCTTTCTAATTAAAGACGGGCTACTGCAAAATAACTCCACAAAATTCTAACTTTTCTAAGACCATAACTTCAGTTTTGTAATCTCCATTTTCTCACATTCTTTTTATAGAAATAAGTTTCTGATTGCTTTGAATTTTTAAGGCGAGTCTCTAACACTTATTTGATAACAAATGTGTCTTATTATTATGACTCCTTCCGAGAACAGGTATCCTATCTACACTATTATATATTCAAACATAGTACGGTAATAATAAACATAGAAAGATCCTTACGCACTCTATTTTAAATCTTATTGTATATCTATGCACACTCTCTCTAACAGACGTGATGTTGCTAGTCTCAGTTATTTCTATAAATACTATTATGCCATATGTTCTTCAGAATTGTTTGATCTATTCCGTGCTTCCTTTGTTCCAGCTTGTTTAACTCGTTAATCAATTCGCTGTTTTGATACTTCATTATAATACGGTTTCCTATTCCAGTTTCCTATTCCAGTAACTTCTTTACAAAAACTGCAAGCTTGTGTAACTCTATCCCTGCTGACTGTTTTCCTCCTACCTATAACCATGGTCTTTTCTTTTAGATAATGATCTTTCGTTCTTGTTAGCTCCTTACATCAAGTGATTTCATGCCTTGTCTGGAGCAATTTCTATTTAAAAAAAGCTTCAAAAGAAATAAAAGAAAAAATATAAATATATCTATTATAGAATTTTGAAAAAAAAAACAAGAAACGTTATTTTAAAAAATATATTTATTAAATGAATGAAATCATTATTTGCATAAATATATGTCTGAGGTTTCCGCTGATAAAACAGCCTTGTCAAAGAGATATTTCCTTTCTTTCTTTTTTTTCTTCTCTTGATGGTGTTAAAACTCGCAAGTAAATCGCCTGGTGGTCCCAAAAGGTTATTTATCGCCTGTTCTTGTTGACGGATTTGAAGAATATGAAACTGAAGATGTTTAAGGCGCGGTTAAAAAAGGGGTTCACACATCCTTAGGAAAACGTTTTTTGAATTGTATTATAGAATTTTGAAAAAAACAAGAACCATTTTTTCTTTAATATATTTATTAAATAAATAAAATCATTTCCTTCATAAATATATGTCTGAGACTTTCTCTGATAAAATAGCCTTGTCAAAGAGGTTCTTTGTTTTCTTTTTCTCTTCATCTTGTTGGTGTTAAAAATCGTAAGTAAATCTCGTGGTCCTAAAAGATTATTTATCGTCTGTTCTTGTTGACGAATTTGAAGAAATATATCTGCTAATATGCACCCCCACAAAAAAAACATTTCTAATCTTATCTTCAAGGCACCCATATCTTTTGTTTACATCAAGATTACGACTAAATAATGATTTGTGATGCCAAGACGTCTCTATAATAACTCCCTCAAAATTCAATTCTTCCGAAAGTCCCCTGTGACCTTTATAATCCCGGTGTATATTGGGAGCTTAATTAAACAAATTCTAAAACCATGACTTCAGTTGTGTAATCTCATTTTTCACAATTGTTTTTCTATACGCATGATTTTTTGCTTATTTTGAATTGTGTGGTCTCGTCTCTGGAATCTAGTATGTCGTCTTATAGATCCTTTCTAGAACGTTGACTCTGGCTAATACTAAATGCGTGATCATTTTGGAAGAGCAGACGGTGTATGCAACACAAATCTCCTACAAAACTTAACGTACAAATAAACCTAATACAAAGACATGAACGGTTCCAGTATAAAATTATTCAACGATGGTGGACATGCCGTAAAACCTAACACAAACTACATAACATTTGTGTCTCATTATTAGGAATCTTTCCTGACACGCGTATCTTAGTTATTTATATATTAGAACAAAATACGATAAAAAGAAACAGGGAAAAATCCGTACCTTCTCTAGTTTTATCCAAATTTTATTGAGACCATATATAATCTAGCTTTTATATACTATGTATCATATTCACCCAAATAAAAAAAGGCTATAATTTATTTGATCCTATTCTGGTTTTATAGGGGTATGCATCATTTGCGACACCATTATTTTGGCATTATGATCTTTAGCGTTCAAAAATAAGTATTATATTAAAGAATTCGAAAATCCAAATAATCATACCCAACGAGCCATGACGTATGAAGGAATCGTGGTAAAACCAATATATATATATATATATATATATATATATAGTCTAAAGAAGCTTGGAGTTATTTTAAACAAAAAGACAAAAAAAAGGAAAATGCAGTTTAAATTCCCAGAGAAACTAACTAAATCCAAAATATTGCAGACTTAACATTCGTTGGAAAATTCATAAATAAATAAAAAATATATAATAGTAAGTAAATAAAATAAAAAGGGGGATTAAGTATCTAACAGTGAAACAAAAACAGGAGACCTTTACGTAAGCATCTAATATTAACACGGGGATCATCAGCTGTTTATCATGTAACTGTTTCGGAGATTTAAAAACAGGACAGTTATAATATGCATGGCTCTCCAATGGTACTGATCAAACTACCATTTCTCCAATAATCAAGTGCCGAAATAATTCAGCTTAAAATTTTACTTATATATACATAAATAAATAATAATAATAATCAAATAATAATAATAATATACTACCCTTGAGACTACCGTGTGATATGGCAATTTGCATATCAAATAACATTAATTATAACAATAGTAATAATAATAATAATAATAATAATAATAATAATAATAATAATACTATCTAAACACTACACCCAAGAACCAATTCTGCGATATGGTAGCTAGAAATAAAATTATATAAGAATTAAAATTGCATTTAAAAAATAAAAAAAGCTTAAATACCTTAGTGCCAGAAAGGCAAGTAGATAAGAGGAAGGAAACCTAGACATACAGATCTAAATACCCAATATATATATATATATATATATATATATATATATATATATATATATATATATATATATATATATATATATATATATATAACGAAACACACATATATATATATATATGTGTGTGTCTCTGTGAGAGTGTGTATGTGTCGTTAAATAGTACACACTCGTGTTCGTATATTTATTCGTTGATCCTTTTTAGATGTCTGTTCGTCTTTTTAGGCTAGAACTGGCAGATGAACTTGCAGTACTGGTTGAGTACTCTAGTACTTTCAGGTACTAATACGAGGGTAGCTAACCAGTACGACACGTTCATCTTACATTTCCAGCCTTAACTTCAAACAGTAATCAAACATCTAGAAAGTATCAACGAAAAAATATGCAGATATAAGTTTCTGTACTATTTAACGAAATATGTATTGAAGGAAAAATTATGCCATATATATATATATATATATATATATAGTCTCGGAAGTTTCTCAACCATATATATAAAAAAAAATATATAAAAAAACAAAAAAAAACAACAACTTATAGTCTCAAGTCTTCCAGTGGAAAATCACTCATGTAAGTCAATTTAATTTTTACAGTTATTATATTAGTTAGTTTCTAACACTATTTTAAGGGATCATCAGTTGTTTACCATGAAAAACTGTTTCGGGAATTTAAATATATATATGTGTGTGTCTGTGTATGTGTGTATAATAGACGAACTGTCGAGACCCAAAGGGTCTAGTATTTTAATAAACCTATGCAGGCAAGTATATAATTAATACATACATGTTAAAAAACTTATGCATAGTCACATTGAGGAGCAGTTATACAGCGACAGCTGCCTATTTATTATTACATTTGTTCGACGTCATATTTGAGTTTTTGTGAAGATAAATACATGTGTGTTTTTGAAATAACTCGATCTAAAGGATATTTTCTAAAATAAGTTATCGATTTTTTTATTAAAATTTTTTTTTCTGATCAATCATTATCCTAGAAGATTCAAGATGTGCTTGAAAAATCTGATTGTCTAGACAATTGAAGAAACGGCTGTGAAAATGAATCTCTTAGCTGCAAAAATGAAGATATCATTGCTTTGAAATCTGCTGTTTCTATCCTCTCTCTCAATTTATTTCTATATATTTTTTCACCACCACACGATTCCATCAATACTTATTCTCGATGAAGAACGCGGGGTGTTTGAAATATTGAATTATAACAAAACATTTAATAAAACACAACATCGTTTTATGCTTATACTATTACCCACTCATCATAAAAATAATGTAAGAAGCATAGGTTGAATATCAAACTACTCTCTCCCCGTCCGTTTATCTATCTATCTATCTATCTATCTATCTATCTATCTATCTATCTATCTCTATATATATATGTATTAATTACTTTTTGCGTAAACAAAAAGAATCCATGGACACGCGTTTCTAGCTATCAGTCGTCGTCAGCATCAGCAAAACAATATTAAAAAAACTATATATATATATATATATATATATATATATATATATATATATATATATATATATATATATATATTGCTTCTTTATCTTGATTTAAATTTATGTTTGCAAATGAAATGGTAGTAAGACAGGAACACTATTAATATAGCCATGTCTTCTTCGGGATATTCAGAGGGAAGTCACCTGACCACATTAACTTTTCACATTTTGATTAATGTGCATATCTTGTCAATTCTCTTCTTGTCTTTGTCTGTATTTTTTTTATCTCAGTTTTTTTCAATTCTTAATTTTATTAATTTTATTCATTCCCGTATGTTCGTGTGTGTTTTTATTCTTTATTCGTCTCTCATACGTTTGCAACTTTAATCACTTCAGAGGAAATATTTACAAAGTCGAACACACATTTCTTTCTTGTTAATCAAATATTGATCAATCACAAGTCTGAGGTTTGATGTACTTCATATTTATTTTATATATATATATATATATATATATATATATATATATATATATATATATATATACACACGTATATGTATATATGTGTCGAGGTATGTATGTATAAGCTAGGTGGAATATTCTGTCATAGACGACCGACACTACTTTTCAGCAAGTCATATGATATATGTACGTATACATGTGTCTAAACGTGTTTCAAAGAATAGTTCCAATATTTTATTCTATAAAACAATAATGAAATAAATGCCATATAAATGGAGTAAACATTCGATTAGACATTGAAACCGGCGGGTTTAGAAGGAATGAGGAATCCGGCCACATATACTTCTCTCGTCAGTCAGTAGGCTCATGACGAAAATACGGAACAGTGAAGCTTCTCATTAAATTACTGACTGATGAGGAAAGTGCATGTGGTATTTTTAGCCCAACGGGACGGATTTTCCATTCTTCTTGAAACCGCCGTTTTCAATGTCCAATCAAATTTTCACTTTAGAGTTATGTATGATAAACATATGCTCTTACAAACGTAATTGAGCACTCAAAAATCACATTACTATCTTTCTCTCCCTATCTGTCTGTCTGCCTGTCTGTCTGTCTGTCTGTCTGTCTGTCTGTCTGTCTGTCTGCTTGTCTGTCTCTCCCTCTCTATTTTTCTAGCCATATATATATAATAATAATAATGGTAATAATCCAAAGAATTTCAAATAATCATATATATATATATATGTATATATATATATATATATATATATATATATATATATATATATAATAATAGTAATAATCCAAAGAATTTCAAATAATCATATATATATATATATATATATATATATATATATATATATATATATATATATATATATATATATATATATAATAATGGTAATAATCCAAAGAATTTCAAATAATCATATATATATATATATATATATATATATATATATATATATATATATATATATATATATATATATATATATATATAATAATGGTAATAATCCAAAGAATTTCAAATAATCATATATATATATATATATATATATATATATATATATATATATAATTGTAATAATCCAAAGAATTTCAAATAATCATATATATATGTATATATATATATATATATATGTATATATATATATATATATATATATACATATATATATATATATATATATATATATATATATATATATATATATATATATATATATATTATATACACACATGGTAGGTGCTCAAATGATTTCCAATCTATTTTCCTCCCTGTAATAAAAACAAAACTCATCTAGCTGCAACCGCTATCAATAGTTTCCCTTTATCCTCTCTGTGCACCTAAAACAAAATGGAGCTTTCATGAGCGGAGTTTTATTTCCTAGAACTACCTGTCTACCGTTGTTACCAATTATCATGGTGCTGTCTCACTGTCCACCTGAGAAACTCATTAACCTTTATCCTCGAGTTGCCTTTGGGCCTTGATAAGTGGTAACTCTTTCGTAAAACAAATGTATATATATATCATAAACACCGTCAATATTTTTGATCACTCCTGGAGGAGGAACCCCTCCCTGATTCCCGACACCTTATTGGTTACTGTAATTCAGGATATTTAGTAATAGTTGGGTTGGCGACGCTATTTGCCCATAGCTAGGTGTCTACATACAGCACCTTGTATTCCCAAATGGTCACCCATCTAGTACTGACCAGACTCAACCTCACTTAACTTCGGTGACCTAACGGGAACCGGTATGCCAACGTGATTATGCCGTATATATAGGGTAGAATTCAATATATTCTAAACTTATAATGAGACTATAAAATATTCAAATCAAGTTCCGGAAATAAATATTCCAACACATCCTCTATACATACGCACGTTTCTGAGATTACAGCTTTATTCATTATCAAATTACATTTTTATAAAATTTCCAAACGATAAAGAATTATCTTCAGAAACATAAGCATTTTTAACTACGTTCAGGATATATCATGGTTATTAGAGAAATTATTAATGAAAATTAAAAAAATTATTCCAAGAAAGTTAAAATATGACAGTTAGTGATTCATTTATATCTAATTGGTATTAATATTTTTCATAAATTTCTGATGAGAAGTTTTATTTATTTATATTTTATTGCTTTAAAACTTTCGCGGGAAAGGAAAAAGTGATGAAT
>OY744541.1:43645362-43735362 GCA_963556195.1 Sepiola atlantica | reverse complement strand
CTGTCGAGTTCTTACAACAAATTTTGAAACGACGCAATATCGTTTTAAGAAAAGTCTTCGTCTGAATTCACATCGACCGTCACGAGTTTTCTTTTTTTTCACTCTTTAAAAAAATAGTAAACTTTTTATCATTTATTCAATGATAGAAATGTTTCTTAAATACATATTTTATTTTGGTGGGGTAGTTGGTTGAGTGAGGGGTTTATCGCTGCCAGTCTCAATGATGGCGAAAGCATTACCGCACATCGCCACTAGTGAACCAGACTGCAAGAGCCACTCCGTTCTGAAACATTATCCCGCCAATCATTCGAGAGAACACATTGCACGAAGCTCAACAACTACAGAAGTCTCCACTGCTACTGGGATGAAAAAAATTGTCCACAAGAGGACAATATTTCTTTCTTTATTTATTTATTTTAAATATCTGCGTCTCGAGCAAGAGAACCCAGTTCAATTAAGGACCTTACCAAATTGATAGTCGAACATGTGTCGCCACATGTAGCGTCTCAAATTAACGATTATTTTGTTTTTAATTATTTTTACATTCTTTCTTCTTACGGTTTTTAACTCATAAAAAACGTAATGCCGTTTAAAATTATACCACATTGACATCACCAATCAACTGCATTTTTTGACATGTTTTTAATTTTTTTTTACAAGTTATGAGGAAAAAATATTCCTTTAAAATCCTTTATTCATTTGAACCCGGTGATTCGAGTAGCGGTAACACTACTTCTGACTGATAGAGGGGTGTCTTCTCCAACTATCTGTGTGACATTACAAATCAAAACCAAAAATGTTGGTCTGATATGTACACAATATACAAAGAAAACACATCGATTTGAAACGAAACGATATTTGCATTAATTACAAATCGGTATTCCAAGTGTGTTTCATGCAGAACTCGGTGCGATTCTGCACAATACTTTTCAATCCTATACATATTTTTTATCACTCGGTTGAAGTTGTAACACAAGCCGTTAACATTGAATTCTCCCAAGGTTTAGTTGCTTTTACTGGAATCTGAGGACAGCAAGTCTCTTCAATAATCCAGTATTCTCTTGTTCATTTGATTATCATTAAAACTCATTTGAATTTCTCAGATTAGCAATTAGCATTTATGTTTTACAGATAACGATCAGTGGCTTTGCATGTAATGTGAATGACAACAAGTCTCCTCAATATTTCAGTCCTCTTCGTTATATTTCAGTCGTGGTATGGATTGTGTGTTCCATCCTCTCTTAGGCACTTCACGGACATTTTTCTCAGATAAGGGAAAGTAGATGGTAAAGTTATTATTATTAGTAGTAATAGTAGAGGTATTATTATTATTATTATTATTATTATTATTATTATTATTATTATTATTATTATTATTATTATTTACTCAATGGGCGTATTCGCATGAATAATCATCAGTAATTGCTGAATGATAATAACCAGTGGTGTTCCCTGGAGTATCAGTTTTAGCAAGTCTCCCAGATTTCCAGTACTATTTACTTCTTTCAATAAACACTGCCATTGATTTATCGCTGGAAACGACTGTTGGTCTTCTCTGGGATTTTTTTTAAGCCTTCCTAAGATTTCAGTACTCTCCGCACCCTTCCAGTAGAGATCTGGTTAGTGCTCTATTACCTCCGTCTGTCAATCCTCATTGCCCTTCACGACAATTTCGTGTTGTATCATATATATATATATATATATATATATATATATATATATACTTTTTTGGGGGGGGGGAGTTTATGAAATTTTTGCAGTTTAATTTATTATTATTATTATTATTATTATTATTATTATTATTATTAATAGTAGTAGTAGTAGTAATAGTATCAGTAGTAGTATTAGTAGTAAATGTAGCAATCTAAGTATTGTAATTTTAAATAGACTATGGCATGCATGGTATTACTATGCTAACGTTAATGCAAATATATCCCAAAGTTTTTTAGCCTAGACATATTTATTATTATTTACTCACTGGGCGTGTTCCCGCAAATCACAATCAGTGATTTCTCACTGATAAAAACCAGTGATGTTAACTGAAGGTTCAGTGACAACAAGTTTCCCGGATTTCTAACCCTATCTGCTGTTTTCGATAACCGTTGTAAATCATTTCTCGTTATCGCAACTGCCGCTTACCATTAATTTTTCTATGAGATCAACTGTTCGTCTTTCATGAAATTTGAGTAGAAATAAGCCTCTCCCAAATCCTCGTACTCACCTCACATTTCCAGTGGCGGTCTAGTTAGTGCCCTCCCTCCTTGGGGTTTATATCCTTCTTGACCCTCCACGAGTATTTTGTGTGGTACCAGGCGAGAATGGTGCCACCACATCTGTGTATGTATGTGTTTTCGTGTTTTCTTAGGAGGGCAGTTTATTGGATTGCTGGCAGTTCAAGTTCCCTCAAACCCGTGTAATTTTCTATCTACATTTTAGTTCTATTTATATGTGATATTACAGTTTTGGTTCTACTTATATGTTAGCATTCATTGGCTGTTTGGGCTGATTTCCAAATTCGAGGATGTTCCTAAAGATTCGACTGTTTTCATAATTTCAGTTTAAATTTTAACAAGGTTCTGTTCCCATGGATTACTTAGAGGTGGAATCACGTAGATATGGCTGGTGATACCAGATCAGGCTGCCCTGTGGCTCCCTGAGACGAAATTCACCTACATTGACGTTTTTTTTTTTTTTTTTTTTTTTTTTGTAAAACTTAATTATGTTCTACAAAACCAAAACCAAAAACAACAGCCCCTCTCCCTTTCTCCCTCCCCTTTTTATTTTATTTTTAGAACTTGAAGCATAAATCTTTTACTATAATGACCAGATTCGGCATTAAATAATCCAAAAAGGGTTGATATGCCGTAAAACAAAACTACCAAACCAAAAACGATGATTAAACATTTGAAGATATAAAGAACTTGAAGCATAAAAACTTTTACTATAATGACCAGATTCGGCATTAAATAACCCAAAAAGGGTTGATATGCCGTAAAACAAAACTACCAAACCAAACCAAACCAAACGTAGATATGGGCTCATAGAAGATAACGTAGAGATTCGGAACTACGTCCATTTTCTTCCCCGAGAATTTCCTACATATGATATACATTTTATGAAAATAGGATATACTTGAAGTGGGTTCGGCCCCCATAGATTCCTTTAGTTAGGAGGGCATTTAAAGATTAAGGAATACTTCCATTGTTCCCTCAGAAGATTTTATACATATGATTTACATTTACGGCAGATACATCGGCCATTTATCGCTTGAAACCAGAAAACACATCAGTAAATTAGAAAGGATCAAGACAAACTATGCAAACATAAATTGTCCGTCGTATTTAACGAAATATGTAAAAGAAGAAATGATGCCGAAATATATATATTTTTATCTTTCTCTCTCTCTCCCCTCTCTCTCCCCTCCATCTCTCTTCCTTCCTATATATATATATATATATATATATATATATATATATATGCATTCGATTATTCCCTGCTACCTAGATATTTTAGGTAGATATTAAGTATTATTTTACGTACAAGCCCAGACCAAACCGGAATAAATCAATCTCATTAGTTTGTAGACAGTGTTTATATTTGTGATTTTATATAAATACCTCTTATACTTTCTTTATAAATACAAAATCTATTTCGACATTGTCATGCATGTTTTTATCTAACTTATTTTAATATTAGTATTTTACTTATGTTTCTAATGATGTAGGTTATTTTCAAAAGACTTTCCCCTTTAACCTTAATCACTGATATCACATCGTCTCTGTTTTGTCTGTTCTCATTTGAAGACTTCATGCCATTCTATTTTGGTTCTTGATTCCACTTTTTCAGCCGTTGACTATCTTTTATCTTGAATGCTTTTATTGCCTGCTTCGTTTATGCACTCCGTTATTTTTGGATTAATTGTTCCAACTCACAAATCCACGAATTCACTCCTCGTATATCTGCATCTATTTCGTCATATCTATATATCATGTCTTTGTATCTTTTCTCTTATGTTTATTTTGAATGCCATTGTTATATATATATATATATATATATATATATATATATATATATATATATATATATATATATATATAATCAAATATGAAACTAAAAGTAAACTTTTAGTAGATAGAACCTATAGTGAAATGGTTTAAGCTCAATATACGAGATAGAGCAATTATAAAGGAAAGAATAATAAACATAATTTTAAATTACAGAATATACCTTGCATAGAACAATCGAAGTTTGAAATAAATCTGGACATTCGTACATGTTTATCACTCTTCTTTCTTCTATCTTATATATATATATATATATATATATATATATATATATATATATATATATATATATATATATATATATATATATATATATATATATATAGATGAAAGAAGATGGGTAAACATGTACGAATAACAAATTTATTTCAACTTCGATTGTTCAATGCAAGGTGTACTCCGTAAAAACATGTTTATCATTCTTTCCTTAAGCCAAGGCTTTTTAAAGATTAAAATCTTACCATCAGAGAAATTACATAGATAGATAAGTTGGCAGTGGAAAAGCCAAAATTCAAAATTTGAAAAAATATAAATAATGGAGAGTGAGAATGTGCGTGTAAAAAGATATGGGGTCTGTCCAGTTGGTAAATGTCCGTTGATAAGGTGTCCAGTGAAAGGAGATTTAAAGATGGAAAAGAAGGGTTTTCGTGAAGGCAATATTGAAAAAGTTCAAGAATGAAGTAAATCCAATAGAAAGATGTTTAGTTCAATCGAGGTCCTTCTCAAATATTTGTAGCACTTCGTGTTCCTGAAGGAGTTCAGGTTACCCCTGACACTGAGCCAAACAGAGACCAGCAGTTGCTCAAAGCGAATTCCAAAATGATTCAGTCTGTGAAAGTTGGCTGATGATTGGAGCGCATAAATACCAGTCGAGGATACGTTTTCGACAATCAGTGTGACAGAGATTGGCCATTGCAGTGGCTTTTATCTATCAGACTTAGGTATTATGTCTTATGTAGTCCTAAGAGGTCAACCCTCTCAAGCATTGGCTTCACTCTTTGGGAAGGTGTTGGTTAATTGCCAATTGCCTGAGGCACCTCTAACTTGGAATGCCGACGGGGCTGCCCAGGTTATTTTTAGAGGCCATCCTGACTCTTCTGCTAGGGCGCTGATCTTTTCCCCCATCTTTTGGCCTTGTGCCACATCTTCATGCTGTGGGAAGGAAGTAAATAAAAAGGACTCTCAAAATATAAACAAACATTCTCTGCTTTGCTTTACTATCTATGTTGACTTCGATTTTTTTTTAAATATATAATTTGTAACTTTTGTGAATTTATTCTTTTGAATTAATTATTTTGTTTGTGTTCATCATATAACATTTCTTCTTACTCTCTCACATTTCAGGAGTATTACCTAAAACTGTTTTCTTTCACGTATTTCACTAAAACTCGGCTCTCCCCAAAGACCGACCCCAAAAAACGAGAACCCTAAAAGGTCTCCCTTAAAGATATTTTTTAATCTATTTATTTATTATTAAGAATTGGTCGCTTGAAGATAACAATACATGTATTTGCTTTTAATAATCGATTCTTTTCATCATATACTACCAGCAGCAGTCGGTGGGGTGCGCATGGCAAAAAAATTCCACAAAAGACAAAAAACGAAACGCGCGTGACTTCTGTGTAAAATGCTTACAAGTACAAGTATTTCACATATTTTTTGTTCATATACGAAATGAAATGTTGATATCTTTAACTAAATTTTCATAATATAAAATTTTCTCACTATAAAATTTTCTTAATATAAAATTTTCTTAATATAACATTTTCTCAATATAACATTTTCTTAATATAACATTTTCTTAATATAAAATTTTCTTAATATAACATTTTCTCAATATAACATTTTCTTAATATAAAAATTTCTCAATATAACATTTTCTTAATATAAAATTTTCTTAATATAAAATTTTCGTAATATAAAATTTTCTCACTATAAAATTTTCTTAATATAAAATTTTCTTAATATAAAATTTTCTCAATATAACATTTTCTCACTATAAAATTTTCTCAATATAAAATTTTCTTAATATAAAATTTTCTCAATATAAAATTTTCTCAATATAAAATTTTCTTAATATAAAATTTTCTCACTATAAAATTTTCTCAATATGAAAACTGTTCTTTAATTAATCACATATGCATTTCCGTTACACTGATTTATATTTATCAAATTTATAATTATTAATTTTGAAACACTTCTAAACAGAAATAAGAAATAGAAATGACTTAAACTTTTTTATATCACATTCTTCAAAAAATAAGCTCGCGATTAACAAAAAATGTTAAAAATTGGAAATATTTCGTCTTAAAATTTAAGTTAAAAAATCCTATCGATTTTATTATTTAATCGATTGTTGATTTTCTTTTTTATATATTCCTTCACTCAAATCATTTTCCATTGATATTACATTTATTTTTGTACATCAACCTAATTACGAGAAACCGTATTTTTAACCATGGGAGGGTCAATGCGCGAAATAAAAAAACTAAGCAACCACTCATTTTGCCTTTTAAATTTACAGTAAACATTTAAATAAAAGCACTATGTTTCATTACTTCATATACCGAATATTTTATTATAATCGAGCTAGTAGTTTATTTTAGCTGGCTTTTTGAAAAGTCTCCCACTTTTTAGCATAAACAATAATTGGGCATACCTAGTGAATTTTGTGTGTTAGTTGACATAAAAAGGGGAATTTCCAAAAAAAATTCCTATTAGAAATTAAGTTAACGTATTTGAAAGAATTGACTTCACAGGATGTCTCGAATGAGGTATGGCAAATAAGCTGATAATGATATTCATCAACCATCCTTACTTGATTTTGTTCCTACTTCTGTTCCTGCCTCTTCTTGTTCATCGCGTTCTTCTGATCATGCTGTTGTTGATAGTAATGTTAATGTTTTGGTGTAGTCTTCTATTGATCATCCAATCCATATGAAGACATTTAACTAAGGGAAGGCTGATTCGGATGGGGTTCGCAGTTTCATAGTGTCCTATCTTTGGTATGTCTCCGAATGCTGCTGCTAGGGAGGTTACTGACTTGCTTCTTGTTTGAATATACGTCTTCATTCCTCATCGTAAGTTTCAAATAAAACCTCATTCTCCTCCCTGGTTTTTATCTGTTTGTGCTTCTGCCATTGCCCATCGTAACCAATACTTTAACAAGTATTGTCGGGATGGTTCTGAGGCTTCGAGACAATCCTACAGAAGAGCTAGCAATGTCCGCAAGAGAGTAATCTCTGAGGCTAAATCTAGCTATTCTGGAAGGATTCGTGAGCCTATCTCATCACAAAGGGTTGGCTCCGGTAATTTTTTGAGAATCAACAATAGTGTTATTAATAGTGGCAAGTCTACTATTCCTCCTCTTTTTAATGGTTAATACATCTTCTAAGGATAAGGCTTGTTTGTTTTATGACAATTTGCCTCTTGATTATTCAGCTGATGTTCTTCCTGATTTTCCGTTGAAAACTGATTAGTCTCTTGATTCTGTCATTATTCCAGAGATGGTTGCTAGAGTTCTTTCTGATCTCGATCGGTCTAAGGCTTTCGGTCCGGATTAAATTCCTGTTGTGTTTCTGCACTTTCTTCTACCCTCTCTAAATTATTCAATCTCTGTTTGTCTCAGCTGTGTTTCAATTCTTGTTAGAAGGAGTCCTTTGTTGTCCCTATCTTAAAAATGCTGGTGATTGGTTGGACCCAACTAAGTATCGTCCTGTTTGTTTTCTTCTCTGTTATTAACAATGATTTTGAAAAGTTTGTCAACAGCAAGCTTGTTCATATTCTGGAAAGTCTGGGGGAAAGTCTGTGCCATTTTAGTGATGTTCAGTATGGCTTTCGTGGTTTTCGTGGTTTTCGTTCAACGGCTGATCTGTTAACTCGTCTAACTAAGCGGATTTGTCGGTTTGTAGATAATTCAGGGGAGGGTAGATTATTGCGCTTGACATTTCGAAGGCATTCGATAGAGTGTGGTATTCTGGTCATCTACACAAACTTCTGGGTTATTGTATTGGTGGTGAGGTTTTTGACAACATTAGGTCTTTTCTTTCTGATCGAAGCTTGCGAGTAGCTTTGGACAGTGTCTCTTCATTTTCTTTTCCTATCAATGCTGGTGTTCCTCAGAGCTCGATTCAAGGCACAACACTGTTTCTCATCTACATAAATGATCTTCCAGAGAATGTTATTTTTTCTCAGAAAAATTATCATCTATGCTGATGATACCACTCTCTATTCTGATGTTGCTTCTCGCCTATCTCCCTCGGATAAGTTGAACTATGCAGCTGATCTAGAAATTGACGTGGACTTAGTTGTGGATTGGGGTATGAAATGGCTTGTTTCGTTTCATCCTGTTAAGACTCAGCTCGTATCTTTCAATCGTAGGTGTGCCCCCTTTCTTCTTGAGATACTCATGGATGGCTCTGCTCTTGATGAGAAATCGACTCTGAAACTTCTTTGTCTTTCTCTCATCAAATCTTTCTTGGAGTTTATACATTAGATCCATTGCTTTTTCTTATTCTCGTAAAGTCGGTTCTGTCTATCGCTCCAAACACTTAATCACACCTGAGGCTTTTCTCTAACTGTAAAATTCTACTATCAGACTATGTATGGAGTACTGTTGTCATATTAGGGCTTCTTGATAAGGTGCAGAAACGTATCTACAATTTGATCGGCCCTCGCCTTTCTTCTTCTCTACACCCGCTTTTTCACAGACGTAATGTTGCTAGTCTCAGTCTTTTCTATAAGTAATATTATGTCATGTATTTTTCGGAATTGTATGATCTATTCCTTGCTTCTTTTGTTCCTGATCGTTTGACTCGTTGGTCTAGTGGTATCCATCAATTCGCTGTTTTTTTACCTGATTGTAATACAACTTCCTATTCCAGTAGCTTCTCTCAAAGAACTGCAGGCTTGTTGAACTCATTTCCTGCTGACTGTTTTCCTCCTACCTATAGACTTGGTCTTTTGAAGACTAAGGCAAATATGCATCTCCTGCGATAATCATGTTTCGTTCTTCTTAGCTCCTTACATCAAGTGACTTCATGCTTTGTCTGAAGCGATTTCCATAACAAAAATCAAAACACTGAAATTTCTAAGCAACCACACTTCCGGGGAAATAGAAGAGCCGTTGTCCAGGGGCAGCCAAATAAAAAAAGGATATCGAAGCATTTCTCCAAATTATTCATCCCCTACATCTTAGGTTGGTAGGAAGTTAGTTTCGCTTTTAGTATTATTCGAATTTACCACTTCCGGTTACAGATCGTCTATGTTCTCTGTTGTAATAGATGACGCCATCCTTTTGTAATTCATCATTTATGACGCTATAAAGGATCTTGCCGATGTTTTTCACCTGTTTTAGTGGATAATGTAATACTCTTTTGAAGGCATCATTTTATGACACCACCCACTGTGCACGGTTATCACATCTCTGTTTCAATGTATGTCTTCATCATTTACTGACATTATCTTTTATGATGTTATCATTTTATGACGTCATCTAGTGTGCACGCAGACAAACAATCAGACAAACAAAAACGATAACAGACAAGCAAGATCCACAGAGTTTTAGTAGCTTACTAGGAATAATATGACCCGTTAGGCCATCCATTAAGCTTTCATTTAGAGTTTTTGAATTAGTGAGATTTCAAAGATAAATAAATGTAATAAAAATAAAATGAAATAATCCAAAATTAGTTTTTTTTCTTGTCTATATCTCACCCGATTTCTTGTTTCTCCCTCTCTCTATATATATTTATTTCCCGTTTCTCGCCAACTATGGGTTAAATAATATTAATCTGATTATATTCCTTATTGTTTATAATGGACTATTCCAATATTCTAATTTATAGTTAGTCTTATTACCTTTGCCTTTTAATAAACACACACAGACACACAGAGAGAAAGAGAAAGAGAGAGAGAGAGAGAGAGAGAGAGAGAGAGAGAGAGATAATGCAGGAAGCGAAGATTATAGATACGGCATAAAATAAGGGTTGTAAGTCAAACAACATAGGATGAGAGAGGTTGAGCGCAATAGACAGAAACTTAGTAAGAGATGGTTGACTTGGTGAGCATATTTACAAATTACGATTGATTAGAACAATAAAAATAGATGTTTAAAACATAACTCATACAGAGGAATATTTTAACATGCATTTTGCATGATTAAAATATATAATAAAACGCCTTAAGGAAACAGGCGTTGATTAACCCAGCTTTAATATAATAAAGTTCGTTATTTGGTCGTTATTTTCTCAATTCACTCCTCTTCATGGTCTAACAATACACCCATTTACAGTTTTTTCTTCTGCGTAGTTATGAGATGTACGAAGACAAGCAAGAATCAAGAGTTTTAATAGATATAGATAGATAAATTCTTTATTATATATCTCTATATATGAAACTGAATGTCTGTATGTATGTATGTATGTATGTATGTATGTATGTATGCGTGTGTGTGATACCGCGTTATAGAAAGAACGGTTAGAGAATCTTCGTGCAGTCCTAAGGGTCCTATGAGGGCATAACCCATTACAACTTCAAATATATCCCATTGTTCTGAAATTTAAATCATATGTATAAAATATTCTGGCGAAGACAATGGAAGTGGCCGTGAATCTCTAAGTTCCTTTTTAACCTAAGTGAGCTATGGGAGCTGAACCTCCTTTAAAACTTCAAATATATACTATTTCCATGAAATTTATATCATATGTATATGTTTCACCGGGTAAGACAATTGACGTGGTCACGAATCTTTAATGTTCCCTCCTAAACTATGGAAGCTATGGGGGCCGAACCCCCTTAAAAACTTCAAATATATCCTATTTTGATAACATTTATATTATATCTATAGAATTGACCGGGGAAGACAATGGACGTGTTCCCGAATGTTTACGTGCCTACTTGTTCCTACTTCTAAGTGAATCATGGAGGCAAAAACAGATTTTAATGAAATTTAAACCATATTTATAAGACACTAATTCAGAGAGTTTTCCAACATTTCAGTTTCTTCCGACTATATTAGGAGGACAAAACGGAAGGTGAGGTAGTCAAAACAAAGACAGTAATATGGTTTTATGAGCATGATGAAAAAGTATGTGCAAGTGATTCTCATTCAATCCCGAACTACATCGTATATATCTGCTAGCTGTACATGTTTCGAAAAAATGTGTTGATTATAAAGGTTATTTTGTTAACCTAATAAAAATACAAGGCTGACACTACACGATACAAATAATTACACCCATACTTTTTATTACTCTATTATAATTTATAACACACTCATTGGTTGATCAGTGATTGTTTCCCCTGTGCCTTTAAAGATCTCGTATATTGGCCAACAGCTAAGCCAATCATTGCTCCATTAGAGGTCACGTGAGTAAGTCTATGTAAACCCATGCACCCTGTGTTCTTGCTTCCTTTCACTATTTCCTTTTACCAACAGGGAATCGGTTGACTACTTAGTGACAGAAGACCACGAACACATCAACATTATCAAACTTATACGTTACCCACCATCTTGGACAAGGTTTGACTGCATTGTGACAGACCCCTCAAACGGCAGTTCGAATGTAACGGTTATTTCTTTTCCAGATACAACATTTTTGATCAACATCCGCTTGACTGCATTTGCGAGATAAGCTCAGGAAAGCAGTTCGCAGGCTACGCACAATTCACAAAAATGCTAGAATTAACGGATGTCAGTGTGCAAACAGTTACCCGACTAATCTCTCTCAGATGAGTTCTAGCGAAAGCACGTATTCGCAAATCAACCTCTTCAGTCTGTACCTGCACCATCTTCTGTCGTATATAAATCTTTATTACTTGCCCAAGTAAAATGGCTTAATTACATACACGGTTGTCGTTCCTTATCTTCAAAAGCTGTCGCCTATTTCAATTTCAGGGTTTTGGAGACGAGTTGAAAAAGAACTGCCTTTACCGTCCGACGGAAATTGTTTTACTTCACCCGAAAAAGATAAAGCTTCTAGCTCTGGACACAAAAAATATCTACCGATGGTCAGTTAACTTAGCGAGACAAACTTAGAACTTAAAACCAATCTAGAAACACGAGAGGTATTAATTCTTGCAACCGCAAGTTTTGGTGATAACAGATTCTTATTTTTATATTAATAATATCTCATCGTCTTATATATTGCTTCATTTAATGTACTTCTCATCTCTCACTTGGCATAAGTTTTCTCTGATAAACACCGAACCCTGACTCCAGATCAAGCAACACAACGTGGGGAGAATCAAGTCCGGTTAACAAAGACACTACGAAATCACCAGTCTTCTTCAGAGAAGCGGAAACTCTTCGTCAACTCTGGCGTCCCAATAACTCGGCCAAAATCGGCGACGCTATATCAACAACCACAAGAGGTATTAAGCTCCAGGGCTAGCTGTGACAAGGTTTTACCCTCTGACACAAGTGGTAGTGAGGAAGAGTGGTGCATTTATTTGGTTTATTCCTGCATTTTCACGTTCGAGCACCGAACTTTCTTTCGGAGATAAAAATGGCCTTGACCTTTTGGTTAAAAGCAAAGTGTAGTATCTGTTCTGATACTGTTTTTAGTATTTCTGTCCTCGGTCATTGAAGGAGAAGTCTTTCCAGACTGAGGCTTTTTTATATTTTTGTGTATTTTTGTTCCAATTCAGTGTGCCACTTTTTGGGAGCTGGATTTTCCCCACATAAACACCTACCATATGTCTAACTCTGCCCTCGTGGGGAGGCAAGTAAATAGGAACTCTGTTAATTTTGTTGTCGCTTTCTGCAACTATTTCGCTTTAGGCTTTATATTTTTGAAAGATATTCTTGAACATTTGCGCGTCTATATAACATAGCACTGGGCTACGTTGTTTTTAACGTTTATTTGCGTAACTTTCGAAACAAAATGGTCGTGTCTATTTTTGTATTGTGGTATTAAATTACGGGACATTAGATCAATAGCCGCGAGTGGACAAAGGGGATATGCAATTGCAACGGTTGAAAAAGGCTTTCATTTGTATTCTTTTTCATTCATCATTCTCGTGTCTCTACTCGTAAGGTTTAAAATAAATGTCTTCTATCTTTATGTACCGCAATATTGTCTCTCTTTTTTTCTTACACTCTTTTTACTGTATTGACCATGTATACATACACGTATTTTTCTTTTGATCCCATTGCATAAAAGATTCAGTCAAACAAACCCGCATATCTTTGACATTTAGATTCACAACATTTGGTTTCTAACACATTGTTTTGCGCATTGTCTGCGATAGCAATAGAATGTACATAGTCGATCTAATTGATACCGACGCGACACTAATACTTCTAAGAAAGGTATAAACCCATTATCCCTCCTCTTAGCGTGGCATTCACCCGAGTCGGGTTTACCTGGCTACATCTCTCTCGGAAGAAGGTTCTAGGGAATATTACATTCACAAGCGGCCCCATTCGCATGCATATTCCGGTCAGGTGAGATAATTTTGACGATGTAAAGTTTTTAAGCGATATGTAACCGTCATTCCAACTGCTTACCCAGCTGGTATCGACAAGGCTCAACGTCGCTAAACCTCAGTAGCCTCATGACTCATCGACGAGTTGTTGTTTTTGATCGACTGTCAGCAACGCAGCATCCACTTTGAACAGAGTTTTCCCATTGTCAAATGTTTATACAATTGGTGAGTACACTGCTTTTCTGATATTTTCAACTTCTTTGCCATCTCATGCAACTTCAATATTTACCATCGGCTAAAACGAGTTCGTTGACTTTAAAAAATGTTTTCTGTGACAACTGCCGAATTTGGCTGTTCTGAGCGTTCAGTATCATCTGTGTCTGCACAACTGCGTTTAAAGTCAGCGTACCACCTCCTAACCACCTCCTAACCACCTCCTAACCACCGTTTTCGACTGAGCAGAGTTCGAATAACCCTTATTAAGCGATTGCTTTGTTTGAACAGTATTTTCTCCCATCAGAAAGCAATGCTTTATAAATATATTTAATTCAGATTTTCTAATTGTTTTGGAAATTTGCAAAAGTAGATCTATATAAATAATTGGATCGGTATGTAACATCTGTTCTGTCCTCAGTCAATAGAAGGAAAGTCTTTTCATACTGAGGCAATCTTAATTTTTGTTCCAATCAAGAATACCCTACATTAAAAACAAACCTTGTGTCTTACTCTGGTTTCGTAGTAAGGAAGTATATTGGGATATTAATATGCCCAATTTCCACAAGATTCTCCTGAAGAAGGTCGCAGGTTACACAGGCCGAAACATCGTGAGAATAACATTCAAGATGAGAATTATTGTCCAAATAATCCAAATAATCCAAATAATCAATCCTCATTTAAATAATTCCGAAACATGACAAAACATTTTTTAGATGAATCTTTTTGCATATATTCGTTACCTTGGCAGTTCTGTTGCTATTTAATTTCAGTTACTATATTTTTAGCACAGATTTCTAAAAATGTTAGCGTCCATATTACGCACCTGTAGGCGACTTCTCTTTTTCATTTTCTTGCATAAAATTACCGGACACTAGATCCATAGATACGGGCTGTTAAAGAGAATGTATTCTCCATGCTTTCTTTAGCGTGTCTAGAATATTAAGGATTATTATATCTGCATAGACATCTATCTTACGTTTTTTTTTACTTTGTTTACTGTGTTTACTGTCGTCAGGCTTAAAATAACTCTTTTCTATCTGTATACATTGCTATCCTACGTTTCTCTCCTTACTGTGTCTAGTGTCGTAAATATGACTGTATTCTATTTGCAGGCATTGCTATTCTATATGTTTCTTACGTTTATTCTTACCGTGTTTAGTGACTTCAAATATATATATTAATGCAATAATGAAGGGAAGACGTGTTGAATTTTTCATAATTAAAAGATTTAGGGGATTTAGGGGATGAGAAAAAAAAATTTGCCAGTCGACTAGTTTCGCCCACACTTTACAAGACTGATATCGTGAGAAACTATCCACGTACGCCTCAAGAGGCCCTCCCTCTGCAAACAGAAGGCGTGTCTCTTGGGGTTGAGTGTGATTAGTCTCTAAGACACAATCTCCATTTCATATAACATCACGTTTATTTTATTCTAAATTCGAACTTTTTGGGGGTTTTCCCATTCATAACATAACGCTAATTTCATTTTAAATATAAAAGTTTTTTTTTTATATCCCACGATATCAGTCTTGTAAAGTGTGGGCGAAACTAGTCGACTGGCAAATTTTTTTTTCTCATCTCCTAAATCCCCTAAATCTTTTAATTATGAAAAATTCAACACGTCTTCCCTTCATAATTGCATTAATAAAGTTTTGTACCCCCCCAAAAATAATGAAATATATATATATATATATATATATGTGTGTGTGTTTGTGTGTATGTGTGTCTGTATATATGTGTGTGTGAAGGTGTACTAGAAGAATATCAGTTCGGGTTATGGGGAAATTAATTCCCAGAACAGTTTTTCACCACTTTTACTTCACTTAACGAAGATTAAATGAAGATATAATTCTGCTAATACCATTTTACGAAGATTAATAACAAAATATAAGGATAATAAACCTTATGTCTAGAATCCTTATTCCAATTTTAATCCAAGTCTATTACATGATTTTAATTTTTGAAAATCTCTAGACTGTAAGTTTTAAGATTAAGGGGCCTTAAGAAGAAATTGAAATTCAGTGAATCTTGCTTAATTTGTGTCTAATGCTTATGAATAAAATTTAATGCAAATGCGATATGTTTGAATTTTCAAATGGGGAGTTCTACCTATATTCTACCTCCTAAAAACCCTTTAAAATACTCTAAAAAAAATTTAACTTTGGATAATATCTAATACTAACATTTTACCAAATATAGAGGTATCTGAATTTTCACGAAGGGATTTCAACCCATTTTTTAGCTTTTTGAATAAAACTAAATTAAAATAAATATAGCCTACATTAATTAGTTAAGAGAGGGATAAAGTATGTGAAAAAGATGAAAGAGGGGAAGGATACCTTAAACTTAGCAGCTGTGTTCCAAAATTCATAATGATCGGTTAATTAGTTTAGAAGTGAATCCTGTACATGCAAATATATGAACATATACACATACCTAACTTTATATAGAGATTTACTTGATGAAAAAGAGCTTTATTTTTAAATGAATTGATAAAATCAAAGCGTGTGTTTTAATCAGAGATAAAGTGGAAGCACTATAATCACGGTGAAACATCGGTTCTCGTAATATAATCGAAGTTAAGCGACGTCGAGCCTATTCAGTTTCTAGATGGGCGACCTAACTTAGCTATATTAAATACTGAGCTTTATATTTTTAATAGCATACTAGACACACACCCATAGTTTTATACGAGGTTGTCTACTAGACGACCCGTGATAAGTGGTCGGTGTAGGCATTGTCACTGTCCATAGTGGATGACGTCTTCTATTAAAAAAGAAACACAGGAAGCAGAGATCCTTTATGGTGTTATATGGAATAATGATGAGCATAACTCATCATTATTCCATTGAACCAACGAGGGATAAGAGGAAAGGGATTCTTTATGACCTCATATAAGATTAACAACCGTAGCTCATCATCCATCATTTTGTGACGTAATCTACTGTGCACGGTTAAGCCTCTCTCTTTCTATGTTTTAATGGATAACTTCATCCTTTTCTGACATCATCCCGTGTGTACGGGAAGAAACAAACATACAAGCAAGCATGATCCACACTTTTAATAGTGCATTAGACATTTCTAACAGTAGACGATTCGTGCTCCGAAGATGAAACGTCATAAAGGATCTCTTTCTCCTTCACTCTTTGGTTTGATGGATTACGTCATAATTTTGTGCACGGGGACAAGATAATAAGCTAACAAACAAGGCCCACAGAGTTTTTCTTAGTGTACTAGACCGACAAGGTTCTAGCGTCAGTTCACATCACCGATCGTCATGATAAAACGTCTTCTCTCTCTCCCTCTCTCCCTCTCTCTCTCTATCTCTCTCTCTCTCTCTCTCTCTCTCTCTCTCTATCTCACTGGGAGGCAAGTTTGAATCCTGTACTAGTCTTTAATCTTATTAATCAGAATGTTCTATTGTTCGCATTGATTTCCCAATATCTTTCTAGTCAGAATTATTTCTACAAAGAAATCGGGTACTTACGGGAGAGGCCACGTGTTTCCCTGGAACGAACTGGATTCGAACTTCGCACACTCGGTTCGTTAGTCTGTGTCGTTAATCACTTAGCCATCCCCACCTCCTTCTTGCTTAATGCACGACGTCATCATTTTTTAGATCATCCACTGTGCACGTTTATCTGTATTTCTCCTTCTAAATTTATAACATCTTCCTCTAGTGACGTCATCGTCTGTTTTACTGATGACTTTACCTATTGTGCACGAGACAAGATAACAAGTGAACAAGATCAACAGAGTTTAAATAATAAAGATCGAGATAAAACACATAGAACGGATCCCTGGTGATCGAGTACAGTATTATCTTCGAAAGATGATAATAATGAGATTGATGTATGGCGATAAGAGAAAGGAGTAAATATGAAGAAAAGACGAGCCAAAGGTAGATTATATGCTATAAAGTCAATAACAGTTGGGTTTTCTTTTTGTTTCATTTTACTTCAGTTAAAATTCTCAGAAATCAAGGGCCCCCTTCCTGGGGCTAACACTTGATCTCTATATGAGATACATACATCACATTTATTTTTTTGTGCAGTGTGTTTTATTAGGAATAGTATTAGAATGGGATCTATTTTTGGGATGATTGATATTTGCTTATTTGTGCTAATTGAAAGCCAAACTCATTTTACCATAAGTAATTCAGGTGATTGAAATACGATTTAATCATGTTAGCCCCTACTTAAAACTATAGATGGGGAGACAGTCACTTAAAACGTAGAAAAGTCTATTGTTTGATTTTAAAAATACTTTATTTAAATTCTATTTTAATCACCTAAATTACTTTTAGTGAAAGTGTTTTTTTTTAGAATACTCTCATAGTTCTTTATTTTAATTAAATTATTTTCTATTTGCCTGGGTCTGCTAGTTAGAGATAAAGATAAAAGATTAGAGTTGTAATATACTGTGTTTATTATAGAAATACCTTCCCATATCCCTTCCATTTTTTTTGTTTCATTTTACTTCAGTCGAAGTTCTCATGAATCAAGAGGCTCGCTCCTTCCTGGGGCTAACACTTGATCACTATATGAGATACGTAGATATTCGTATATTCTATTATTCTCCTTATGTTTTTTCTATCTCCTCTCTCCCTACTCTCTTCTTTATATCTCTCTTATAATTAGTTACGCCATTCGCCTCTTCATGCTTTCTATATATAGCAAACAAACAAACAAACAAACAAACAAACAAACAAGCAAGCAGGGTTCACATACGTTTCGTAGTATATAGATGCAGATAGATTTGCACCACTTCTTCCGGTTTTACCCCTTCTCTCTATATATCCCTCTTTATTATCCCTTTTCTCTCTTTTCTTCAATTTTCTTACCTTTCTCTCATCTTTATTTCTCTCTTTTAATTATTACTCGACTCGCCTCCCTGGCCTTTTGGCTAATATCAAAGTGTAGTATCTGTTCCGATGGATACTCCACCCGATAGACTGGTATTGTCTTGGCCTTCAGGGCTTGATTTACGCCGGTCTATGGGTCTGTCCTGTGCAGTTCTAGGGAGGCGTAAGTTTATTGCTTACTGCCTGAGGCGCCCCTACCGGGGAATGCCGACGGGGCTGCCCAGGCAATTTTTAATGGCCAGAGTGCTCACCTCTCGGGCGCTGGCTTTTCAAACCCCACTTTCCCGACCCGACCTTGGGTCACATCTTACTTGTGGGAGTAAGATAAAAAGTGGCTTTGTGCCTAACTACTGGAGAGGAGTAAATCAATACTCGACTCGCCTCCTTTCACTATTTCTCTTATCATTCACTCATTATTACGTCACCCCCCTTTGTGCACGATGACAAGCAATCAAGATAAGTAACAAGCAAGCAAGTTCCATAGACGTTTAATAGTATACAGATACCGATAGATAGACGATGCTTTTCACATCGCCTTTTCCGCCTTGCTTGTTTCCTTGTTCCTTTCGTGGTCGCTTTCTCCGACTTTTAATTTTTTTTATTCGATCTTTTTTTGGCATAGATTCCTAAACATGTAAGTCTCCATATTACACACCAGCGGGTTACTTCCTTTTCGTTCATTTGGGATACTTTTTAAAAAGAGAAAGTTCACTGGTTGATCTTTGTGTTCTTGCATTAAATTACAGCGGCCTAAATCGATAGATGTGAAGAGAGACATCGGATGCGAATAGAAACTGCCGCAAAAGTTTTTTTTATTTGAATTCTCTTTCTTGTATTTATGTTGATTTTAGATTTTAGTGTCTTGTATGGCTGCGTTTATCCCCTGATACTGTGTACGTTGTAGTTAACGAGACCGGATATACGTAAGATGCGACTATTCGATCTCCGCTTACGTGAACGTGACAGATCAACGAAAATTATATTTCAAACTTACACGTAGCAAGTCATTGAGAACGCTATTTTATACGTCAGCATGGCAAGAGAATGCAAATCCTATTTCAAACTTTAACGTGACAGACCAGCGAAAATGCTATTTCAAAAGCATGACAGACCAAAAAAAACACTATTTGAAACTTAATCGTTGTCGACCGACAGAAATGCTTTTGAAATTTAGACATGACAGACCGACGAACAGGCTATTTCATACATCAGCGTGGCAGGCAAATGAAAATCCTATTTCAAACCTAAGCGTGATAGCCCAACGAAAATGCTATTTAAAAAGCGTGACAGACCAATACAAATACTATTTGAAACTTAATTGTGGCAGACCGACGGAAATGCTATTTGAAATTTAAACATGACAGACCGACGAACACGCTATTTCAAACGTAAGTGTGACAGACCAAGGACATTGTATATCTGTTACATTCTGGCACCACGAAATACGAAAGTTTAGAAGCGTTTTCAAACTTTTTCGTTAAGGCATATTTAATAATCGGGGTTTTAAACACTAATTTTACCATTACTTTAAAAAAAAAAAATTCTTCTTTCTTTCCGCCCCAGTGGACACCTCGGTCCGTTTCAACAACTGGTAATTTTTAACACCAAAAAGGTTTATGTTACATAGTCTTTAAATTCTCGTACCTTCTCTTCTTCGTCGTGGAGGGGCGCCGTCTCGATGTCGTCTAGTGGTTGAGTTTCTTTCTTCGTTTCTGTACTGCCGTAAACATCGCCGTCCTCTGTGTCTGCAACAAAACCTTCATAATTCGATTCACGAGACAAACAATGTTTTAAATGTTGATTCTGTTTTATTCATACCAAATTACTACTTTATCGTAGTTAATTCCTAGCTTAAGTCCTTTGCTATTTGAGGAGGGGGAAGAAGGAATCTCATGCCTGTATTCTCTTAGGGAATTTAATTCCCTTAATCATTTGAAGACTACATAGATAAATCGTCTGTTTGGCCTGCTATCAAAACCCAGACTGGCAAAAAACAGTTTCCCAAACGCAAAGCCCGTGACGCCACAGACCCCCCTATGCGCAGGTGCACATTGACCCGTAACCTTAGGTCTCGTCAACATGGTGGCCCTGTCAACGTCTGTGAGCTCCGACTGTGAGAACAGCCCTATCTTGCACTCGGTTGTACGGGTTCGCCTGCACTAAATCGCGCAAGCCAAACCAAACGATCCCTCACACATACACCCACTTCAACATGCGTTCGGCTCCACAGGGCCATTATCCAACATATCAAACTTGAACTTAATAGACCAATGAAAATACTATTTCAAATGAAAATCCGGATCTTTGATAGAAGATGCCCGCCATACCAAAAAAGAAAAAGTAAACAAAATGTGGGTTATAGTAAAAACAAACAAACCTTATTACTTATCCATTACGATGGAATTCATTCGTGTCATTGAGTATTTGCATAACATCGTTTCCTTTATGTTTCTACCTCCACATAAACCCATTGATATAGCTGTCTATCATTCCGCGATGCATTCTACACTGGCGTTTATTCTACATTGTGCACAGCTTAACCGAAGCAGTAACCCTTACTTTAACCCAACATAACTCTAAGCATATCCGACGCCTGTCTAACAGTGTTGCAAACTAAGATTTTCAAAACCCTCTAGATCGGAAGAAAAACTTTCCAGAAAACCGCTAGACTTTAATTTTTAATACTCTTTATAAAATATTACGAATATCAATGATTCGTGTGTTCTATACATATTTTAAATTTAAATAATATTTCATTTGTTATTTGTCATTTTAATGTTATTTGTATTTAATTTAAATGTACTACGCCCCAAGAAAAACACACAAGGGACGTAATACACAAATGAGTTGTGTATCTGTATAATCGAGAAATGCAAACTTTAACGAAACATTTATAAAGTCGTGGTGGATTAGAGTTTATAGAGTCGAGTAATCCCAGGCATATATTAAAATATTGACATTTTTATTGAAATGTACAACTACTAGTGTACTGCATATATTATGCATGGAAGATAAACATGAGACTAGAGAGGAAATGAATACGGAAAGAAAGTTTAGTGAAATCTGTAAGCACATGTGGCAAACGACATCTCCACATTTTACAGATAAAAAACGCTAGCCGCTAGATCGACATCTTACGAGCTAAATTCAAAGCAAAATCCCCAGATCTAGCGGGAAAACCGCTAAATTGCCAACACTGCTGTCTAAACAGGACTCACAAAAGTAGGTGAAAGGGTTGTGCGTGCATTACGCATAGATGGCGGGCTTATTACCTTTTTCTTGCAAAGTTCATTTTTCCTTTAGTTGCGGGGCTCTTCTACAAAAGATCTGAAAATGCTATTTCAACCATGAACGTGCAATCGGAGGACTAGAACTATTTTCGACAGTCTTCGGCGTATCCAAAATAAGGTTCGTCCAATTTAATCTGACCGTTTAGCTATACAAACGCTCTTTCGAGACACGCTATATATCCACAAAGCTATATATCTATTAATATCGTTTCCGACAAAACTAAAAATCTCGTATCAAGACAATTAGTGTTTAGTTCAAAATAACGGCTGTTTTTTTTCATTACTGCTATAACATCAACACATTAGTAAAGTGTTTGCAAAGTTTTAATCTTATAGACACGATGAATCCTCAGAAATGCAGAAAAAACAATTTGCTTGATACAAGATTTTTACTTTTGTCGGAAAATATATGGATTTATTATTGTTCTGTAATTACATATTAGAATATTAGGATTGTCTAATATCCATTGAGCTTAAAACACTTGAGTTTACTAAATTAGCAATATATATATATATATATATATATATATATATATATATATATATATATATATATATATATATATATATATATTAATATTATACCTGCGTACCTACATACATACGGACAAAGCCTCACATAGTGACGCGAAGACACATCTAAAAAGGAATGAAAAAGAAAAGAAGAAAAAAGAGTTTCCTGTTTTCGAATTAACAAAGGAATGCTTCGGTAAACAATTCCCGTCCCGTGTCTGCAGGAAAGAATAGCCCCCACTCTCAAATAATTAGGTGTACCTAGATAGTGTGATAAAAGATTGGTTGGTTGTTGACTTTTACGGCATGTAAACTGTCATTGTGTCATAACGAGGGCAACTGTAGAAACAAGGTCCGTTTTAATGTGGGGCAAATCTAGCTCACAACAAAGGGGAACTTGTGATTAGGACGAAATAAAAATTGTCCCAGTCTAGAAGTATTTATCCTAGACTTATTAAGGACAGAAAAGATTAAGTCTAGTTTCAGAATAGATACTACACTTTGCTCGTAGCCGCAAACCCGTCATTAAGTCATTTTATGCCGAAACTGTGCATATGAGTTGCATAGGATTCATTTGTAGATAGTTATTAAACGACAGTTTCTATTTAATCCGTAAATTGTGCCCTGACTAGTACTACCACTCCACCGGGTCAGAGTGGACCCGGTGGGCATTTCTTTTGATAACAATTTTTATCAGTATTGGGGTCACTTCTGTGAGAGAAAAAAATTGTAGAATAGAGAAGAGATAATCCGTTACTAGATGACGAAGTCACTTTTGTACTCTGTCAAGGCAGGAAAGAGTGATCAATGTGGTATCTCCAAAAATATATCAGCAGTAAGTAACCCCACACTCCCACCAACTTCTAAAATTGAGGTACAGTTTTTTTTGTCATATCCAGGCCGGTTGGGGGAGGGGGTAGTAGTGAAAAAGAATGGAAAATAGAGTAAGCAGATAAAATGTAGGACAGATAGATTTTGGGGTGGTGGGACACTTTGCCCAATGGTGTTAGATGCAGTTTTGTCTCGTGTCGAAAACACATTTTATTTTTCTCATAGATGTGACTCTAACAGATACTACAACTTCAGGTCAGAGTGGACGTGGGAGAACGGAAAGTAAAAGGTCACTTCACATTCACCAAAAACTCCCAATTTAGGGGCGTCATCACCGGATGCACGTTACGGTCATACACAGGTCCGACAAAAACTTAATTGAAACACATCATTGTATCTACTGTTTTTTTTTTTCAGTTTTGTTTCCTGACTGAAATATATATATATATATATATATATATATATATATATATATATATATATATATATATATATATCATATTAGTACGCACCGAACGACTGATGTAGTTAAATCTCTCTCGCTCTCTGTCTGTCTGTCTGTCTCTCTTTACACATCATGCGAATCTTCTGTTCTGTTTTTTGAATTAACCGAGTTATACACTAACACATGTTGACGTGATTTTTTATCAACAAACGAAAAAGCAACCGTGCTTCACAACTGCGATGATAAATAAATGGAGGTAATGCCTGGGAGGATTCTCTAAAGACAACCGAACAAATACTACACTACACTCCCCCTAAAAAGATGGAGGTAATACCAATAGGGTATTGTATTATGACAACAGAACAGATATTACACTACTTTACCTGAATTGAGTATTGAAAATTAGTACATTACTTTTTAGATAGTATAGTAAACTGAATTGATCATTTCAAATAGTACAATTAATAGAAGCAATAGAAAAGTTTCGGCTTTATTCAAACAGATAACAAATCTCTATTAATAATAGATTAGTTAAACACAAGTTGTTCTTTTACCTTTAGATGTTTTTTATACTAATAGATCGTCACTTATCCAGGCCAAAAGCCACTCAAGACTAAGGGTTAGTGAGATTTTCAATTCGACGATGAAACAGTACCATGAAGGGATTATGAAATATGATTAATTCACAGGAAGACCCGATAGATATTTGATGACTTTGTATTTGAAACTGCCTTGTTGTAGACTGTAGGGAAACGTTTATCACAAGTGCGAAGTTCTTAGAAAGAAACTCTGTTCATGGAAGTTCTCTTTGATTTTAGGGGACACAAAGGAAGAAAAGAAAAGTTCTTTGCAGTGTTAGTAACAAGTCCAAGTTTTGCTGAGAATATTTTACATTTTTATAAGGAGTGACCAGATCTTGAAGCTCAGTTATGCACCTACCATGGGAATGCCGATAGAATAGAGAAAAATTGTGGAATGTCGGGGTCATACCTTCCCCAATATTATGAATACGTAAATGACCACAATAAATCCAATAAGATGAGGAATCACTATCGTCGACTCCACATTCCGCGATTGCATCCATCATGCCAACCATGCACCTCCGATAACACTGAATCTAAAAATTGGAAGTCATCTGGTATCCGTGTCTGGTCGGGTCAGATCACACCGAATGATCCACGACTGTGTGTTGTATGGAGTGACCACCAAAAATACCACCCATGTGATCATTATTAAAATTAACACTCTTTTCAACAATTCAAACATATTTTGTACAAAACAGTTCAGTCTTTGCACGATTTGTCCAACAATTTTTGGTCATTAATACCCAACGGTCTTCGTTTTATCAACGTTCAATGATTTTTCAAATGTGCACGTCTATATTGCAAGTACGCTGTGATACGACGCGCAAAATTGTCAATAACTCTGACTCCGTCTCTCTTTGCACTGTCCTAATTTTGGTTGTTATTACTTTATTCAGTTCAAGAATAGTCTCGGTGATTTCTTCGATAGCCATTGAGATAACTGCACCCATAAAAATGGGAGGGGCATTAAGGTCTGATGAGTGTGAAGCCAAATCACGATTACACATCCTATTGATGAGACGATCACCAAAGTACCCCCGATATAACTGAACGGCGCTAAAACAAAGCATTAATGACTGAAACTCAGGCATAGATTGCAGTTTATTTGTGCTAAATATGGTTGGATTATAATTTTTTTTAACGACTCAATCGAAGGCATTTTTTTTTGGGGGGGGGGTCATCCTGTGCTTTTAGATTTTAAGTCGGCCTTCGGCTTGCCACGCTACTAGACTTTACATCTAGCACCTGCTATTCCAAATGTTCACTCATCCAGAAACCAACACAGCTCAACGTTTTTTAACTTCGGTTATATAACTGTAACTGGTGTGTCAACGTGATAATAGTCGTATGAATCTATCTCTGATTAAAACACACGGTTTGATTTTATCTCTACTTAAAAAGCATTAAAAAAACAGTTGTGCCCCTATTTACTTGCCTCCCCACGAAGGCAGAGTTAAAGACAAGATCGGTTTTTAATGTGGGAAAAATCCAGCTCCTCAAAATGGGACTCTCTGGATTGAAACAAAAATTAAAATTGCCTCAGTTTAAGTAGGACTTCTCTTTCACTGACCCTGGAGAGAAAAGGTGAAGTTTAGTATCAGAACAGATAATACACTTTGCTCCTAGTATTCATAGGCCTCTGTTCAGTCTTGAGAGACAATAGATACCCCTGCAAGGGTACCTGCGCGTGTAATTGTGAAACAACCATTGCGCAATCTCCAACCACAATTCTCGTTTGTCGACATTATTTGATTCAAGTGGCAATGAGAAATCGAGGACGACTGGAAACAACACTGAGATAAGAGGACAACACCCCCATCACCTAGTATTGCTGAACGGTCACCCATTTTAGTACTGACCAGGCTCAACGTTGCTTAACTTCCGTTATTAAGCGTGAACCGGTGTATCCACGTGATTATGTCGTATATACTCATTGCCATGAGGTTAATGGATACTTATGTCGTTTGCTTTTAGAAGAATTTAGTTCTGGATTGGATCCACGTGTCTGTCATTTTCGTGATTTTGCTTGGATTGGTTTTCGGCAGATCAACCCCTTTTTGAGGGTCATTTAATTCACTACAAACATATCTATTGCAAACATTTCATTGTACATTATTTGTTGAACATAACTTATGATCTTTAACTATAGATCGGATTCACGCCTTTCCCAACAGTGTTAGTCAAATAAGTAAACATACGTAAAAATATTTGAAAATAAATCACGAACAAATTGTGACAAAATGCGCAGACAGCCCAGTCGGCATTCCCTGTTAAGGGCGCTTTAGGCGATTTTCAATAAACTACCCCTTATCAAAAAGCAAGAAGCAAATAGGAGGTTGTGCTCTTATTATACCCTCTTAAAAACGCTTTAAAATATTCTAAAGAAGAAATTTTGGAAATATTTATTAATTGATGTATAGTACAAATTGTTAAAATTTCTCAAAGGTCGGAAGTATTTGAATTTTCACGAAATTAAAGTGGATATAATCCCCATGACGACCCCTTATACTTATCAAATTTGTTTCAAAATTAATAATTATCAGTTAGTTACTTTAGGAGTGAATCCTGTAATCTATATATATAAAATAGTAACTCTGTGTGTATGTGTCCGCCTGATCTTTGTGTCTTATGTTCACCCAAACCGCTGGACAAAATTGCTTGAAATGTTAATGTGGACTACGAACCTCTCAGTGAAGGTTATAGGCCATATAAGAAATATATCACTTCAACGCTGGGGGTCCCCTGGAGACTCCCCCACCCCCGCTGAAAACTGTTTTCTCTTAGATTTAAATGAAATTTAAATCATAGGTAAATCACCAAACATGATGTCTATTCCCAAAATTTCAGCGAATTTTGATAATATTAAAAGGGTCTCCGAGGGCACAAGCCCCTCTCCCGCACTGAAATTTAAACCATAGGTCCACGGAAGGTTCAAATTACCATGAAATGTATACCTTATTTTATACATATTAAATTAAGATGATTTACATAATATATATATATATATATATATATATATAATTATTTCCACAATCAGACAACGCCGCAGACCACAACCTATGAAAAGAAACAAACCGGAAGTCCTAGAAAAGTTTGTTTCTTTTCATAGGTTGTGGTCTGCGGCGTTGTCTGATTGTGGAAATAATTATATATATCATCTCACATTCAAGAAATCTAATATATATATATATATATATATATATATATATATATATATATATATATATATATATATATATATATATATATATATATATATATATATATATATAATAAATATGAAGCGAGAGCTTGCGGGCGAAGCCAGCTAGTACAAATATATAAGCATATAAACATACAAAACTTTATATAGATATGGATAAGTAGATTAAATGATAAAATTAAAACATATTTCCATTTAATTTACCATGGAAGTTCTATTGTTCTGGCTAGTTTATGTAAGAAGACAATACTAGACCTCAATTTATTTTTCCTTGAGTGATTAGCCATTCTCCTTCTAAAATAATCAGACAATAGATTCTATTTATTGATATAAAAACAAAACAAACTTAATAGATATATGTTTACCTAATTAGCAATTAATTTTTTTCTGCAAACGCACTGAATGTTCTGCTAAAAAATGGCTTCGTTCTGTTTTTTGTGTTTTTTTTTTCACAAAATGTCAATAAATCAAATCAGTTTCGTTTATTAAAATTTACTTACACATTTAGTTTTCTTCCTGATATGAAACAATAATTGATTGATTGATTATTGATTGTTGAGTTTTCGGCATGTCAACCATTGCTAGCTCATTATCTGCTGAAACTATTCATGTTTTGTATACGATTTGTTTTTAGATTTATTTGTTGTAGGCGTATAGTTTATAAACAAATAGGCTCTAAATTATATTGGGTTGGCGAAAATGTTCGTTTATATTTTGATTGACATCTTTTCGGTCCACTAAATATCAGTTTATATTCTTATTCTTCAAATTTTCTATTTGGTGTAGCGAGTATGTTGATGGCAGTGTGCAATAAGCCCTCGAGCAGAGGAGTTCTTACATGTTTGCTTGTATTTCAGGCTTTGAAATTGAAGATCAAGCAGAGCGCTACCGAGATCGGATCCTTTTTTTACTACAGAAAAGGAAAAAAAGCTACAAAGCTACATAAACCTGCATAAAGATATGCCATGTGCATGAGGAGAATGCTATTGCAGAACGGGTGCGCCAGACATGGTTTAATCAATTCTTAAAAGGACAGTTTTCAGTTAGAGATGCTCCTCGCTATGGCCGGCTAAAGATGATCGACAGTGACCAAGTGAAAGCCCCGTAGTTAAACAAGCTTACTGTTTGACAACCAGACAAATCACAAACATTCTGTGGAAAATGAATTGCATTATGTTTCTAAACTTATGTTTGTTTTCCTATTCCTGAAAAAAAAAACGAACGAACTTTTTGGCCAACCCAAATAGTTTGTATTTAACTCATAGCAGTTACTAGTACTCTGGCTCAAAGAGGATACCAAAGTAGTGGTAGCTAAAGGGTAACGCAACTCCCAAAAGCTCCAAAATTTAGGCTTCATCACTGAATAGAGTTTTGTATCATACCCAAGACGTTTATGGAAGCTTGAGTAGTTAATAGTGTTAAGAAAACTAAGGAAATCCGAAAAATAAGTTAAAAAGGCTGGAAATGATGGATTTCGGAGAGGAATAGAGGCGAATATCTTTCTGAAGTTTGTCCAATGGTAATTCAGTGTAATACCTGGGGCAAATTTTATTTGACTCATAGTTGGGATCCTGGCAGGTCCCGCTACTCCGCTAAAATCAAAGTGTAGTATCTGTTCCGATGTATACTGCACCCCATAGTATGGTATTGTTTTGGCCTTCGGGGCTTGATTTACGCCGGTCTATGAGTCTGTCCTGTGCAGTTCTAGGAGGTCTACCCTCCCAGGCTTCGCCTCCCCTCTTTGGGGAGGAGTAAGTTTATTGCTTACTGCCTGAGGCGCCCCTATCGGGGAATGCCGACGGGGCTGCCCAGGCAATTTTCAAACCCACTTTCCCGACCCGACCTTGGATCACATCTTACTTGTGGGAGTAAGATAAAAACTGGCCTTGTGCCTAACTCCTGGAGAGGAGTAAATCAATACTCCGCTACTCCAAATCACAGTGGACATTGAAGTAGTTGTATCTAAGTGTTGTGCCATACATAGAACGGTTGTAGAGGGTGAACTGAGTAATTGATATCGTTTGGAAATAACGTATGCAATAAAAATGGTACAAAAGGCTGAGATAGGTAGATTTCGGAGTGGAGTAGAGGCGAATATCTTTCTTTTATAACCTCGTAATTTAGGTTAATTATGAATAATAACTTGTAAATAAATGGATGAACTATCAAGAGAAACGTTAAACAGATTTATTAAAATTGAACACAGAATGAATTAATGAGTTAATTGGTCGCTGGACGCGAATTGATATATTCACAGTCTGACGCCGTGGTCTTTGTTTTCTTTCTCTCTGGGCAGACGACCCTTTTTCAAGGGCGATAACTCTTAACTCCCGAAATGGTTCAAGGGAGGTAATTCCGTTTTCGTTAGGTGCCCTAACACTTTCTCACAGTTGTCTGGGGCAATTTAAATTTGATTGAACCCATAGATGAGACCTCGAGAGGTACTACCATTCCGAGTCAAACTGGACCTAGAAGTAATGGTAACTAAAGGGGTGACTCCCCACTCCCCAAAGCTCCCGGATTAGGGCCCCACCACAGGGTGCACTTTAAGCTCATACTCAGGACCTGAAATAATAGTGATATAACCTGTAATGCTTATTCACTTTGTTTTTCTTCGGGCTATTGGCCTCACTGCTATCAGCACTGAGAGAAATAGTCGGAACGAATTCTCGTCTCGTAACCAATATGGCCACACGCATCATGTAGATTTGTCTCTGCGCTTCTTCCTCGTAGTAGTAGTACTGATTATTATTTGTGCTTACTAGGAGTTCTCACACAGGCCATCATCAGTGATTGTTCACTGATAATCACCAGTGGTGTTCCCTGGAGTCTGAGTGGCAATAAGTCTCCCCAGATTTTCAGTACTCGTATTTCGATAACTATTACAAATGACGTTGCGTTATCACAACAATCGCTTACCTTCGATTTCTCGCTGGCATGGTCCCAGTACTCTATGCACTCGTCCAGTGGAGGTCTGCTTAGTGCTTTCTTTCCTCGGTCCTTCCACCCTCCTTACTATTCACGACTATTTTGTGTGGTATCAGCCGAGGCTGGTTCTATCATTTTTCTTTAGGGGTTATTATTATTATTATTATTATTATTATTATTATTATTATTATTATTATTATTATTGGTGTATTTTATTATTATAATTAGTAGTAGTAATAGTAATAGTAGTAGTAGTGGTAGTGACTGTATTTTCAAAGGAAACATGTCCAGATTCTATAAATCGAATGACGAATAAAAGCACGAGAGAATAAGAGAGACAGATCAGCCCCACTTCGACCACGACAACTATTGCTACTGCGGCGTGTCATCAACACGGTACTTCTGCTACAGAATACGCGTGAGCGAGATATTTGTTGTGGTAGGAAGACAGACAATTTTCGACCATAGTCCTACATAGGCAACAATAAACAGAAAAATAGAGTAGCAAAATATAAGGGAGATTTTGATATTGTCAAAAAGTCACAGTTATTAACACTAAAACGTAAAGTAATTGTGCACAAAAGAATGTATAATAATATCGAAATGCGAAATCTTTTTTCTATTTATCACAATTGGCTTACTGTTATTTAAATCAATAATAGAACACAATTTATTGAAATACAGTGTATATATAACTGACGAAATACCTATAGACATTCAAATATCTGTCTAATTTGAATAACTTTATTTTAAACGGTTTATAATAAATAATAAATGTTCGCTGTTATTCTTTTGTAATGTTATTGCGTGATTCTTCCTATATATAGACGGAATAGTTTCGTCGATATTAATAGTAATTAATTAAAATGATTTAATGAAAAAAGAATAAATTACGAAAACCATTCTTAAAATATGCTAATTAATCTTCGTTATCAAGGGAGATAATTTTAATTAAACTAATGTCTTAGCTAGCTAAGACTAAGTATATATGTATATATATATATATATATATATATATATATATATATATATAGCTTAGATCAAGTATATATATATATACACATATATATATATATATATATAGCTTAGATCAAGTATGTATATATATATATATATATATATATATATATAGTTTCGTCGATAGTAAAACGTCTTATGTCGCTGTATTCTTGAGAACATATACTACACTTTTAATTATTTATTTGCAGAAAATATTAAAAAAATACATTTAAACAAATTAGGCACAAGGCCATCAAACGTGTGGCATCATGGGTGTCGTTGGTCATCCTTGGTCTATGGTGATAGAAATATCTATCGTACTCTTAACTAGAATCATGTCAGTCACCACAATACTACATTCAAATTAAGGGCCGTCCTATTTAAGATATCCTCAAATAAATCGGACATTTTATTGTTTATAAATATACATATATACACAGATTTTAATACTACACTTTGGTCTTAGTCAAAAAGCAAAGAAACTACACAAATTATGTTTTTATGACAAGGCAGTTTTAAATGAATGAAACAAATCCTGATTTATCTATTATTTTATTATTTTTTGATGGGAGTGAGTACTGTAGTATCGGCTTTGTTGTCATAAACCCTTCTACCAGGAATTACGTCCTCCTTTTTAAGGGGTTTTGTGGTTATCCTTCCAGCTATTACATCCTCATTTTATGGAGGGCGTAATGTAGTATCTGTTCTGTTGCTATGAGATCATTTTCCCAGAAACTACCATCTTTTTTTTTGGGGGGGGGGGGGGAAAGAAGGGAGTAGTGTAGTGCATTTTCTGTTGCCATGATACTATACTCGTATGCATTACTTTTTCCTTCCATGGGGGATTCTCCCAGGTGTTCCCTCTTTTAGTTTGGAAGAGGTAATGCATTCTTACCATTTCATTTTGTGTTGGGGGGATTCTCCTAGGCTTTATTTTTCCTTGAAGGGTAGTGTATTCTATTTTCATTCGTCATGATATATTCTATCCAGGCATTACCTCCTCTTTTTTTTGGGGGGGGGGAGTAGTATGGCATATGTTAGTTTCTCACGATACCATCTTCCCAGGATTACTTTCTCCTTTTTAGGAGGATAAATAGTGTACTATTTATTCTGTTGTCATGATATCACCCTCCCAGACATTATCTAATTTTTTTTGTGTAGGGAAAATGTTTGTTTGCCATGATATCATCCTCTCAGTCATTACTTTTTCTTTCAGGGGTAGGTGGGTCAGTGTCCTCTCGACCAAGCAAAAATATGCGACCGGATGGAGCATATATTTGGTAGCATATTAATAAAAACATGAAAATAATATAAAATAGTAATACAAATTTAAATTTGTTCAAACATAAAAGACGTAAACTCGGGCATAATAATGCACTTTAAATGAAAGAAGGGAAGAATACGTTTTACGGTAGAAGACAAATCGAAAAAATTGTAAAAGGAGACTATCCAAATTTTCGTCGAGCTAGGAATGGAAAATTAACTGCACCACATATCATATTGCATTTGGCCTTTTGGCTAAGATCAAAATTTAGTATCTGTTCCGATGGATACTGCACCCCATAGACTGGTATTGTCTTGGCCTTCGGGGCTTGATTTACGCCTGTCTATGAGTCTGTCCTGTGCAATTCTAGGAGGTCCATCCTCCCAGGCTTTGCCTCCCCTCTTTGGGGAGGAGTAAGTTTATTGCTTACTGCCTGAGGCGCCCCTATCGGGGAATGCCGACGGGGCTGCACAGGCAATTTTTAATGGCCAGAGTGCTCACCTCTCGGGCGCTGGCTTTTCAAACCCCACTTTCCCGACCCGACCTTGGGTCACATCTTACTTGTGGGAGTAAGATAAAAACTGGCCTTGTGCCTAACTCCTGGAGAGGAGTAAATCAATACTCTATCATTTTACGGATTGTATAGATGTTTAGTCATTCAACAAGTACAACAGACAGTTTCTATTTCTAGTCATCAAATCAGACATTCCGGTGCCATTAGAAAACTTCTTTTAGCAACCCTATCTGCAGTCAAACCATATTTGGTAAAAACAAACTTCAGTGTACACTTGACATGTCCACTACGTTTTAGTTGGGAATATCTAACAGTCTTTTGTAGTATCGCCGTTCAATGTGGATCTCTGCGCTGCAAGCACACTTAGATACGACACACAAAATAGTCAATAACTCTGACATACTCCTTTCTTGGCACTGCAGTAATTTTAATTGTGATAGCCCTCTTAAGTTCAGGAATAATAGACGGATTGTTTTGATTATTACCTTTGAGATAAGCCCACAGGAGAGCGGTTTGTGAGGTTGCTTATAAACTATTACTTAATTTAGTAGTTCATGACCGCGACTTAAACTGTTTGCCGAGATGCCAGTAGCTAAGGGGCCATAGGCAGAATTCGTTTACCCACGAGAAGTCTGTATAGTAGTGTTATTACTGCCAAGGGTTCTTTTGGCAAGTTGAGTCGAGGGTGAATGTCCGGCGATAAAACAACGACTGTTGGACATTCATGACTGAGACTCGGTGGACAATTTAAGCTTAAACCAACGTTTATTTGTACCAAATAAACTTTGGATTATCGAGAGGGTTCTATGGATCTGTGCTATTCTTTTGGAGTTCACCCTGTATAAGTAAGTTAAAAAAGTGCTCAGTATTTGGAGCAACCGGTTTGAGCGTAAGTTAGACCAATCAGCTGAAGATCAATTAATAGTTTTAATAGCACAGTGATACCTCGGTTTACGAATACTCAAATCACGAACAAATTTACAAACGAACACACGTTTCGTTTTGAACCACTGACTATGTATTGGTGCACGAATACACAAACACACACTCGTGTACTTTGTTTGCAACATGGTTAACGTATCGCATAGTATCAGTGCGTACTGTAAACAGTGTTCCTCATGTTACGCTGATAAACGGGATAATAGTGTTCGTGTTACTGATCCAGTCAAGAAAAAATCGTAAACAAAGCAAACGACAGGTGTGCGAAAACATTGAGAAATTAGTGATGGCATTGATTAATCAAAAACATATATTTTTATGGAAATCACTCCAGACAAAGAATGAATCCACTTGATGTAAGGAGCTAAAAATACTACTTCAAAGTCAAAAACTAGCCAAAGCGTTACATAGATAGATTCCAACCTAGAAAACAGCAATTCTTCCCCCTTTGTCAGAAACATCGCTTATGGAATGTGAAGACTAACAGACAAAATAAGGGAAGCGAGAGTTACGAGGCTGCCGAAAGTAAACCCAAGTACCACTACCTCCTCTCATTGGGACAGGCGAAGAGATTAATTGGATTTAGATTAATTTCAATGTGAAATAGTCTTGACTCACCAACATTTGGTTTATGAACATAGTCAAAACGAATTAAGTTTGTAACTCGAGGTACAACTCTGTATTGAATTAATTATACATTATCATTACACACACCTATTATAGTTTTGCGGACGTAATGAGCTAGACACTGAATCGAGTGGTTGAAATATTCCTGACTTATCGCTGCCATAAAAGGGCTCGTCTTTGTCTAGCGTGCAGAACCCTGACAGATTCACGTCAGAACAAGAGTATTTATGCGTATCGATGACGTGTGACCGGCGTACTTTGACATCCATAAAAGACGAACTAATGGAAATTGTTTACAATAGATAGGTAAAATAAATTGTTTACAATAGATAGGTAAAGTAAATAGTTTACAATAGATAGGTAAAATAAATTGTTTACAATAGATACGTAAAATAAATTGTTTACAATAGATAGGTAAAATAAATTGTTTACAATAGATAGGTAAAATAAATTGTTTACAATAGATAGGTATAATAAATTGTTTACAATAGGTAGGTAAAATAAATTGTTTACAATAGGTAGGTAAAATAAATTGTTTACAATAGATAGGTATAATAAATTGTTTACAATAGGTAGGTAAAATAAATTGTTTACAATAGGTAGGTAAAATAAATTGTTTACAATAGGTAGGTAAAATAAAATGTGTACAATAGTTCCGTAGAATATTTATTCTACCCAACTTGTTTAGAATAGTTTCGTAGGATAAAAAGTTTACAACAGTACTCTAGGGTAAATAATTTACTAATCCCTTTTCTTTCCTACAATATCATTCTCACAGAAAAGACGTTGCTAGTCTCTCTCTACTCTTTATCGTTATTGATGGTGTTCGACCTAGATCCAATCTTTGATTCCGCCTTGTAAGACATTCGCATCAAAAATTCGTTTTTCTACAACATCCTCAAAATACTTTCCTTTCTCCATACATGCGCCTAGCGTAAAAGCTTCTTTGCAAGGGCTTCTTATATGTGGAACACATTACCACGGTATTGCTTCCCCGTGATTCCAACTTTTCCATAAATAGTAATCAGTTCATACGGTTCATCAATGTTAGTTCGCCCATAGTGTTCCTCATCTTTCGGCTTATAATTATTTCCATCCCGTGAATTCTTATACTTAAGTGGCCTTTGATCTTGATTAGGGATGACTAAAAGTAAAAAATTGCACTATTACGGTAGATTCATCTTCTTTCAACGTCTCTTTTGTCACACGCGTACCCAGTTAACAGCTGTGTTTTGTTGACACGCAATAATCGTCGTAGTGATGATTTAGAAGCTGAACCCCACTCTAAAGTCCAACGCTTCCTAACCGTGGTAGAGGCAGTGGCAACGTGGTAGTCAGCGCTATCCGGCTAACAGGGAATTCGTCGTCATCTTGTCTTTTCTGCCTCCGCGTGTAGCAAGTAAGAACATGTCAGGCGCGGAACCGCAACTCCATGGAGTGAGGATCACAATGTTGCTTCTGCGATTGTGCAACCGCCACATTCCTTTGTGTTTTCTGCGACAAACCATACTCGACCTCGTATTCAACTGCTGGACATTGCTACTCTCGGTCTTGGATTCAAACTTGCAGGTAAAACGAATAGCTAAGAAAACGAAGAAGGCTTTATGCAGCCCAGACAACCCTGAGTACATCTTCATAAGCTTTGTGCAGAAATCTGATTCGCTCAACAACATTAGCAGCAACAGCAGCAGAAGCAGCAGCATATGCTTAAGCCTAACTCTTCCTTACCGTGGTAGGAGAAGCGGCAACGCGGTAGTGTGAGATCTAGCCGGCTAACATTGCTCTGGTGTAAATCCATCATGAGTCCACGCCAGAATTATTCATTCCTTGGTCGTCGCTGCCTCTGCGTGCGACACGAAAAGACGTGTCAGGCGCTGGACAACAAATCAATCGATTGAGAGCTACAACGTTGCTTCTGCGCCAATTCTATTAATGTTCTGAGCAAAACGTTTTGCGACTTTGCCTGCAAACGCTGAGCCATGCTGTTCTCGGTGTCAGGGGTAAAAACTTGCAATCTTGCATGTTAACGAATAGTTGCGATAAACGAGGACTTCATGCAGACCAGACAATCCAGAGGCACGATCTTCTTGAGCTCTATGCAGAAGTATAACTCGTTCAACAACAACGACAACAACAACAGCAGCAGCATAGACGTTCGCTGTCTTTTTCTCTTGTGTATATTCTAGTAGACGAGAGACGGATTTTATTAAGAATACTATTATATTCTATTCCTATATAGTAATATACTATGCGCTTAATATTGATTTATCTATGTTTTCTATTATCAAATATAATCTTGTTTAATCAACTTACTGTATTCTACACCCACACAACGATTTACTGCAGTTTTTTTTATTTTTGAAAATGAACAATTACTTATTTGTTTAATACTTAATTTGATATTTAGTAAAATATTCATAATAATATTAGCTGCATACTCAGATATATATACATATATATATATATATATATATATATATATATATATATATATATATATATATATATATATATATATATATAAATATACATATATATATACACACACATATATATATATATATATATATATATATATATATATATATATATATATATATGTGTGTGTGTGTGTGTGTGTGTGAAAAAGACAAACGGAAAACAGGTTAAAATGCAGGAGAAAAACTAAAACAAGAGATTTGACCGGTTTCGTTCGTATTAACAAACGTCTTCACTTTTTCTCAAGACGTTCGTTAATACGAACGAAACCGGTCAAATCTCTTGTTTTTGTTTTTCTCCTGCATTTTAACCTGTTTTCCGTTTGTCTTCTTTTACACATTTTGTTTACCATGGCATTTCATTTTCATGACTTATCGTGTACCTTACCCCATATATATATATATATATATATATATATATATATATATATATATATATATATATATATATATATATATATATATTAAATATACAATCTTATAATAATATATAATATCTTGCTACTAAACCTCATGTCTAAAATCCTTATTCCAATGTTGATCAAAATCCATTACATTATGCTGATTCAAGAAAATGTTAAAAATCTTGATTCATCGATGTCTGATGACTATGGATCAAATTTAATGTAAATGTGAAATATTTGAATTTTAAAATCGGTTGTGCCAATATTATGCTTCTAAAAAAATCTTCAAAATACTCCAAAGGAACTGAAATTAGTGAGAAATATTTATTAATTGACATATAATTCCTATTGAAAACAATCGGAGGTATTTATATTTACATGAAGGTCTTCCACCCGCTTTTATCTCCTTTGTGTAGAAGTAAATTAAACTAAATATAGTCCAGATTACGACTCCTTACACATAGCGGCTGTGTCCCGAAATTTATAATGATCGGTTAATTAATTTAGGAGTGAATCCTGTACATACAAATATATAAACATATAAACATATTCACACACCTAACTTTATATCAATAGTGATTAGAGCGTGTCATAAGTGATTAGAGCGTGTCATAAGTGATTAGAGCGTGTCATAAGTGATTAGAGCGTATTATAAGTGATTAGAGCGTGTCATAAGTGATTAGAGCGTATTATAAGTGATTAGAGCGTGTCATAAGTGATTAGATCGTATTACATTTTTTAATGCACAAATGTTCCAAATCTGATCGCGGACACTGAATCAAAAGGCCTTTATTTAAGCTAAGATTCTCAAAAATCAATGCTCATTAGTGAAAATAAAAATATCTAAAATATAAAGGGTTTAATATTCTTGTCGTGATCAAAGACCCATTTATGTTTGGTCTATTTTTTGTAACGTTCTGTCAAGCAGATTTGATACGATTATACAGATCTGTGCACATGCTCGGTTTTGTACGTTCGCACATGCAAATCCCGACGTCGACTTTAGCAAGAGACGGTTTGTATGTGACTACGCATGCGTACCTGGTTATGTTTCCGCCTAGCCGAGTCCGTATCCATATTTATACATGTGAAGCCTAGTTATGTCGTGGTTGATTGTCATTATTTGCTCGAGTATTGCCGCACCATACGAGTATCTATGATTATTTAGTGGTTATGATGATAATTAAACAATATTATTATTAATTGTTTATTTGTTTGTTATCCACGTACACGTGTTTCGTCGTCTTTCGATTTACCAGGGTGGCTGAACCTAGCGGGATTCAAAACCACGACCCCAGAGTCTGAAGTCTGAAGCTCTACTGCTGAACCAATTACTGCAAGTGCTTTTTGTATATGTCATAGATTTGTTTATTTTGTTTGCGATACTTTTGAACGAATTCAATTATTTATACAAAATAGCATTTTACCTTAATGCTATTTGGGAATAATTTTCCCTTCACTAATTATATCCGGCGGGTAACATAATATCACTATCAATGTTTTAATATTCGTAATTTATTTAAGTTGTCATGAAAGTTCTGTCCTTTTTTAAGAACCATAAAACAATAAAGAAACGAATATCCGATTTATTTAAATTAATCCCCCCAAAAAACAGCCAGAACACACGAAATTTGTATTGGAAACGCGTACTTTCAACGGTTTTATTGTATGTGCAATATAAAGGAAATGTTTATTTTCGTTTGACTTTTCGATGTGTACGGAGCACTGTTTGTATTAAAAATAAAAGAAAACAGCCAGAACACACGAAATTCGTATTGGAAACGAGCGCTTTCAACGGTTTTATTGTATGTGCAATATAAAGGAAATGTTTATTTTCGTTTGTCTTTTCGATGTGTACGGAGCACTGTTTGTATTAAAAATAAAAGAAAACAGCCAGAACACACGAAATTTGTATTGGAAACGCGTACTTTCAACGGTTTTATTGTATGTGCAATATAAAGGAAATGTTTATTTTCGTTTGACTTTTCGATGTGTACGGAGCACTGTTTGTATTAAAAATAAAAGAAAACAGCCAGAACACACGAAATTCGTATTGGAAACGAGCGCTTTCAACGGTTTTATTGTATGTGCAATATAAAGGAAATGTTTATTTTCGTTTGTCTTTTCGATGTGTACGGAGCACTGTTTGTATTAAAAATAAAAGAAAACAGCCAGAACACACGAAATTCGTATTGGAAACGAGCGCTTTCAACGGTTTTATTGTATGTGCAATATAAAGGAAATGTTTATTTTCGTTTGTCTTTTCGATGTGTACGGAGCACTGTTTGTATTAAAAATAAAAGAAAACAGCCAGAACACACGAAATTCGTATTGGAAACGAGCGCTTTCAACGGTTTTATTGTATGTGCAATATAAAGGAAATGTTTATTTTCGTTTGTCTTTTCGATGTGTACGGAGCACTGTTTGTATTAAAAATAAAAGAAAACAGCCAGAACACACGAAATTCGTATTGGAAACGAGCGCTTTCAACGGTTTTATTGTATGTGCAATATAAAGGATATGTTTATTTTCGTTTGTCTTTTCGATGTGTACGGAGCACTGTTTGTATTAAAAATAAAAGAAAACAGCCAGAACACATGAAATTCGTATTGGAAACGAGCGCTTTCAATGGTTTTATGGTATGTGCAATATAAAGGAAATGTTTATTTTCGTTTGTCTTTTCGATATGTACGGAGCACTGTTTGTATTAAAAATAAAAGAAAACAGCCAGAACACACGAAATTCGTATTGGAAACGAGCGCTTTCAACGGTTTTATTGTATGTGCAATATAAAGGAAATGTTTATTTTCGTTTGTCTTTTCGATGTGTACGGAGCACTGTTTGTATTAAAAATAAAAGAAAACAGCCAGAACACACGAAATTCGTATTGGAAACGAGCGCTTTCAACGGTTTTATTGTATGTGCAATATAAAGGAAATGTTTATTTTCGTTTGTCTTTTCGATGTGTACGGAGCACTGTTTGTATTAAAAATAAAAGAAAACAGCCAGAACACACGAAATTCGTATTGGAAACGAGCGCTTTCAACGGTTTTAATGTATGAGCAATATAAAGGAAATGTTTATTTTCGTTTGTCTTTTCGATGTGTACGGAGCACTGTTTGTATTAAAAATAAAAGAAAACAGCCAGAACACACGAAATTCGTATTGGAAACGAGCGCTTTCAACGGTTTTATTGTATGTGCAATATAAAGGAAATGTTTATTTTCGTTTGTCTTTTCGATGTGTACGGAGCACTGTTTGTATTAAAAATAAAAGAAAACAGCCAGAACACACGAAATTCGTATTGGAAACGAGCGCTTTCAACGGTTTTATTGTATGTGCAATATAAAGGAAATGTTTATTTTCGTTTGTCTTTTCGATGTGTACGGAGCACTGTTTGTATTAAAAATAAAAGAAAACAGCCAGAACACACGAAATTCGTATTGGAAACGAGCGCTTTCAACGGTTTTATTGTATGTGCAATATAAAGGTAATGTTTATTTTCGTTCGTCTTTTCGATGTGTACGAAGCACTGTTTTTTTATTTCAAAACAACAACAAAAATAAGAAAACAGCCAGAACAAACGAAATTCGTATTGGAAACGCGTGCTGTCAACGGTTTTATTGTATGTGCAATATTAAGGAAATGTTTATTTTCGTTCGACTTTTCGATGTACCGTCACTTAAATTGTAGCGACCATCATGCAGGTCCACAGGGAAAACGAGTGATGGTTGTGCTGTTTATTGTCCATCAGGGATTGAACCCAGAGTGTCCCAGTTACAAAATGGAAACATGTAACTCTTGTCACGTGACGAGAGTTCACGTATGCAAATGAGGCTTGGTTTGCATCGGCTGATTCTCGTTGTGATAAAAAGCGTAGACACTTTGCTGCGGAGACTTGGTTGAGAAAGATTGACGTTTTGACTACGTCGAGTGCTGAGAGAGAGAGAGAGAGAGAGAGAAGAAAGAGGAAAAGGAAATGACATTTTTGACTAGACGTTTGGTCGTTCACATGCGTGTTTGACTGTTTGTGAGAAGAGCAGAAAAACTAATTCGGCGTCCCGTTTGAACTCAGTGGTAGAGGATTCTTTCAACTCTGAGTAGTGAACCAAATTCATTTGATTTTTAGTTTATTAGTCCTGCTTCATTACATAAATTATTTTAAACTAGTCATCCGATTGGTGTCAAATTCTGCACATATTATTTGAAGGTTAGTACTTAGTTATATGTTAAAATCTTTTCTCATATTTAATCTTACTGAGCACAAAAAAAATATGTGGACATCTAGCTATGGGCAAATAGCGTCGCCAACTAGCTATGCCTAGCGTGGCGTCTATTGTACAAACCCTTGAATGTTGGCCACCAATAAAGTGTTTGAAATCAGGGAGGGGCTCCTCCTCAAGGAGTAATCAAAACCCTGATGATGATGATGATGTTGTTGTTTACTATGTCATTTTTCGATCTGTCAATAAACCTTTCACCGCCACGTCCATAAAATACCTTAAAATAAAGTAATCTAGTTACAAGGGGATATGTAACATGACTAGTGTTCTGACAAAGTGTATTCATCTAAGCAACATGACATAAATGCTTGGGTACCTCAAGAATCCATCCTTGGACCTCTACTATTCCTGATTTTCATAAATGACCTCCATGATGACATTGAGACTGGGATAGGAATATTTGCTGACGACACCATGCTCTTCTTTTGTCATGTGGGCAAAACCGACGCGCACATATCTGAGGCAATGGCTGAATCCTTAGAAAATGACCCCGAGTCTGCAGTTGATAGGGGTAAAAAATGAATGGTAACTTTTAATGCCGCAAAAACAAAGCTACTTTCCTCCAATAACTACAAGACACCTCTTCAACCACCGATTGTCATGGTAAATAACACCCTACTTGAAAGTTCATCATTAAAACTCCTCGGCATATCATTCACAGATAGCATGAATTGGAACAAATACATTGAAGACATTGCCAGGGCTGCTGCAAAGAAGGTTGTCTCCCTCTACTGTGCTAGTAAACTTCTCACACCTGACATTATTCTATATCTCTACAAAGCCACCATCCGCCTATGCGTGGAGTATTGTTCCCACATCTGGGCTGCTGCATCATCCACTAATGTCTCCCTCTTAGACAATGTCCAAAAAAGAGTCGCCAACTTAATAGGTCCCTCACTATCCACCAAGCTCCAGCCCCTATCCCATCGCCGCAATGTTGCTTCCTTGTGCCTATTTTACAAGCACTTCAATGTATTGTTATGTAATGAACATGCTGCTCTGGTGCCCCAACTACGTAAATTCACTAGACCAACCCGAAAATCTGCCAACTCTCATCCATTCACTGTAGAGGCCCTCAGATGTCGAAGAGCTTTCTACTCCAAAAGCTTCTTTCCTCGTGCTGCTGGACTCTGAAACTCCTTCCCTGCTCCCTGTTTTCTTGACGGTACTGACATGCATAAATTTAAAACTAATGTAAACAGACATCTCGCTGCACAGCTCCCAATATAGGTTGACCCCCCCAAAAAACAAAACAAAAAAAAAACCCTCACCCTTTTTCTCAGTAGCCCCTTACGTCTACAGTGGCGGCCTGCTTTGTTTGGGGTGAACTATGTTGAAAAAATAAAAAATAACTAATCGGTTCGTTTAATAATGTGAAATAGAATGGATTTGAAGTCGGACTTCTGTTTCCGCTAATTTTTTGTGTAAAGTCTCCTGAGACAAATAGAACAAATACAGGGCGACCGCCTTAAAAATGCCACCTATGAAATCGTTAATCAAATTCACAATCCTTCATTTAAACCAGGGGCGGGCAACCTTTTCAGAGTGAGAGCCAGATGAGACTTTAGGAAGGAGATCGCGGGCCAGAGTGTAAAACGAAATCTCAGAATTACTATATTTTGTTTACATTAATAAATTGTACAAAAATTGTATTGAACACTCTACAAATCTGATATTTTTTTCTCAAAAGACTTCTGTATGTGATGTTATAAAAGGCGCTGACGATGGCCATTTTGGAACCATAAACAATAATAACGGGGACGTAGCAAGTTGATCCAGCATTAGTGTTGATCCTCACATAAGTTCTCTGTTTCATGCCCTTTCCTCGTCCAATGTTTCCTCTTTTCCTCTCTTTTTTTCTATATTTATCTCAAGCCAAGGATTTGAAATTAATAGTTAAAGAAAAATGAAATATACATGCATCATTGCTCGCTGATGTTTATACATTTTTATCCCACTGTAAATCTTAATTGAAACCTACTTTTACGTCTATGTCACAAAATCATATGAGTTTTACTGTGAGGTCCGCGGGCCGGATTGCAATAATAAAGCATAACAGGGTGGCGGGCCGGAGGTTGCCCGCTCCTGATTTAAACCAACCATATTTGGTAAAAATAAACTTCAGTCTGTACGAATGTCCAACAGCCTTTGTTTATCACCGTTTTATTAGAAGCCCACCTATGCTATGGCGTGTAACATTTTTAGTAACTCTGACACATTCCTCTTTTGGCAATACCCTGTTTTGGGCTGTGACAGCTCTCTTCATCATAGTCTGGAGATTTTTATGATAGACATGATATTTGAGATAACTTCATATATAAAAACGTACGGGCTTATGGTCTAGTGAGTGTGAAGTTCATTCAGAATAACCCTGAGACGATCACATAAGTGTCTCTAGATATTGAATTGACTGAACCTTAGTGGACAAGTCCAGCATAGACTGAAGTATATACGAAATATGGAAGGATATAAAAAGGATTTTGAATTTTATTAATGATTCCAGGGTTAATAATTTTGGGAGGGGAGTTATCTGTACTACATTCTGTATGCCAAATCGTACCGGAGATGTTTGTTATTTGTAACCGTTTTTTACCATTCTTAACTTTTCTTTGCAAATCATCGGGTGTGCCAGTCAAAGACCGGAAGGTGTTTTAGGTTGGCCGCTGATGAGAGCGAACACACCAGAAGAAAGCAGTGATGATTCGTGACTTTAGGTACTGTTCCCAAAAGTTTAGAAATAGAAAACATTTTACTTTTTTATGCTTTAACTTTTAAAAATCCTTTTGTTTACCGTCCAGATTTTTATGAGATAAATGTCTATAATAAATATTTAAAAACGACTCTTTCGTTAATATGTGTTTAAATAAACGGAACTCAGACGGGGCGAAACAGCAGTCGAGGTTGCAACAAAAAAAAGAAATGCACTTTTTAGCGACCTAATCTAACAAGGTCTGGTAACAAAATGTAATAAAAATAAAACGAGTTTCATGGAGTGTAATCCAACGGTCTGGTCTTTACTGGGACAAAAACATTGAGAGAATGGCAGAAGAGGCTGAATATATAGGCTCTGTAACAGCCCCCTACTATCCCCCCACCGCCACTCTTGACAATTCGTTGATTCTTGCTCTTCTTATCTATAATACCCACAAATACAATCCGTAAGTACCACACCTTTCCTTTTTTTCTTTTAGACATGGTAATTAAAAAAATTATTCCAAGGAGAAGATTGTAAAAAAAAACCCATTTATTTTCATCACAAACTTAACATTTCCGATAAAATCATCAACAGCAAAACCAAGAAGAAAGCGAATGATAGAAATATAAACAGTAATCATACTGATTGTAAATTAAAATGGCGACAGATGGAGAAACTCATCGGCCAGAGTATTGTTAAATATAAGGTGAGTAAACCTACTAGTATATAACTTGGTTAGTTGAATATAACAGAAAATGAAATTTCAGTCGGGTTCAACTTGCTGTACTCGAGGTTAGGATTATTAGACTGTGGGAATTGATAGAAACGGATGTGACGTAACATGGCTCAAAGAGATAGTCCGAGAAAGAAAATCTGCAGTCCATTGGAAGCACTACACGTGCGAACATGTTAATTTAAAATGCGTTGATAAGATATGATTAAACGGTCATTGTCGACCTTTCTGTGTCTTCCCCAAGGCACTGGTCAATTATTTGGAACGAAGATCAAGTTGAATAAATCTCCTCTGTCTTCCAACAGTTTTGTCTTGACTTAATTTATTTCGAGGTATGAAAAAAACTTATTTGTAGTCTGTAATTATCACATATGAGCGCGTACACAAACAAGCAGCTAACAAAGAGTCTCACTTTTTATTTTCATTTTACTTCAGTATGTTCTCAGAAATCAAGGGGCCCCTTTCTAGAGCTAACACTTTGTTTCTATATGAGATATCATAGATATCCGAGTGTTCAGTCAAGATTCTCCTCTACCTCTCAAACGTTGAGCTTCTAAAGAAATGAAGAACATGAATGTTCCTCTCCCGAATTGACCAGTTAACTATATTATAGTATATCTTTCTTTTGGTCTCTTGGTCTTACCGGATTCCAGGATGAAAATTCATCTGGTCTGGTAGAGTATCCAGCTAAGTGCTGTTACTTGAGGTAACACCACTAAGAGAAGGTTCACCATTCCTCGTATGAGCTAGTGTATAGCCATGCCAAGGGGATCTCATTTGGGCTTCGAATACTATGTTATTTTGAATATTTGGTCAGGGTTTACTTATAGGGTGAAGTATCCTCATGCCAGGTTGTTGTGACAAATCCTTGTACAGAGAGACCGAAGACACTCGGTGATGGTGCCTAGTAGGTAATTCAAACTCTGACAGCAACCTGTTTTTCTGTATGTATGGCACAATGTTTAAATGCAAGAGTATAACTGTCTCAATCAAACAAACCTTAATGAAAAAACTCCAGTTAAAACCTCGCTGATAAACACAGAAAACAATGAATAAATGTTTGAATGAAACATCACAATACGGAAGTACATTTCATAAAGAAATAAGATCATTTTTGTTAATTGCCACTTGATGAATAACTATCTCTAATTATCGCTATGTACTTGCCTCCCCACGAGGCCAAAGTTAGACACAAGGTCTATTTTTAATGTGGGGTAAAATCTAGTTTCCCAAAAGGGGCACTCTGGATTGCGCCATAAATTAAAATTGCCCCAGTCTAGAAGAATTTTCCCATGACGGTTCGAGCACAGAAAAGATGAAGTTAAGTAGAATAAATAATACACTTTGATCTTAGCTAATAACTATAAATTTGTACAAAATGTGTATTTTGACCTTCCTTCACTTGACAATAAATAAAGAATTACTGACCGGATTTATTGCCCCTCCCCTTCCCCCCTCTCTCTTTATCCTATACCTTTTATCATCGTTTTCCCGCTGTTTATCGACACCTTCTATTTCCTTACGAGGAAAACGTAAGACACAAAAGTGAGCTTTTAATGTAGAGAAAATTCAGCTCCCTAAATAGGGGCATTGTCTTGGGACAAAACTGCCCCTTTTTATTTGTTTACTCATTGCTTTCCTATATCTCACCTCCTTTCGTAGTGGGGGAATAGGTTTATTGCGTGTCGTCTAAGCCCCATTCACCCGCGAGCAAGTGCCGACGGGAACGAGCCGGCAATGTTTGCAACCGAGCCAGAGTGCCCTTTTTTTGGTGCGATGTATACTGACTACAAAACTGTGTGTCTATACTTGTTGCCATGGGTGGCGGTGGATAAAAAACAACAACATATCCCTACATACACCCTCCCAGCCTTCGCCGTCAATCTCTGTCCCTCGCAGTTTTTTTCTTTCTCTTCCATTCATTCATTTACCCACTCACGCCATTGTCTTCACTCTAATGACACGATCACAGCTGCATTGCTTTCCCGGACGTGGAGTTGTTTTTATTATTAGAAATGAGATGGTTGTTTCAATATAATTCAATATAGCATTTTATTTTCTTCCTCTCGAGGAGGTTAGACGCAAGGCCAGGTGTGGTTTGGAGAAGCAAGCGCACTAGGACACGCGCACTCTGGCCTACAAAAAATGTCTGAGCAGCCCCGTCGGCATTCCCTTGAAGTAGCGCCTCAGGCGATTAGCAACAAACTAACCTCTTCTCAAAGATCGAAAGAAAAGTCTGGGAAAGTGAACCTCCTAGAAGTGAACATAATCATACCTCAGCCCGACATCAACAAGGTCACTGTAGGAATGATTGTCGAGTACGTATGCCCGACTGGTAGGAACACCTTCTGAGCTGAGTAAAATAAGTATTGATTATAGCATGATATGTACTATACAGGTATAAGGTACATTAATAGGAAGTGTTGCTCCTCCAAATCGCCTAGAGTAAGATATCACGAGCGTCTCTTGCGGCATTTATCTTAAGTGAGCTATGTCTCATCCTAAATTTATCTTAAGTGAGCTATGTCTCATCCTAAATTTATCTTAAGTGAGCTATGTCTCATCCTAAATTTGATTTACCTTCTTCAATTCGAATTATACGTGTCGAAAACAGTCAATCTCTCTCTTCCACACCACACATATATTTTTTCTGAAATGTTAAAATATCGTCAGTTGCTGTACGAATATGCGCATAGCCATAACTATGTGTGTTCGTAATGCTTTGTATGTATATGCATCTGCTCGTATGTGTGTGAGTGTGTATAAATTTAGTGTGAATGCGCGTTTCGGCTTGGCGTACTTTTGACACACTGTCCGTTAATATATGAGTGTAGCGACATATTTCCGGTTTAATATCGTGAGTGTCATTGCTTTTCCACTCCTGGTAAAAATCACTCCTTTAAGAGTATATCTTTTTGTTTGTTTATCATGGTTTTAAGCGTAAATCGAATTGAATAAATACATTTCGTAGATGTTTATATTTTAGAAGGCTGTGTCTATGCGAAAAAACTGAACAAAAGAAGAAGAAATTAAAAAAAATGACAATAAGACAAGATGTGGTGTTTTGGCAACTGTGAGTAACAATTTTCGGCGATTGTGCAGTATAGTTAACAAGAAAAAGGGGGTGAAAAAACAAAAAATAGACAAAAATAACTGTTACCAAACGCAAAAAAATACTTTTCTACTTATCTATATAATTCCTGATTGTGAGATTTATTGGCACTTCTGTAGTTTACCGACCGTGCTGAAATAATAAAGTTATTATTTAAAAACCCATTCTTAACTTGGGGAGACGAGGGACTTTGTTAACTATTGTGTACTTTCAGCTAACAAATCAATAAACAAAATATACCGTAACACTTGAATTTTACTTGAAAATCCTATTTAAAAAGTACCGATTTCTTATCTATGCACTTTTTGCATCACTTTTACTCAGACAAGCCAGCGTGCTTTTCAAGATGGAAGACAATTTTGCCGGGATCTGGTCCGGAATTTCATAGCAATAAGTAATAAGGGGTTAATGAAACCGTAAGCCTAAGTGGTTGCCAATCGGATTAGTGTAAGCTTTATTATTATTATTATTATTATTATTATTATTATTATTATTATTATTATTATTATTATTAAAAATAAAATTTTAAGCATGAAATTCCCAACATAGTCTCGGCAAAATCGTCGTCCATCCTAAAAAAAAAACACGCTGGCTAAGGAAAAGTGACGCTAACAAATGCACAAATAAAAAAAAAAATCTTCCAATCAGTAAACACACGTGAAAAATTATATAGATAAGTAGAAAAGTAAATTTTATTGTGTTTGGTAACAGTTATTTGTTGTCTATTTGTTTTATTTTTCACCTATTTTTTCTTGTTTACTATACTGCACAATCGCCTCATTTTCTCTTATCCTACACGGGATTTTCCCAAATTCACAGAGTGTACACTGGTGTAATCCTAATATTTCGAGGCATCATCTCTTTATCAAACGCCTTGGAAACGTATGTGCAGTCAGATATAAAGGTTGTGTGCCCGTGAATTTTGGAACACCATTGTAATCTTATAACAACTACAGAGGATTTACATACTTCCTTTCTTCTTCAAAAGATAATACTAATAATTACTATTAATAAGTCACAGTATTAGTAGGAAGAAATTCACACAGACACACATCTTTATTATGTTTATCTCCCTCTCTTTCTTTTTATGAAAAAAGACAAGATTTACGATAATTAGTGTGTGTGTATGTGTGCAGGTGTATGTGTGCAGGTGTATGAGAGAGAGAGAAAGGGAGAAAAGATGGCCGCTATTCTGTTTACTTTCATTTTTATTTTTATTTTTGTTTTAATTTGTTAAACTATGCAATTTATGCGTGTATGTGACTGTGTGTCTGTTTTCGTATAGTAGTATTCCTAATAGCGCTAGTCTCTCTGTCTGTCTGTCTGTATGTAAGTTCAATGTTATTGTACTTGTTTCTTTAATGTAAGTCAAACAGTATTTTTCGTTTGTAAAGTCTTAGAAAGAAAACAATACTCGTTACCAGTCTATGATAACACCACGGGTAAATGTGTTATGTACACCCGCTCATTTACGTACCTGGGTTGGTCTTCTCGTCGCCGTCGTCGTTGGTGTTATCGCCACCATCATCATCGTTGTGAGCCCCCGTTTCTTTTTTGTTTAATAATACAAAAACTACGTCGATACTTTTTGGTTACTTTATAAAAATGTTTATTCAAAGAGGACAGAACATAAACCTCTCATGTTGTAAGTGTGTGCGTGTGTGTAGTGAGTGTGTGCGTGTGTGTAGTGAATGTGTGTGTGTGTGTGAGAGAGAGAGAGAGAGAGAGAGAGAGAGGGAGAAAGAGAGTGAAAGGGATATATGTTTCATTACGCCAGTTTCCCGACACGTGCTGTCCTCTTTTTGGGGGGGTGGGGGTGGGGCCAGCAAGTAAAAACGTATTCTCTCGTTCAAGACTCGCCCGCTACGGGCGAGAACGATAACCCCGTTCCAACGGAAATCACATGGTCTGCGTCACTTTGTGTTCGGTGTTCCCAGTCGACCCTTACACTTTTCTATATACACGACTGTTTCTATGTAACAAATGGAGGCAAATGTTTTTTTAATCGTCATCGGAAAAGACTGAACAGCAATGTATTGTCGGCCTCCGTATAAACAATGAAAAAATACAAAATGAAAATATAGTATGTAATAAAATGAACGTGAGTTTCTTTTTTGTAATCGCTAATGCACTTATGATGATTTAATAAGATTAACTCAGTTTTACCTGTAAGTAAACTTATATAAGTGCATAGAGAAATAAACAAAAATAAAGTACGTGCCTATTAGCATTTCTATTGTTATTCCTTTGTGCTAGTATTAACATTCATATTGTTATTTTAGCATAGAAATAATGCGGAAGCTGCAAACTACATAAAATGAAATGAAACTTCTTATGGAATTTATTTGTGAGTTAGAAATTAAACAAAAGTAAATAAAACGTCATATTCTTCGTTTCTGAATGTTTGTCTGTAAAACTATGTCGCCCCCCCCCCCTCGACGACCGACAACTCCCAAAACGCAATGTGCCATGGTTATCCCTTCTTCTCAATCTTCTTATTCTAGTCGTGTCGATACTAGCATTGGCAGTCGCTAAGCGGGCACGAAGCACAGTTTACAATTTACACATAATAAAAACAACAAACACAGACACCAATAGAGACATTGTATCGCTTGCCTTGTTGAACACGTGTGTGTTGTGTGTGTGTCGTCAGGACCCCGTCGTTAGTATCACTACTTCTGAGCTCTATTCCAATCTTTTAAGTTCAGGACATCAGCTAAGAAATATCATGAACCCATCTGACTGTCGAGACCATTCACCGTCTTGTCCATGGCGTAAGTAGATTAAAACAGCACGACCAGCAAAATAATCGTATTATCTGAGAAAGCAATGAGCGGGAAATCGAGCCAGCGGTTGACGTCAAAGGGTGACGTAAACAAAAGTTATTTAAGATGTGGACTTGATTCCAAGGACGCAGAGAACCTAACCGGAGATTGCCTTGTATGGAAGAGGGGAGAATGGGTGGTTAACCGCTCAGGTCCAAGGCCCGTTTATTCATCTGTGAATATATTCAACCGTGGAAAAAGATTTTGTAAAACCCAAAGAAAAAAACTGTTTTGCTTATTTTTTCTGTCATACCAAGGGAAGCAACTTTTCTCCGAGGAGAAACCAGAAAGTAAATTGATTTATATCTATTACATATTATTATTATAATTACGAAGACGGATAGTATACACTGGGCCCATCGTATACTACACGGGACAATATATGTCCTATCTGACTAACAAAACAGAAATTTTATAATTGCATTTTATTAAAAAAACTATACAGCACCAGTATCGACGGGAACAACTGCCTTTACTTTATATATTAGACACTGTTAAGTTTACTTTTCGTCTGTTAATCTCTGTCTCTCTATCTGTATTTCTTTCCCCTTTCTCTATCTCTGTATGTATCTAGCTATCTTTCGCTCTCTCTTTCTCTCTCTCTCTCTCTATATATATATATATTTGTGTGAACATAAACTTACCTGGATTATCTATCTATCTATCTATCTATCTATCTATCTATCTATCTATCTCTTTTGTATACACCAAAATATTAAATTGATAGTTTATGCTGTTAATATTAAATCAATAATTAAAGGGTCAAATTCAAATGCTTTTGCAATTAAGATAAATTTTAAATAAAAAAAACGAAACAAAAACATATCTGCGCATGCGCGGCAGAATAATATAAAAAGCGAAATGAAACAAAAGAGAAGAAAGGGGAAGATGAGAAGGAGGAGGGGGAGGAGGAGGAGGAGGGAAGAGAGATGGGTAAAAAGAAGAGTTAACAGCGCATGCGCATTTACTTGTGAAATATACCAAGGACGGCGTGAACTCTGCAAAAGCCTCGCCGAGCCATTATGTCGATCGAGAAGACTCCTTTATTTTTTTGGGGAAAAAGTAATCGAATACTGAAAGCAATTCTCACAAAATCGATCGATGCTTTAATTATTTATTTATTCAATAATTTATTTCTTGAAACTTTAATAAAACTCTTCGTATTTTATTTTGTTTTCAATAATTTGTCAACGTCTTATATATATATATATATATATATATATATATATATATATATATATTTATATATATATATATATATATATATATATATATATATATATATATATATATATATACTAGAAGAATACCGGTTCCAAAATAGGTAAAATTACTTCCCAGAAGAGTACAGATTTCCACCAGACTTATGTCTCTTTTACGTAGATGAAAATCAAGATACATTTATACTAAACCTTATGTCCAGAATCATTATTCCAATTTTGATCAAAATCTATTACATGACTTTGATTCTAGAAAATGTCTAAATCGTAAGGCTTAAGAAGAAAGTGAAATTAATTTTTTAAGAAATTCGTATGGTGGTAGTTTCACCATCCAGCTGACAGAAACACCTGAATATTGGAAGAAAATGACTTGCATCATTATGATTTGTGACGGGTTCAAAAATATTAGCTGTAACTCAGTTCTACTTGAATACCTAGAAGGCCGTGGCATGTGAGCTGTAGAATTAAATAGAATGGTGATGTAAAAGCAATGGCTAGTAGGAAGAATTTCAGCATGCGTTCTTACTATATCCGCACAACAGAATTCGTCGAGAAACTACAAAAAGGGTGCGGCAAGATCTACGCAAGACAATGCGTACATTGACGAGATCTACGCAAGTCAATGCGATCCTTGACGAGATCTACGAAAGTCAATGCGATCCTTGACGAGATCTACGCAAGTCAATGCGATCCTTGACGAGATCTACGCAAGACAATGCGTACATTGACGAGATCTACGCAAGACAATGCGTACCTTGACGAGATCTACGCAAGTCAATGCGATCCTTGACGAGATCTACGCAAGTCAATGCGATCCTTGACGAGATCTACGCAAGACAATCCGTACATTGACGAGATCTACGCAAGACAATGCGTACCTTGACGTGATCTACGCAAGACAATGCGTACCTTGATGAGATCTACGCAAGACAATGCGCACCTTGATGAGATCTACGCAAGACAATGCGTACATTGACGATATCTACGCAAGACAATGCGTACCTTGACGTGATCTACGCAAGACAATGCGTACCTTGATGAGATCTACGCAAGACAATGCGTACCTTGACGAGATCTACGCAAGACAATGCGATCCTTGACGAGATCTACGCAAGACAATGCGTACCTTGACGAGAGAAATCGGCCTCGGAGTAGCGACGATGAAGAATGCGCTGGACGAAGACCTTCGTATATCCTCGAAAAGGACAAGTACTCACCGGCAATGCCCAGTAGGAACGCCTTGCCAAAGCCAAGAAACTCTTCAACAAGGTCAAACTTCCTGTCGAGCAGGAAATTTCTCTCAAGACCAGTTGCACAACGCGCAGAAAATAGATTGCTAGCCTACAGTCCGAATGAAGTCTCGCACGCTATGAAGATCAAGTTTCCTCAAACTCTCATGTTATTTGGGCGATTTTTAGCGAAGACCACGCCATGGACACTACATATTAAAAAAAAAAGGACTCAAACTCGATTCAGATGGCTATATATTGAGTTGCTGTCCACTGTTGTTAAGCGATTGGCGGATGTAACAGTTTCTGGAAGCGCATATGTGTAAAGGCAGGACTCAGCTCCGTGTCACATCCTTACAGAAAAAATAAAAGTGGCTGATTGATACCTTCCACGACTGGCACGGTTGCTAAGTGGTAAACGACGCGGACTGAACCTGGGTGTGCCGAGTTCAAACTAAGTTCGTTCCACAGAAACACTTTCATCAAAAACCACATCAGACATTGTGTATAATCTCCTAGAGAGGGGGTAAGTAAAATACCTCGCACGACTTCACCATTCCCAACACCCGTCCTTAACTCGTCAAATTAAAACCCTATGGACTATAATGTGTAAGATGCAGTTAAGAAAGAGACCAACCGTTCAACCGGCAACGAGCTGATTGTCAGGGTCAAACTTGTGTTCCGGACCCCCCTTGAGGTTGTGGAGGGAGCTCAGAACGGCATCTTCAAGTTTTCCGTATGCGTCAAAAGTCCTATAAAGAGTCATTTTTAATTTTGAGATTACATCAATTATTAATCAAGATATAACATTTTTTACTTTCCTTTCCAAAAAATTTCGAATTTATCTCGAACACTATATATATATATATATATATATATATATATATATATATATATATATATATAGGATCTATAAGTAACTATATATTTTCTTTTGTTTGTAACTTTGTTGATACTTAAGCATTTCTTCTATTTAATATGCCATTCGAAAGCTCAACTCGTATATTTTTATAACATCGGTAAATTTAAGGAACCCACCCGAGCTGCCATTGTTCAAATGTTGTTAGAACTGTGCACCGAAGTATGCCACTCAATCCTTGAAAGATTAGCAAAATTCATTGAGCTCCATGGAGAGTACATGGAGCTTTAATACATTTTTTAATATACATAATATTTTATGTCGCAAAAAATGAAGCGTACCCTTTGTTAATTTATATATAGAGAGGTTGCATATTTCTTCCATGTTACATTTATTTTGTTGAAATAACATTATATAGTTACTTATGGCGAACCCTATATATATATATATATATATATATATATATATATATATATATATACCCTTCTTAAATACCTGCACGTATGTATGTCATTCTCTTTCTTTATTCCCTACTATCTATTCAGCCGTTTGTATAAACAACTTAATATGCATGTATCTACGTATTTACATCTCTCTATCTACTTGTATGTACGTATGCTTATTTCTTACTCTATTTATACATATATGTAGCTGCTTTTTTGTTTAATTCGATTGGTGCTTATTGTCATTCATTATTTATCAATTCATTTATTTTAAAAAAAAGTACTGATCTTTTATATTCAATATTTCGTCAATGGTTTGTTTTCGCGCCGAAAGCAGTTGAACGAATCTTGGAAAGAATAAGATGTCAAAGGAGTTTGTTATGACAAAACGTTTTCTATGTTTTCCGATATTTTCCATATTTTAATTCTATTTGAGTTCAGCAAGTTCGAAAATGTTATGACATAATGCTTCATTCACGTAAGGACAGGATAGGCTATTATTAAATAATGAAAAAGGCGGTTGGACTCCCACCCCTTAACCATAGGTGACTGTTCGCAATAAAGATTTGAATCGACATCACAAACCAAATAGTTTTTTTTACTAACGAGTCACCGCTAATCAAGGGCCAAAAGCGACCCAAGGACAAGAGTTAATGGGTTGTGTCAGGTAGATGGTGAAACTACCATAATAAGGACTGCAGACGATGGATTGGATGCCGGGTGTGATTTGATTTCTTAAAATAACAGGTCAACAAAGACTTGTTAACATTGGACTTGGAAAATACCATGTCTTACTTGACTGGAGAGCATCTCCGTGGTATTGCATTCCACAGACGACCAGTTCCTAGAAAGAAACTCTGTTAATGGAAGTTCCGACTAGTTCCAAGAACACATAGTAAGAAAGGAAAATTCTTCACAGTGATCGTAACTAGAAGAGTTTTTGCTGTGAATGTTTCACGGGGGAAACCAGAGCTCAGTCGATGAAGATAGTTACGTTACAAAAATATGTGGAACCTGATAAGAAATAAATAAAGAGACATTCAGAACGTAGGTGATCTTTCGCATCGATAACTGCATTTAATTGAAAGCAAGCTGCCCAGCTACCCTCTCTCCTTCGCCACTCTGGTGACGAGTGAGTCCGATATAAGAAGTGACGGAGCAAGACAACAATAGGGACCCCAGATCATTAACACAAGACGCGGGACATATTTTGGAAGTCACCGGTTGACCTCGCAATACACGTGGTCTCTATTTACAAAACACTTGTAAATAAATCTTTTATTTATTTTACTAAATGCAGTATATTTCGGAATTTTTTTTTCTTTTAACATGTTAATATTTATTTTCAGGCAGAGAATCCATAAATAAAACAAATAAAATATTAACATGTTTTCTTTTAAAACATGTTTTTGTGTCCCTATTGTTGTCTTGGTCCGAAGTGACGATATAAGAAAATACGTCACGAGTGGAGGAGGGTTCGCACTCTCTTTCCCCCCGTCTTTCTGGACGTTTTGGTCTTGGCGGACGTGCCTTGACATATGAGAGGCGCATCTCTCTTCTTAGCCCCATTGGGGGAAAGTTTGGGGTACGGTCAATACTTAACAACCACGGTTCATTTCTTTCTATTCTTCGGAGATAGGAAATATATTTTTATTTGACATTGAAAATGTCGTTGTGTCCGTTGTAGAAAAATATAATCTTAAGCGACCCGAAACGCTAAAAAAATATGGTATCAGATAACAACGACAGCATTTAATGATTGCTAGACTTGAATTATATGCTGAATTTTCATATAAAGTTTCATAATGTTTGTTTTATTGGAATTCATTACATAAATCAGTGAATTAAAATAACAATAAGCAGGTTGAAACACACACACTCTCTCACACACACACACACACACACACACACACATATATATATATATATATATATATATATATATATATATATATATATATATATAAACTGTGTCCATCGCTTTATTGCAGATTACAAAATAATCAATATTTCAGTAAATATAAGTTATAAAAAGCTGAAAATTACACCATCCAAGGACTGTATTAAGGTGAGATAAATCCTAAAATTTCATCAAAATTCATGTTATATTTCAAAAGTTATGTTATTTTTTTAATATTCAAGGAATTTTCACTGTCCATTGCTTTATTGCAGGTCTCATAAAATGCCAAAAAAAGGACGTTTAACAGCTACCGAGAAGCAGAGGATTATTGCAGGACTAGCAGAAGGACTCTCGATCATAAATTTAGGCACAGAACTAAAAAGGGATCCCCGAACTTTAGCTACATTCGTCAAGAACCCCAACATCAAGTCCAGGAAAGATAAGGGCACAAAGAGGAACCTTTCTGATCGGGATCTTCGAAAAATTCGTAGAGAGATTGTGCGCAACCCAAACAGCACCAGTTCAACAATTTTTGCGAGGGCTGGAGTCATACCAAGGTCCAGACAAGCCCGATGCAATGTACTGAATGAAATGGCAAGGAACATCAAACCTATTCCAAGGCCTCCATTGAGCCAAACCCACAAAGAAAAACGATTGGCTTGGGCACAAAAATATATGAAAATGGATTGCCAAAATGTTCTGTTTACAGATGAGGCTCGTGCTACCCTTGATGGACCGGACGGATGGGCCAAAGTTTGGAATCCAAATGGAACTCCAACGCCTTATAGATTTCGTCGCCAACAGGGAGGTGGAGGCATAATGTTTTGGGCGGGAATTATTGGGGATAAGCTATGTGGACCATTCCGAGTGCCAGAAGGTGTCAAGCTCACCAGCAATGCCTACACTGCCTTTCTAAATGAGAATTTGTTACCATGGCTAGATGATCTTCCCTTGTCACGTCGTTTTAAGATTATTTTTATGCATGACAATGCCCCATCTCATGCTGCTAGGGCAACTACATCCTTCCTTGGATCTCAGGGCTTTGTTGGAGAAACCCTCATGTCCTGGCCACCGTGTTCTCCGGACCTTAACCCCATCGAACACCTATGGTCAATATTGAAACGAGGAGTTTATGAGGGAGGAGAGCAGTTTTCTTCGAAGGATGCCCTTTGGAACAAAATAGTCGACGTTGCCAGAACCATTACTCCATCTCAGATCAAACAATTGACCTCCTCGGTGGACAAAAGGTTGTTTAATGTAATTTCAAAACATGGGGGATATGTGGACAAATAATTCGTTTGTTTGACCCTTAGCCCTCGGGATGTGACTTTGTTTTTGTTAATTTTCCCCAGAAAATGTGTTCAATATAAATTTATGATGCTTTGGTATTGTTTTATTGAGCTAAAACATTATCTTAGAAGACTTGCAATAAAGCGATGGACGGTGAAAATTCCTTGAATATTAAAAAAATAACATAACTTTTTAAATATAACATGAATTTTGATGAAATTTTAGGATTTATCTCACCTTAATACAGTCCTTGGATGGTGTAATTTTCAGCTTTTTATAACTCATATTTACTGAAATATTGATTATTTTGTAATCTGCAATAAAGCGATGGACACAGTTTATATATATATATATATATATATATATATATATATATATATATATATATATACATATATATATACACGACACTTTAGAAATATACAAAATTATGACATTCATTTTGAGTATATTAGTTCCTAAACTTTAGAATCAACAACAGTTTTCGTGTACGATCGTTTCCGTGACATATATTTATTTTAATAACGTCTCTTCATCAGCAAAAATTCAAAGTACACTACAATTTTAAACTAACAAAATTGATCAACAATTTTCCCTATTAATAAAAAATGATTATCAGAAACAAAGTGTTGTCAGTTTTAGATTTTTAACCCAAATATATATATATATATATATATATATATCTGTGAAAAAATGAATTATGAGATACGAACAGATGATGACAGTGGGAAATTGAGTTTATGTTATTCATAAGCGGCTGTTTATGCGCGTCTACTGCCACAACTTCTGTTTCAAGCATTTTAAACTTGTGTTTTTTTCTTCAGACAATAATGGTGAAGAAGTCTTCAAATAAAGACGAAACGTTGATTAATACACAAATAATATCTTTTCATTTTGCATTTGTCTAATTTCAATTACGTCGGAACACTATTCCTATTCTTTATTATATATATATATATATATATATATATATATATATATATACAATAATATTTTAATAAATAAATATTAAATATTTAAATACCTAGAGACATCGATGTTTCATGCTAACGCAATCTTCAGTCTAGGAACTAATTCCCGACGGTCGGTGGGCGCGAACCCCCAACACAAATCGCCACTGATTCGTAGTCGGTGATCTTAACCAAAGGGCCATCGTCAATTAGTTAGTAAATATAGAGTAACTTTAAGTGTAAATAGCGACACGTGGCCGCCATCTACCAGGCAGCTAGAGTGATCTTACGAAACGGTGTTCGGATCGCGCATATAGCTATTAGTACTGCTTGTTATTTAAGCTATTATTTTTGTTTCCTAGATTTTAATCCAATGAAACTCCAGTGTCTACAAAAAGTGATCAATACCAAGTAGAGCTGTCTTTTGGCATACACTTTGATTCATACAAACATTTTTGGTTACGTATGTGCATACATGTTTCAGTTGCGCCCTCTTTCGTGAGTCAACTTTCTCAGACATTTAGAATAAATGAAATGAGAAATAACACACTTCCTTATTTAGTTTATTACCTCTGTTGGGAGGCGATGGGTTCATAATTAAACGGGCAAGATTCATATTCAATTACACATTAGGGCTTCTCGCTTTCTTTTACTCTATAATTAAAGTTTATTAAATACGTTTAACCACTTTTCAAACCATTCTATAATTTAATTACCCACTTGAGAGTATCCTCAAAGTCGACTCAGTATAATTCTATTAGTGTGAGGTAAAATATTCTAACGGTCAGCGGATGTAAGCTATATTCATATGCTCACATATATACACACCCGTACACACACACACACACACACACACACACATATATATATATAGATATACATATACATACACACATATACATATACACACATATTCACAAATACATACACAAGGCTATACGTACATACCCACCCATATATACATACATATGTACACAGACGCACACCCATATATATATATATATATATACACACATATATTCACATCTAAACACACGCATATCTGTAAACACAATCATTAAGCCTTACTACGAATATAAATCGCATTTATTCACATTAATATGTATATATATATATATATATATATATATATACAGACAATCAAAGAAGTACGTTACTAAATAAAACCTGCGACTATATACATACCCATTCGTAATATACAATAAATATATACTGTTCAATATCTACATATTTCTATCGAAAAATGCATCGCTAAATTTCCATATTCCTATACATACATATACATATCTACATACATATCACCACTTATACTATACACCCACACACTTTTATCCTCTCCCCGTGCAAGGGTATACATCCACTGAACTTCCTCATGTATACATGCTGTTTTTACGAAATACACACCGTTCTTACGAAATACAGAGACTATTAATTAAGGAATATACCTATCGATATTCATTCTATAAATGTATTTATATGCACGCTCTTGTATATCATTCTACTTTTATACCTCTATGTGTACTGTGATTCCATGCGCTTATGGATATATCATACAGCCTATAGGAACAAAATGATAACATTCGCTGTGTTATATAATGATGGACATAACTTGTGGGATTATAAAAACGTTTATGAGAATGTTATATAATGATGGACGTAACTTGTGGGATTATAAACACCTTTATGAGAATGTTATATGATAATGGACGTATGTGGTGGAGAACTGGTGTGGGGTCGTTGGTTTGGCTTGTGCGATTTAGTGCGTGCCGCCGAGTGCATAAAGTGCGATGCTGTTTCCGGGAATCGAAACGTGACAAGTGACGGGACAATGGATGACCCTAGTTACAAAAGGTCATCCAGCACCTGTGTGCTGATCACGTGATATTACGTCACAGTTTTGATATGTGAGAAAATTGGAGTTTTTAAACAGGTTCGGACTTAGGAGGCGCAGAAGTCGGACGAAGGAATTACGATGTAGCCAAGTCAGAACGGGAAATGTTTTTCCCTAAGAAAGAATACTGGCGTACAAGATGTCCTTCTCCCCCCCCCTGTCTCCTCAAATAACAAAGGACTGATTAGACAATAAGCTAGCTAAGAATTAACCACGATATTCGTAAATCTCTCTCTCTCTCTCTCTCTCTCTCAACGATAGCAAACATCTCCACGGGTAATAGAAACTGACGCCGAATGAAAAGTAATTAAAATGAAAAGGTTGTTGTCTTATGAAGCGGGTGAGAAAGGTCTTTTGTTACAGACAACTCACGGAGATGGTCACTACAGTGCAGAGGCGAAGAAAGTACTCAACCACTAGACGACAGAGCAAACCGAGAAGAAACGAAGGTATGAATTATTAAAGGGCTATGCGACACCTGCCTTAATATCCCAAATTACCCATCTTATCTAATAATTCTAATTCAATTTGTTTATATTTGGACAGTGCTAGCATTAATTCAAGGAAGAAACACAAAGCCAACATTACCAAGACAAACAAAGAAAAGAAAAGAAAACCAAACATATGAGCGTACTATATCATGACTAAGTCTAGGGTAAATAAACACAACACAACATAATATAGGTTCAATATAAACATTAACGTTAAGTATAACATAGGAAAACAAAGAAAAACTAAGAAAAATAAATAGAAACATAGATAAAGTCAGAGCCTACACCATGGTGAGATATAGTTACATAGAATTACATAAAATAATAAAATAAACATAAAAATTAAAAATAAATGATAAAAATAAAGGTAAATTAAAAATTAAAATGAGATAAAAATAAAAATCAAATCAAAGGTATTATAATAGTAGGGTTGGGAGCAGTGTAATTTCAGCTATTTGTGGACAGCAATGTTTGTAATTCAAAATCTGCCCAGTGTATGCTCCTTCAAATCCGCGTTGAGAGGGCATCAAAGCAGCAAGGTGTTTGGGGCACATTCCATTATAGTGATTGTAAAACAATCACAGGGATTTAACGTTGCCGCGATGGGACATGGGCTGAAGCTTGGTGGACAGTGATGGACCTATTAGATTAGATACTCTTTTTGGGATCCTCTCTAAGAAGGAGAGACCAGTGGTTTGTGCACCAGTCCAGATGTGACTACAATACGATGTGCATAGGCTGATGATGGATTTGTAAAAATATAGGATAATGGCAGGTGTTAGAAGTCTACAACGGTAGAGGGAGCACACCTTAATTGCAGCAGTCTTGCCAGTATGTTCTATGTATTTGTTACAATTCATGTTACCTGCGTATGTTAGGCGAAGGAGTTTGAATTTTGAACTCTCAGGTAGGGTGCTATTATCAATGGCAATCGGTGGTTGAAAAATGTCTCATAATTGTTAAAGGAAAAGAGCTTTACCTTAGTAGCATTAAATGTTACCATCCATTTATCTCCCCATTCAAGTGGAGACTGGATGTCATTTTCTAAGGATTCAGTCATTGCCTTGGATATGTGCCCGTTCGAAAGTAGAGAGTAGTGCCATCAGCAAATATACACATCTCGGACATTATTTTATCAGAGATATCGTTTATTAAAATCAGGAACAATAAAGATCCAAAGATTGATCCCTGGGGTACACATGCATTAATGTCATGTTGTTTGGATGTACAGCCATCAAATACAACCTCGATCTTTCTGTTTGCTTGGAAGGATCCGATTATATTAAATATTCATCCAGTAATACCATAATAATTAATATTCATGAGATAACCTTCATGCCAGACCTTCTCAAAAGCTTTAGATATATCAAGCGCTACCGCCCTAGCTTCACATGCCTTGTCTAGTGTATTGTAAATACGTTCGGAGATGACTGTTAGGATATCCGCAGTAGAACGTGCTTGCATAAATACATACTGATTGTCAGAAAGAAGTTTAGCATTAACGAGCTGGTGGACTATCGCTAGATTAATTAAAGATTAAAAGATTTTAGCGAAGAACGGGAGTAGACTAGTGGGCGATAATTATGATGGTCAGTCATTACACCAGAATTCTTGAACACTCGTACCATAGAAACAATTTTCCAGCTATCGGGGTGCAAGATTCGGCAAGGCATGTAGAGTTTCGAGTAGACACTGGCCAGCTCATCAGAACATTTATATATTACTATAACTGGGATAAGATATGGCCCACATGCATTCGAGGTGTCAAGGTTTTTATGATATCCTGGACATGAGAAGGAGTGATGATCAGATCATCAAGTGTGACTTCAGTCCACAATGAGAAATCTGGGAGGGAGTGATCTGTAGAGTCCAAAGTGGAGTTCAAGGAAAACTGCTGGGCAGGTAGTTAGTTGTTAGTTGGCGTGCAAATGACATCATTGTGGTTGGATAGCGGGGAATTGTTGATTCTCATTATTCACCACACTATTGTAGATTTTCCAGAAATCGCGAGTTCCTAATTTCTGTGATTCAATATGTTTTCTAGTCATCTCTCTATAGCTGCGGCTATTAAAATCTTACAATATTTTTTGATGCTATAAATTTCTGTCTATTTGTAGTGTACTTGTGGTGGTTGAATTAGTAGAATGCTTGTTGACTCCGAGAAATAGCAGCTGCACAGTTCGAAGTAGACTATTGGGGAGAGTGGGTCGTGCTACAGAATAAGAACGTGGAGACATGTGTCAATGCATGCTTTGACCCATTTAGTTACCCCATTTGCGCACTTATCAGTAGGAAAAAGAAAAGTTTTGCTCCATCGTTTGTAATGTGATCTCTAATGGATTCGGTTTGAAGTATTTCATCATTTTGAGTAACGGCTGATCGGCTTGTGGTGAAACTTTAGGGTGCTATCAACCATTATCACAAGGTGATTAGTGTTCCCGAATTGGCTATTGGCATCCATCAAACAAGAAAAGTAGATTGAGAACTGAGGCTTGCTGATCCTCACCATCTTGGAGACGGGTCGGGAAAGTGACAGACTGTGAAACAGAGTGTGCAATGGAGAAACTATATGTGCTGCTACCAGTTGCGCCTGTATAGCTGAAAAATCTAAGCTAATCACGGTGGTGGACATTAAAATCCCCAAATACATATATCTAATGAGAGTGCTGCATCTATTTTGTCAGATATAAAATCGAGCATGGCACAGCGCTGGGTCGAAAGAAAATGGTAGATGAAATATAAGTAACGATCGTTATCTTGTAAGGTTAATCTAAAGCACACGTAGGCTTGATCATATAATTATAGACTATGTTCTACATTCAAGATATGTATTCCAAATATAAACTCCGAGTCCGTGTACATGTTTGTCAGAGTTCTTATTGTAGAGTTGAAAGTATCAAGTCATGTAAAAACAATTAGAGAAGATTGCGAAGGTTAGGTTATGTTCCTTTATTTCCAGGATATCCGAGGAGGTTTCAAGAGAAAAGATTCTACGTCGTCAATGCTGGTTCGCAGCCCACGTATATTTGTAAATGTTAGGTGATGGTCTGGTTTGAATCTGTTGCTTTTTCTAGTGTAAATTTTTAGTTTTTTGGTAGAGTATTTTGGGCAAAACTGACATTTAATGCAAGTAAGTTCACTCAAGTAGACTATTAGTCGAGTTATCATCGATGCGGTTGTCTCCCCGGGAAAGTTCACTGGAGATACGTGCAGGGTCCCTTTCTATGTGCGACATGGAACTACAGTTACCCCAATATTATTTAACTGTTGATAGATCAGCAGCTTTTAGCACTACTTAAATATTAAGGCTCATATACTACTGGTCAGAAACAGCAGTCAGACAAGCTGTCTAACCTGTACCCTTAACCTGTCAGAACTAGAGTGGCGCAGACTAGTCATGTGAGACTAAGTGAAAAGACATTTTCCATCAAGTTGCCGAGATAAAGAGAAATTGAGACACGATTCATTGTTCTAGCCAGGAAAGAAGGCCAAGCAGAGCCTATCTACTCCTTAAGAAAGTTTATGTTTACAAACTAGATATTTTATTTGAGTCTCCAGCTTTAAGAAGGTTGTTGACCAGGACTACGGAGGTCTCCTTCTTCCAGTAGTTCGGTGCCAAAACATAAGAAATCAGTAGCACAGGGTTTGTATCAAAGTTTTCATTTTCCTAGATGGATGACCTGACAAGATCTATGGGTCTATCACACCGAGAAGGATTTTCCTGCGCCTGTGTACTATGCCAGGTAGTTTTGCGCCCCCACATCGATAGATAAGAAACATTAAGTCATTACTTAATTTCAGTTTTTCATGTATCTTCTGAAACAAAATTAAGATTTGTTTCCCCTCTGATAATAGGTAGAACAGTAGAGGAAAACGAAGCGCATGCTAAGGGACTATTAAATATTTTTGAATTATATACGAGTCAGGAAAAATAACAGAAATATCGAAATAGAATTAAAAAAGATAAATGATAAGAATAAAATATAAAAGAGTTTAACATGCAAATAGAAAAAATAACAAAGCCGAAATTCGAACCCCGAACAGTATTCAGCAATATAACTACTAAGCAATTTCATACACCAAGAAATTATAATGGTTTTGTTTTCATTAGATGGACTCGAAAGAAAAGAAATTCTAATTACAAAGAGTAATGTTTTACGCTTAGCGAAAACTGTTTATTCCAGTACAAGAGAGCTCAACGTACGAGTGGGGAGTACATGTAGTCTTCCACAGACAGCTGTTTCTCCGTATCATAACTCATCAATGTGGCTAGACATAAATATCGTAACATCTATGTATAAATCCACATCTTTCTGCGTAATGTTAAAAATAAAAAAACAAATAATTTAGAGTTTAGAGTGGGGTATCAGTTTCGCATATGAATGTAACGGAAATGATCACCCAGTTCCGGACTAGATAGCGTTTTTAAGAACCTGTAATTGATATGTCTCCAAGAATATTAGGGGCAATATTGACCACACCGTTCAAATCTAATGTCAATAGTTTAGATAGTCTTATGAAATAATGCCCGATATGAACGGAGATCGATTAGTAACTGGAACCTGTAAGTATGTTATTCAATGGAAATTGCTCTAGACAAGGCATGAAGCCACTTGATGTAAGGAGCTAACAAGAACGACAGATGATTATCGCAAACCATGAAATGCCTATTTGCCTTAGTATTGAAAAGACAAAACCTATAGGTAGGAGGAAAACAGTCAATAGGAGGATTCTACAAGCCTGCAGTTCTTGGAAATAAGCTACTGGAATAGGAAGCTGTATAACAATGATGTATCAAAACAGCGGGTTGATGGAGACAACTAGACTAACGAGTTAAACGAGCTGAAGGAAAGGAAGCAGACTATTCTGAAAAACACATGAAAAGACTGTGTAAACGTAGGAGTTTCACATGTTGGTCGGTCATAATTCAGGAAGGGGACATTTTGTATTCAGCACCGTCCTCTTCAGGAAGACATGCACACTACACCGCCTGCTTGCTGAGAGGCAGTCTTTTCGAATCGGTCAACATGGGAGTCGGACGGTTGTTCCGCTTGTGATAGACGTTGGCTCTGGGACAAGTAGCTTGGCAAAAATAGAGGTAAGCAACACATATTTCTCTAAACCTATTTGAATTTTTACTCTTTTATAATTTACTTTGTTTTGTCTTAGAACATGTTTGTAAGACTTGTTTATTTTCATGTATTTCCAGTTTTACGGTGAAAGGATGTTATAGTTCAGCGTCGGCCACATACGCGCAAATAAATACATATTCATCAGTGTAATTCATGTCCGAGATCTTTGCTCCAGTTCTGAAGGCAGGAGGCGCAGATCTTGATGACTTTGTTATATCAGCCTCTACTACAAGACGAAATAGGATAAACACTCGTCATAACCTGTGCCAAAGTTACATGAATAACTTCAAGGAAAGTCCGCCAGATTACTGCACACTACACTGAGATGGAAAACTTCTACGGGATGTTCTTGGTGAAAGATACCCAGTGGAAAGTCTTGCAGTGCTCGTCTCTGGTACTCCACAGTATGAAGAAGGGAAGCTGCTTGGTGTGCCCTTCATAGAAAGTTCCACAGGAATCCAACAGTGTAATGCTACATTGGAACTGATAGAAGCATGGGGTCTCACAGACAACATTGTAGGCTTGGTATTTGATACCACAGCAAGCAACAGTGGCATCAACAAGGGTGCAGCGAAGCTTATTGAAGAAAAACTAGGCAAAAAGGTATTCCACTTCGCTTGTCGCCATCACATATCAGAGGTAATAATTGGAAGTGTATGGGAGGCTGTGTTCAGCAAGGTCAAGAGTCCTGACAACCCAATGTTCAGCAATGTGAAAGAGAAGTGGGACAAGTTGGTTAAGGACTGCCCAAGAGTTCTGGGCCTAGTTGAACAAGACTTGAAACAGAAGAAGACGAGCACAATTGCAGTCTTAAGCAATTTCCTTGAGGAAGCAAGTCCGAGGGCAGATTACAGAGAGGTGGCAGAGCTGTGCCTGATCCTGCTTGGTAAGGAACCTCCTCGAGGTATCCACTGGGCCAAGCCAGGTGCCATTCACCAAGCCCGCTGGATGGCCAGGAACATTTACTGTATGAAGCTGCTCATGTTTTCCAAGGAACTAAAATACAACACGGACACTATCTTCAAGCTGGAGGATAGACAAGTTCCTGACCTTATTCTACACCAGCCACTGGGTGACCACCACATCTGCAGCTGATGCACCTATCCATGACCTCCAGCTTATGAAGAACATGCTGCAATACAAGCAGTATGACTATGAACTGGCAACCTCTGTTCTCAAGAAAATGAACAACCACCGCTGGTATCTGACCCAGGAACTAGTGCCATTCACCTTGTTCAGTTCACATGCCAGCATGACCAAGTCTGCAAAAGAGAAGCTCGCAGTCATGCTGTCAGAAACAGAGAAACCTGAGAGTTACAGGAAAGGCAAGCCAGTGTTTCCTGTCATCAATGCAGCTACAGTTCTAACAGACCTGGTAGGGCCAGAGTCTCACTTTCTGTTTGATGCTCTTCGAGTGAAATGTGACTGGCTCACTACTCCTGCTGACACCTGGGAAGACAATGACAGCTACAGAAATGCACAGACGTTTGTGAGGTCAGTGAAAGTGACCAATGATGTGGCTGAGAGAGGTGTGAAACTAATGAGTGACTTTGCAACTCATATCACAAGTGACCCAGAGCAAAGAAGCTGCTTACTACAAGTTGTGGAGTACCACAGGAAAAGATTTGACAGTTTCAAAAAAGCCACATTGAACAAGTGATAATACATGTATTAGTAACATCCTATCTGACAGTTTCTTATGCAATATATGTGTCAGTGCAGTGCTATCATACTACCAAACTGATTTTTTGTAGTGTCCCAGCTGTTTGTGCATTAAAATTTGTTAAAATTTACACAGGTGTTCATGTGTTTTATTGTGCTTACTACCATATGCAAGAAAATTTTATTAGTTTTCATTTGGTACCACTTTCAATGCTATAGCATCAACCTCTGGAAAGCTACAATGAAAATAAGGACATAATATCCCATATTTTGCAGCGTTTTTGAAAAACGTCAACAATAAAATTACATGGCTCTTGAGGCAGGCATAGCCAAGGTCCAAGATCACAATAACTGGTATATTTAGCTAATTTAGACCTTGGAGAATGGGAATAATAGCAGTTTCCATATGTTTGAAGAAATAGGTCAATTTTGAAGAGGTCTAATATATATATATATATATATTTATAAATTTAAATATTTTCTTTGTGGTACAAAACTTAATTATTACTATATACAGACCATATTTATTTGTTAACATAATAAAATTAAAAAATAAGAGAATGAAAGATCAAGCTGACCGGTTTTGAACTTCGCCCAACAGAGCTAGACCGATGTTAAGATTAAGAGAAACGCATATGCTATAATATCAAAGCAAGGGAAAGGGTGAAAAAAATTGAATCAAATAGAAACTACATTAAGTCCGAAAAGATTTTCTATTTGCTTACAAAGAGAAGGTCTCAAATACTTAATGTAAACAGTTTCTAGAATCTGAAGATTTGAGAAACTATTTACTATTAATCTACTTATCATTGTTAGTGGGATTCTTGGGTTTATAATTACAAAAGTTATTATTATTAGTAGCTATTTTGGTCTTATGTTTTTTTCTTTTAATGCCATTTTATGTGTGCAGATCAAAGTGTAGTATCTGTTCCGATGGATACTGCACCCCATACTGTCCTGTGCAGTTCTAGGAGGTCAACCCTCCCAAGCTTTGCCTCCCCTCTTTGGGGAGGAGTAAGTTTATTGTTTACTGCCTGAGGCGCCCCTACCGGGGAATGCCGACGGAGCTGCCCAAACAATTTTTAAATGGCCGGATTGCTCACCTTCTCGGGCGCTGGCTGTTCAAATCCCACTTTCCCGACCTTGTGTCACATCTTACCTTGTGGGAGGAAGATAAATAAAATGCTCAAAAGGCCTTTCCTTGTGTAGGGAAGTTATGTTTATATGTTATTTTTTCAGAATATTCTGAATTAAGTAAAGGATTATTGAAAAAGAAGAATTTTAGTCAAACGTTGACTTATTAGCTGAAAGTTTGGATATTCTGTTGGAGACTGAAGGGACTATATTTAATGATTAGGTTAGGTTTATGGTCGGGGCTATATAATTCAGAATTAAGATTAAGAGTTACGTCAAAGAAATTAGATAATTTTCTCAGGTTCTATAGTGAAAGAGAGACCAAAGTTTAAAGATCATAAAAATCCTTAATAGTATTATTGTATCGCTTATATATATCTCAAGAGACAAAGAGAACGTCATCTCTGTATAGTAATCAACAAATAAATAATATGTTTATAAAAAAAAAGACTCTGCATTATTACTGGTTTCTTAAACCGTTTAAAATTACAAATTTAGATGCATTCTATACAGTGGAAATATTTTACTAATATATATATATATATATATATATATATATATATATATATATATATATATATAGTATGTAGATTTCAATTTTGTGTTGAGAATCCGAATAACAGAGCTCAATGTAATTTAAACAGAGCAAAACAGAATTATAAAAAGGAAAAAACTATACACACATTAAGGTTGTATAGATTATAAATTATTTCGACCCCTTAATGAGGTCTCCTCAGACGTATAAACAACCACGTCAAAAAACAAATAATGAGAGAAATTGATAATCGTCTTAAAAAGATAAATTCACTTTTTTGATTGGTTGATGTAAAAAAGGAGGTAAATGTTAAAATAATCGAGGAGAGGTGACAGAAGTAAAGGATTAATTTGACTCTATTTTTTTTAACATATGCAGAAATATAAAATATATATAAGAGAATTCGTTTTTGCTATTGAAATAAATAAATTATCTCAGTTAAAATTTCGAATGTGAGCTTTATAATTAAAAATATATGATGAAAGATTCGAGCGTTCACGATAAAAAAACTACGTTTAATTATTTACGATTAAAAATTAAAAGACGAAAATGCAGGACGAAGATTTCAGTTTAGATTAGAACATATTAAAAACTTAATTAGTATAACGTCAAGATTCGAGATGATCTACACTACGGAATTAAAGTTTAGCGACATTTAAAAACGGTTTATTTACAAATTGGTAAAGATTCGAGCGTTCACGATTAATTATTTACGATTAGAAATGAAAAGACGAAAATTCAGGACGAAGATTTCGATTTATATAAGAAATTATAAGAAACTTAATTGGTTATAACGTCAAGATTCGAGATGATCTACAATACGGAATTAAAGTTTGGCGACATTTAAGCACGAATTTATTTAAAAACTGGTGTTATACTAAATTGGTTAAAACACCCCCAAAAAACTTACTAATTTATTAACATTTATTTTTACAGTTATAACTCATATTGTAACTATACTTTAAAAGAATTGTTATTTACAAAGAACTTTATAACGTGCTATTGATTTTAAACCTGTGTCTGTGTCTACATTTAGCCATTAGTTGATCTCATCTATTTAAAATGTTAATGTCTTCGTATTTTAGTATTCTAATTTTTTCCAACAGGCACAAATTGCATCTATGTCTGAATCCTTTCGGAGTGTTCGAATGACATAGTATGGACCACGAAATAGTTGGTGTCAAATTGTTTGGTTAATTCCGTTTTATTGGTGACGTCCGGGTTTAAAAATGAGTGTTTGTGTACGTAGAATCGTTGTTTCAACTTCCCGGTGGATATTCCTATGTATACTTTCTTATTATTAGTATTTTTTTAAGGATAAATCGTAGCCTTATATACAACGCTTTCGACGTTACAGTTTCCTTTAAGTGGGCAGTTATTCTTAATCTGACAATTACATTTTTTCCCTCCGTTTTGGTTTTCTTACTCGGTGTGCTCAATATTTTTTTTATCATGTGTATTAATAATGCTCTCCATATTTTTGGTGCAAGAATAATTAATTTTCACAGTTTTCCTATTGAAAATTTTACTTAAAGGATTAGTCGTTTTAAAATGTTTATCTATTAGATTTAAAAATATTCTCCCGATATTAAGACTAGAAAGCTGGCAATATGGCGGTTGAACCAGATAATTTTGCGTCCCCTGTTTTAGGGTTTATTTTTCTTTATATTATCAGTATATATTTATTTTTCGTTGTACCCACTATTTTTTAATGCGTTATCATATATATGTTTGCTAGTCTCAACGATATTTTTATTTGATGAGAGTTTGTTAATTCTGGTGTTAATAGTTGTAGGAATTTGTTTTATAATCCATTTGGGATGATTGGATTTAGTGTTAATGTATAATGGGGTATGATTATCTTTGTGAAAAGGTGGGAAAGTTCCCTTGTTTAAGTTTAGTGAAATGTCTAGAAAATTTACCTCGTTGCAATTAGGGGTCACTTCAATGCTCAAACCTAAATATTTAAAAGCCTTATTTAGTTTTTTATGCATCCTAGATATTAAAGGACCATTGCTATTAGGTACGATGATCAATCCGTCATCTCTATATAGGCCAATTTGATTGGAGTTACAATTCGACTAATTATATATATTATATAGATTCCCACCAAATCTGCTATTTGAGCTGAATCAAAGGCCCCCATCGGGACATCAAAGTCTGTACTATCTTTTTTAATCCAATTATCCCCATCGTTTGCCAAAATGGATCCCCGACAGGCCAAAATTATGTTGATTTGTTCGTCTGAAATGTCAACGAAATTCTTGGCATAGTTTATGCTATTAATTAGCAATTCCTTCGAAATGGAAGGGTAAAACTCCATTATATCGAATTGGATAAAGGAGGCTCTTTCTTTATGTTCTATTTCTCTAAACCATTTAATTGTGTCAGCAGAATCTTTCCATAGATTGAACTGTGTCGCTGTTAGAGTCTCGTTGATTATGTTCTGTAGTATCTTTTTGGATACATGTCCCAATTCTGTTTTAGTTGTATTGATAAGTCTGGATTGCTTATTATTTTGGAAGTTCTTTTTATGGTCCTTTATAAGGATGTAAGCATTGTTCATATCTAACCTTCCTACTCTGTCTCCAATTCTCAATTTTAGGTAAATTCTCTTGTCTCCTTGTTAATTGCAGCCTCTGTGTCTTGAATGTATATATATATATATATATATATATATATATATATATTTATGTTCTTAATATATTCGCGAAGAATACTTTTATACTTAAAGTTAAAATATATCATTATAAGATGAAGTTCTGAACTTTTTAATAAATACATTAAAAATATCTTTTAAAACAAATTTCCATTCATCAGAATAAACTATCAGAACAACATGTAACACTATTCATGGGTTAGCATATTAATCGTCATATACTTTTAGGGGTACCTATTTTGAAAAGTCTAAAAACGTTAGGGTGCTTTTCCAATATGTGATCTATCGAATGTTTTCTAATCTAATAAGAGATCGATCGACTGGTGGTTTAAGCTTAAAACGGTGATCTTCTCATAAACCCTTACCCTAAAACTTGGTAGATGCTCTTCCAACGTGTTATCTACCGAATAGTTTATTATCATATATGTGATCTACCAAGTTGAGTTAGAGTTAGGGTTAGTTAGTTAAAGTTAGGGTTAGTTAGGATCCGGGTTAGTGATAATGGGTAGATCACATATCTGAATGTAAACAACTAGATAGATTAAATATTGGATTAGAAACCATATCTTAACAAGCTGCGCATGCGTGATCCCCCTCTGTATGTGACTCGATGTGGCGAGTGTAAAATGCAATAAATTTGGACAATTTGAGGCATTTTTGACCCCCTTTGACTCCCTGGGAGCGCGAACCAAAATTTTTCTGAGGTGAAGGATGCTCATTTTATATCCAGAACAATTGCCTCTACATGTTGGCCAAGTTTCAGAAAGAAATTGAATGGATGGATCAAACGTTATAAGAGAAAAGGGTCATTTTTTGCCATTTTGGGGGCTTTTGACCCCCTGGGGGCGCGAACCAGATTTTTTCCAAGGTCAGCGATACTTATTTTCTATTAGGAGCAATTGCCTTCACATTTTGGCCAAGTTTCAAAGAAATTAAATGGATGGATGAAAAGTTATGGGGTAAAAAATGTCATTTTTTGCCATTTCGGGGCCTTTTTACCCCCCTGGGGGGCTAACCAGATTATTTTTCAAAAATCGGAGAATGTCACTTTTTAACCTGACCAAAGTTACAACTTCATGCAAAATCTCAGAGAAATTCAATGGATGGTTGCGGAAAAAAATCCGGACGGACGGACGGACATGCCTCAAAACATAAGTCCCCCGATTTTATAAATCGGGGGACCAATAAAATATAATTAGTTGTAGATAGTTATTCAAATCAAGAGGTGTAGTGTTTTGCTTCAATCTTCTGAGAAAATTAAGAAATTTGTAGCGTAAATGTTTATTTAACATTTCTAATATATTACCCAAACATCATGCTTGTAAAAGAAGCCGGTCAACTAAATGTCGACTAAACGGGAAGTTAAGTCGTATGCGAACATTACTATTATCGCCACAGACGTAAAAAATAAATAGTGAAATATCACCTTGCAAAATAAAAATAAACAGTAAAAAACACAACTATTTTCATGGGAAGTAATCAGTCTTCCGCACGACGCCTTCTTCTTAGCGCAGACATTCTTTTGAAAAGAAAACGGATATTTGTCGAGTGCCAGTGCCATTATTAAAAGAAGAGGAATCTCTAATGGAATCTGAATCTTAGGGTTGAAATGGAATAAAAAAGGGAAAATAAAAGAATGGTATGAGTGTCTGAATAATTATGTTGTCGCAGTCGGCTGTCCTTGGAAGAGACTTTTTGTCTGCAAAATAGCAGAGTCAGTTGCCATTCCAATTTCAATACACAGTTTTACGTTGTCTTATAACAAAGGCAGCATATATTTCCAGGGTGAGATCAAATCTATCTGTATATTTCGGTATATTCATTATATATATATATATATATATATATATATATATATATATATATATATATATATATACTAAAAAAGAAATTACCCGTCCCAGCAAAGGTAGAATTAATTCGCCGAACAGAATAGTTTTGCATCACTTTTATATCGCCTTACGAAAATAAAAGTTTGATAACATTTAAGGTCTAGAAGTTAAAAAGTTATTCAAATTCAATGAATCTTGCTTAATTTGCGTCAAATTACTATGAATCAAATTTAATGTAAATCTGAAATATTTGAAGTTTCAAATTGGTGGTTGTGACCATATCATGCCCGCTAAAATCCCTTTTAAATTATTCAAAAGAAACTGGGGAATATTTATTAATTGATGTCTAATACCTATTGTTACAATTTAACATACATTATGTTTAGCAGCATCTTGAGTTTTATCTTTGTCAGGGGACATAAAAGTGGTGCAAAACTGTTCTGCTCGGGGAATTAATTTTACCCGTCCTGGGCGGGTATTCTTCTAATTGTATTATATACGATGTTATAAATCGTTCAACCTTTCTTAATCCATTCATATTCATTTATATAACAACACTGCCTCTTTCGATCAAACATCTCAGGTTTAATATTTCGTGAAATTCGCTGGCTGCATATTTTTAATGTATGGTAGCTCAAAGATGACACAATCTTTACATCATTTACAATATGTCTATTGTTGAGAGAGAGGGAGAAGATGTCTGGATCGACATTTTGTTATAGAGGTGGCTGCATAGATACCCATCTTTCTGGTTTTGTTGGATATAAAGAAAAAGGGTTACCAAGTTTTGGTTAAAGGAGCACACTTCTACAATCTAAATTAATTTTATTCAACAGCTTCACGATCCCAGCAGATTGTCTGGAAAAAGTTATAGAGAATAGGAACACAAAATATGTTGAGTCAGGACACATGCATGCACAAGAGAAGTAAGATTAAGTTCAAGTATATTCTCTCGCCTCGCCAAGTCATGGCTAGAGACGAGAAAAGAAATCTAACGTTTGTTCACATCGACATCCCAACTGGGACTCTTTGTTTACGCGGAAGTCGAATCCCGCACAAAAGTGTTCTGACCAAACCACGCACCAATCCGTGAGTAAGAACATGCAATTGCAAAAAAAGTAGATCGTAATTATGTAACTGCTACATATGGTAGCTCAAAGGTGACACCATCTTTGCATTATTTACAATGTGACTGTTTTCTTTATTGCGTTATTTTTTTGCACAACTGTGCAACCTTTTGCGATTATCACGCAATTGTAATATTAATTACCTTCCATCAGCCGACGGACGGAAAGCAGCGCTTGAACAAAACCTCAGTTTACAACATTTTAGATTCTTTTTGAAAAAACAAAAGGTTTTTCTGTTACAGCTTGTGGAACGCAATTAATATTACATTTGCGTGATAAGCGAGGAACAGCTTCCTGCGGAAATATTTTCTCACCGGTTTAAAATTGACTTTTAAAAGTGTCGCCTTGTACTAATGTTTATGACATCATGATGAAATTGTATTTCCTGTACATTCAGCTGAAGAAAAAAATAGAGGCCAATAATTGTTAAATAACATTATTACTAACTAGCTGTATCGAGATTTTTATTTTAACTATGCCGTTTTTTTCCTTTTACCAAATTATTATTTGTTTAAAATAGGATTTTTGAAAGTTAAATGAATATATTGCGGTTTCGTTGTGTCATTTTATTATTAACTGAACCAAATTGATTTCAATCTTTTAATACATGTGAATTTGGTAAGAATTTAAAAGCAAGAAATTATTTTCTATTCTACAATTAAAATGCTTAACGATTCCTTTCAAATTTTGAGGGATCACGCTATAATTTATTATTTGCTGCAACTATTAAAAGTAGATAAAAATGGCTGACTATTTTTTACAAAGAAACTGAAATTCATAATGGTGGATTAAGTTTCGTAATTAATTTTTATCTTAAATAGGATTTTGAAGAAATCGTATTATTTCATGCTATTTTTTATTTATATAATAGATGTGTGTCAAATGTTATAATGTGTGTATTGGCATAACATACCTTATCATATTATAATATAGATCATTTTCACACTCACAGTTTTCATACGACTCATTAACAGTGATCGCTCACTGGCACAAACCAGGCTGTTTGCATTTGATTTCTCGTCATAACGATCGTTAGATTTCTGCGTAATTTTCCTGAAAATAAGCATCTTCAGTACGCCCTGTGACCTTCCAGTATAGGTTTGAATGGTGCTTTCTCTCCTGGGTCTTTCCATATTTCCAACCCATTCGCGACCATTTTGTGTGATATTAATCGGTTCTATTATTATTATTATTATTATTATTATTATTATTATTATGATTATTATTACGTACTCACTAGGAGTTCTCATACATCATATTCATTAATGATTGCTCACTGATAATAACAGGCGGTGTTTACAGTACTCTTCACATCTTTCGATAACCATTGCAAATAACATTGTGTTATCACAAAAGCACCGTACTATTGATTTCTCGCTGGCAACGCCCATTGGTCTTCTCTGGGATTTAGGTGGCAATAAGCCTCCCCAAGATCCCAATATTCTCCATACTCTTCCAGTGGAGGTCTGGTTAGTACTCTCTCTCTCTCTCTCTCTCTCTCTTCGGTCTTTTCATCCTCCTTGACCGTTTATCACTAGTTTTGTGTGGTCTCAGCCTTTCTTTTTTGCAGTTTTAGTTCCCTCGGGTTCATGTGGTGTTCCTTCCATGTTTTATTCTATTTCTGTTGCAATTTCGATGTTGTTGATTTGTGTTTGTAGTTTATGTGGGTTGGTTTCCTCATTCAAGGATTTTTCTTAAAATTTCAGCGATTTTCATCAATGCCATCCGCTTTGTAGTCTCAGCCTTCTTTCTAATTTCAATATCTCCTAGTCTTTATTCCATATTTTTTTAACTCTTAATAGTGCTTCCATATTATATTGATTTTCTTTCATGTTTTCCTTTCAGTTCTCTGTCAAATTTCGGTATTTGCTTCGTTTTTACATTTCCTTGATCTGTACCTTGTGATCTACTGGGACAGCAAAATCTACAATTTGACATTTTTTACCTTCGTATTACCTATTATGACATTCGGTCTCTTTGCTTGGATGAGTTTATCTGTTTGCACCTTCATGCCCCAGAGGATTTTGTGATTTTCATTTTCCAGTACTGTCTCTGGTTTATGTTTGTACCATTTGCTCGTGTGTTCGAAATGCAGTCATTTGCATAGTTCCCAGTGAACTTTTTCTTCACGCAGTCATGTCTGTTTTTTGTATTCTTTTTGGGCTAGTTTGCTGCATTCACTTATTATGTGATTCACTGTTTCGTCTCTTTGTCCACACAATGTGACTTTACTGTTTTCCTGGGGTTTATCTATTTTAGCTTTTATCTAGTTAGTCCTAATCGTATTGTTCTGTGCAGTCGTCAGTAGATTCCGTTTCTCTGTTCAAGTGTCCTTTTCTTAGCCATCCACAGGAATGTTGGTAGTCTTTTCTCTTGTCATTCTTATGAAACGTCTTTGTAGCTTCTCGTTTCTTGTTTTTTCGTTTTTGGTTTCGGTGTTTTCCGAGTTTTTCATTGGGACGGTGTCTATTGCTGCGGTGATCAGTCTTTCTGTGTTCTGGGTTATGTATTTCCCCCGCTCTTTTTGTGTGTCTTACACAAAATCTTCTATACTTACCAGTCCTCTTTTCCCTTCGCTACTTTTTACGTAGAGTCTGTCCATATCGTCTTTAGGGTGTAGCGCGTTGTGCATGGTCATTAATTTTCTAGTCTTCTGGTTAAAATGCCTGAGTACTTATTTAGTCCAGCATATAGATGCTTCAGAGCATCTTATTAGTGATACTTCTCATGTGTTTATTCCTTTTACTAGACTTCTGCTATATAATTTCGTTTCTAAGAGTTTCCTTGTTCTTCCCAGAATTTCTTTTCCAATCTTTATTTTCATTTCTGCCGATTCGATGGTGTCTTCTTCCATAACTCCCAAATATTTATAGCGCCGTCATCTTTTCTTGGTTGAGCAGTTTCATGCCCTCTATTATCTCCAGTTTTCCCCTGTTCGTCTCCTGCAGTGCACACTTTCCTATTCTAAGTTTTATTTGAATGTCTTAGTTGAATATTCTGGTCGTATTTATCAGCTGTTCCAGTTCCTTTATGCTTTTTTCTAAATAGCTTCAGGTCGTCCATGCATCTGAGGTGTTTCTTTTTGTTCTGTGTCTGTAAACGTTTATGCGGCATCACCTTTCCTGAGTATTTAGTTTAGTGGCAATCATGGCTATGATAAATAGTAGTCGTGATAGGGAGTCTCGTTGGAAAATGCCTCTCTGTATTTTTATATCAGTCAAGTGTTGTCCTCCAGCTGTCATTTCTAGTCTCCAGGTTCCCATTGCTTTCTTAATGTCGATGATCTTGTACATTTTTAAGCATTCAATTATCATTGCTTGAAGACTTCTGTCGTAAGCTTTCTTATAGTTAATCCATGCCATAGATATGTTATGCGTCCCTTTTTTCCCTTTCTGGAATTTTCTTTTGTTCCTCGGAGAGCAGTCCACGATTGTTAAAGGAGATGTAGATTTGTTCTCTCAGTTGTGCCGTTAGGATTTTCCACATTGTTGGTAAACAGGTTATTATTATTATTATTATTATTATTATTATTATTATTATTATTATTATTATTATTATTGTTGTTATTTTTGGACTACTTTTCATCGCCTTACATTCTTAGTATCATCCGTAGTGAGGGTGTAACTTTTAACCTTCAAAAGACTGTTGCTTTAAACTTATTATCACCTAGCACTTTTATTCGTTGCGCCACGGGTCCTTGCGGACGCTCAGGAATCACTAGACAAAATAAAAGCTTCAGTTTGAAATTCTGTTTAGATTCCCGAGTTTGACAAAAGGCAGCTAAAGAAGTTTGGAAGCAACATGGACCGAAACGTTGTGAGAATAACATCGAAAATGCGAACAACAGTCCGAATAATCTAGATAATACAAATTATCAATGCTCATCTAAAACATTCCATATTATTATTATCATTATTATTATTATTATTATTATTATTATTATTATTATTATTATTATTATTATTATTATTATTATTATTATTATTATTTACTCATGAGGAGTTCTCACACAAGTCATTATCAATGATCGCTCACTTATAAAACAGGTTGTGTAATTGAGATGAGAGTGACAGCAAGTCTCGACAGATTTCCATCACCCTCCCCCCACTTCTTTCAATAACCGTTACAAATCACTTGTGTTCTCACAACAACTGCTTACTATTGGTTCAGCGCAGATAGTGTTCGTTGGCTTTCTCTGAACTTTAAGTGTCAATAAGCCGTTTGAGAGTTCCAGTGCGCTCCGTCCACTTCTATTAAAGGTATGAATGGTCTTCCTACTCCTCGGTTTTTCCATCCTCCTTGACATTTCATGACTATTTTGTGTGGCGCCAACATATGTTTTTAGTCAAATTATGGGCTTTCTCTTATCCATTATAATAGTTTCAGTTCAATTCGTTTCGTCTAATGTTCCTTCTACTTGTGTTCCCTGTGATTTGTCGGCGTCTTCTATTTATGTGAGTTGGTTTCCGCATTCGATATCTTTTTTTTCTTAATATTTCAGACGTTTTCAACATTAGCATGTTTTAAATAAATGTTGAGTGGTACAAAATTTTATTACGGCAATAAATATAGACATTTGTGACATTTGTGGGGGGGGACGAAAAGTGTTCAAAACCAGAGAAAAGGTATAATTACATAAATTTACTACACTCATAAGAGTAAATAAGTTGAAGTAAAATTCATTCACTACGATTAAACCTTTAAATGTCGAGTGAAATGAAGATCAGTTACATTTGTATATTGCTCTTAGATGTTTTGGTAACCCATAACGACGTGCTCTTATAGACCTTATTGGTAAGATGCAATCATTTATTTCTCTAGGAAGACACCTTTCTTATTCAATTTAAGTAATCTTTTTTTAATTACTTTCAATGGAAAGAGTCTTATTATGCATACTCACAGGTACAAGTTTTTTGCATTTATCAACGTCATCTAAGATCACTATCATTTTTGCTACATAATCGGCATAATCTAAAATCACTACCCTTGAACCTTTATCTGGTTTGGAAATTATAATGGACTGATTTGACCGCAGAGATTTGATGGCAAGAAAATGTTCATTTTGCCAATTAATATTAGAACGGTCAATTGGAATGCCTGCATAAGCGTAGGCAAGATCATTAAGTTTTGCCTTACACGCTAAGGGCTTGTCGACTGAAGACAGGGACAATATCGAAATTTGTGAGAATAAAGCCTTAATATAGTATATAAGACCACGTCTTTATGGGGTATCAAAACACATAACAACAAGCCGCGCATGCGTGGTCCCCCTCTGTATGTGACTCGATGTGGCGAGTGTAAAATGCAATAAATTTGGGCAATTTGGGGCATTTTTTACCCCCATTGTACCCTCTGGGGGCGCGAACCAGAATTTTTCTGAGGTCAACGATGCTCATTTTATATCCAGAACAATTTCCTCTACATTTTGGCCAAGTTTTAGGAAAATTGAATGGATGGATCAAACGTTATGGGAGAAAAGGGTAATTTTTTGCCATTTTGGGGGCGCGAACCAGATTTTTCCAAGGTCAGCAATTTTTATTTTCGGTTAGGAACAATTGCCTCCATATTTTGGCCAAGTTTCAAAGAAATTGAATGGATGGATGAAAAGTTATAGAGTAATAAATGCCATTTTTTACCATTTTGGGGCCTTTTGACCCCCTGAGGGACTAACCAGATTTTTTTTCAAAAATAGGAGAATGTCACTTTCTAACCTGACAAAAGTTAGAACTTCATGCAAAATCTCAGAGAAATTCAATGGATGGTTGCGGAGAAAAATACGGACGGACGGAAATGCCTCAAAACATAGGTCCCTCGATTTATAAAATCGGGGGACCAACAATATATACGTACGAAATATTTTCTCTATGATAGGCTCGTTTCAGCATAATTTAGCTAAATAGTTGACGAAATTGCTTCAGCCAGTTCTTGAAGTATATACAGCCAACTTTATTAAATATTCATTTACTTTTGCTGAATATATACGTAACTGCCCTATTTCCGCCGAAAACAAGTTTATATGTTCTTTCGACATCAGCAGTCTATTTACATATGTTCCCTCGCAAGAAAACATCAATATTTGTGTCGATGTACTATAGCGTGGTTTATCAGTTGGTCCCACTATCTCCGAGGAGGTCTTCGTTGAACTGATGCAGTTTGCTACCATGTCTGTCGTATTCAGTTTCGATAACGTCATGTATCAACAAACTAACAGTATTTCTACGGGGTCCTGCGTTGGTCAATATCTTCGTGAGTTTTCATGAGCATAATATTTTGGCTCGTATCAATAAACCGTTTACCTATTTCCGATACGTCGATGATACATTTTGCGTGTTTAACTATGAATCAGATTCCGTAGTATTTCATGATGCATTTAATCAATTACACCCAGCATTACAGATCATCTGTGAGAAGAAACACAATTCCATCCATCATTACCTGGATGTACTAGTGCCTAAATCTGAATCATTGTTTTTTTAATACCTGTTTACTGCCAACCAACATTTACTGGCTTATACTGCCAATAGGACTCTTTTTGTCACAGACAAAGTAAAATAAATCTGATGCAATGTTTGCTTCATCGTGCCTTAGTGATTAGTTCTGAATCCCTTATTGATTCGGAGATTTAATTTATCAAATAGGTTTTTATCGATAATTGTTACTTTCTCGATATTGTGAATTCAAATATCGCTGCCACGTTCACCTATTTTTATAAGCCTAAACATTTTGGTCCTTTGAAATGTCCGACATACTGGTGTTTTCCAACGTATATTTAATAGATAACGTCACAACAAATGACGTCATTGCATCTAGACATCATCTTTGTGACGCTAGACAACAGGAACAAAAAATAAGAAAACCACAAGATAAATAAGATCACGTGAGTGTTAGTAGTATATATATATATATATATATATATATATATATATAGATAGATATGCGCTGGAGATTCTTATATTACATAATCTCCTCTTGGTTACGTAATGTTAGCATAAACTTTGATAACCAACGGTACTCTGCCGGCAACCGCCGGTGACCAGCTGTAGAGACACGCGGCTAGTGACCACTATGGACACTTGCTTTCATTCAGTGACCGAAGAGAAACATATCTACGCCATTCGTCTTACACAGACTAAATCATTCTTCTCACTTTGAATGTTCGACGGAAAATACAAAAAAAAACAACTTATCAGTCTTCTTAAAAACTACATCTCGCCACTTATTTTTATTTTGTTTATATAGTTTTGCGTTTTGTTTTCAATAAAACTGAACATATTTTTATTTTTTCATTCATTTGATATTTGGGTAAAAGTAAAAAGAAAAATAGGTAACACTCAGGAATTCAGAACTAATACTCCCCATAAAGACAACAATACATAATTTATATAATACGCATTAGAGTGAAATTTTCAACATAACCCGTCAAGTTTTAACAGATAGAAAATGATTCGTAACATTTTGTTAAACTGGAAACATCTTACTAATCGTTTCCATACATTAAAACTGGGGGGTAACGGTAGAGAATTTTATTCTAATGCGTTTTATATAAATTATGTGTTGTTATTTATTGGGGATTAAAGAATTCCAGAGTGTTAACTATTCTATACTTTTACCTATATATTTTTTTATCCCTCTGCAGTTTACTCACTAGAAGTTCGAACAGTTGCTGTAAAGTTTCAAAGTAAATATTGACGCGAAATTAAAATAACCTTTGTTATAAATATTTCTAAATGATACAATGTGCATATTTTTGGAAAACATTCTTAAAAAGTTATTTTTTATTCTTACTTAAAAAAGAATGCTCCTTAGTTGTTTAACAACTAACTTATATAATAGATTACATACACATAATGGGAATACAAACACACACAACATATTAGATGCTGGTTGGCTCTCATCTGTCTATAACTCATCATACACCTTTGCAGCTGGAGTTTACGTGTCGTCTCATCTCCGACTTCGATCGATTAACAAGAACACACAAGAGACTGGTCTTCATTTTGATGGAGGATTTATGCGCTAGAGGAACATATTAATAAGACAGTTACAAAAATCGGATATATCTATCTATACACATATATATATATATATATATATATATATATATATATATATATATATATATGTGTGTGTGTGTGTATTTAGAGAAAGTTCATTTTTTAAGCATCTTAAATAGTTTAAACTTAAAGAAAGAGGCAAAATACCTTCATAAAAACCATGTGTTTGATGCAGATATTTTTTATTAAAATCAAAATAAAAAATCAAAACAATATTTTTTTCTTTTTCAATTTGACTTTTAATCTGATAAGTTCGCTTGATATAACAAGCCTCGTCAGAGCTTTAAACTAATTAAAGGTATTAACCTTATTTTTTTCGTAACATTCCTCCATTGTCTTGTAGAAGTGACGTCCGATGTTGTGTGGACTTAACGGTGTAACTGTCTCTTTTAAATTGAACTTAAATCGCGCATGGTCGCTGGTAGGTATAAATTTGAGAAAAGTTCATTTTTGAAGCATCTTTAAAATTTTAAACTTACAGAAAGAGGCAAAATACCTTCAAAAACATGTGTTAGATGAATATATTTTTTATTAAAATCAAAATTAAAAATCAAAACAATGTTTTTGCTTTCATCTTGACTTTTTTATCTAATAATTTCGCTTGATATAACAAGCTTGATATATATATATATATATATATATATATATATATATATATAGATAGATAGATAGATAGATAGATAGATAGATAGAGAGATAGATAGATAGATAGATAGATAGAGAGAAATGTATTGGGCGCCTATATCTCGGCTATAACATTGTTCGCTTACCCACCCCATTCAGGTTTTGGGGCGAGCACCAATTTATGTGTCTACTAGATTTTAAATTTCCCAGAGAAGAGACCACACAACTCTTGTAAGGAAATTACTTCCGATCGTCAACTTCCGTTTATACGCTGGCGCCACCTTCTGAACCCAGTTCTCAATCACTCTTACTTTATCTAACCGGTATTCTCTCTATTCTAGAATATGGATTTTACACTCTACATTTTAATTAATCCGTTATTTGTGGGATCTCTTTATTAATGGTTAATTATAAGGAGTAATGTCTGAATTACTACCTTTTAGGAGATTATATAATATATGAATCTCCAGCGCATATCTATCTATCTATCTATCTATCTATCTATCTATCTATCTATCTATCTATCTCTCTCTCTCTCTATATATATATATACTAACACTCACGTGATCTTATTTATTATCTTGTGGTTTTCTTATTTTTTGTTCCTGTTGTCTGACGTCACAAAGATGATGTCTAGATGCAATGACGTCATTTTTGTGACGTTATCTATTAAATATACGTTGGAAAACACCAGGAAAATCATTCACGGCGTCATAAATTAAGTAACAAAAATGATTACGTCATCCATTAAAACAGAGAACTTAGACGACCTGTGATCCGTGTACACTTCATCTGTACATCTATACTTGAAAATTGAGGACGTCACAAAAAGTTAATGAGGCAAATGTCAAGTATCCTGGGAGAAGGGAATGCCGAAAATAACTAAAGAGAAAGAAAAGAGAAGAGAGATAGGGAAAGAGAGATTGGGAAAGAAAGAAAAAGATAGATAGATAGATAGAGAAACAGAAATAGAAAGAGAAAGGAAGGAGGAGTAGGGATAAGAACGGATAGGATACGAATGATTATTATCAAGGTATATTAACTGGAGAAAAGCTTTTTGGAATACTCTTCTTTTCTCCAGCTTTTTTGTTCATTTGCTTTTGTCACCTGAAAATGATTCGACGAAGAATCGAAAACCTTCCTGATACATATAGAACATACATTGATTTACTTGATTTTTACACAAACAATCATTAGAAAAATAGAAAAAAAGGTGTAATCAAGCTGCGAATTCTCTTGTTTAACAATGTTTACTCAAATAAAAGAATGTTACCTAAATACACACACAATATATACATATATATTTACTTGAAATTTGATGATATCACAAAATAAGCCTGTTTCCAAAATCAACGTTAGGAAATTATGTATATAGAGGAGTATTGTGAAGGCTATCACAATGCAATAAATGGAAATATGTCGGCGTTGAGAAGTAATAGAAAAACAAGTGATTTTTTTTAATATATATATTTAAAAGAACATTTTTGTCATAGCAAATCTTACTTGATTAGGCAATACTTCAACACTGTGATGTAATGTGTGTGACCGTGTTCCATAATATATTTCGAGAGAAACCTATTTATCAAATGGTAGGTGTTTCAAATCTCTAAAACACGTACGGAATGGTGATATTGTGATATGCTTATAACGCAGTAAATATTAATATCCGCAGCAAATGGAATAAAAGTATAACTAAATGCTTTTTTTTCTAAAAATTTCATATTTGACTTAACTGATTAAGTGTTATATTCGTTTAAATAAAATTAACTATTTAAATATATTTTTTGTGGATGGGGTATGGGTAGGGGTAGAGGTAATAGCTAAGAGCGGTGTTCAATTAATTTTTTTAAGATTTTAATTAAGAAATTATATATTTAACTGTTTAGAACCCGTGGAAATTTCACAATTATACCTATCGTATGTTTATATATTGCTTTCGTGCATTCTATGGACGACCATCGCGAAGGCAGACCCCACAATATTATTGTACCATCTTTGTTCACACAGAAACACACTAATATAATTACTATTTTTTATGTAGTTTCAGAATATACAGGGTGATTCATAAGTCACTTAGCTATCTATTTTTGAAATTCTAAAGTTAAAAAATACGGTAATACAAAACAGAAAGTTTTTTCAACAAATTCATTTATGGGCGTTTAAAATTACAGCAGATTTTCAAGATTTCCATCTTCGTTCTGCATGCATAGCTCCATTCTTTTTTGCAAGGAATTTACGACTCTTTGTAGCATATTTGATTGATTAATTTTAACAAACTCGGCAGTGATTTTTGATTTGAGGTCGTCATTGCCTTTCAACAAGTGTGGGAGATTCATCAAATTTGACCATATGAATAACAATAAAAATTCGCTCTTTAATTATAAATGACATACTGCCTGAAAAAAAGCACATATGATGATTTACACAAATTTTAATAAATAAAAATAAATATATATAGAAACAAATATATAAACGAGTAAATATAAAATAACAAATAGCAGTAATTAGAGAGTAATATAACAATTATCAAAAGTTCATAGTATGTTTGTGCTTCATATGGTAATCATTTTAAATAGCTAAGTGACTTATGAATCAGCCTGTATCTGGTTCTTGACATCTATCTCTAAAACCCGTGTAAGAGATTGCGAGATATTTCTATCCTATGCACGTTCAGTGCGAACGTAGACCCTACCATATTATTGTACCATCTTTTGAAGGCTAAGAAAGTGTATTTTAATTCAAGTATCATGTTTGATACAACAGCGACATCAGATAAAATGTTAACATTTCTGGTTTTTTTTGCGTTGCATATTCGGCAACATGAGTTGGAACAAATACATAGAGATAATACCAAGGCTGCTGCAAGGAAGGTGGATCTCTCTACCGTGCTAAAAAACTTCGCACAACTGCCAGTATACTATATATCTACAAAGCCACCATTCGCCCATGGATCGAATATTGTTGTCACATCTGTGCTGGTGCATTAACCGCTTGCATTCCCCTCTTAGACAAGGTAAAAAAAGAGTATCTAATAGGTTCCACACTATCTAGGAAGCCTCAGCCCCTGCCTCATTGTTGCATTCATTTTCATATTTTACAAATACTTCAATAGAAATGTACTATGATGAACTTTCTGCACCGGTGCCCCTCCCGACGTAAATACCTCTGACTAATCCGAAAATCAGAAAAATTACACCCCTTCATTGTAGATGTCCCCAGATGTCAAAAGGCTTTTTACTCTAATAGCTTATTATCCTCGAGCTGCTAGTATTTTAAATTCTATCCCTGCTCCCTGTTTCCCCAACTGTACTAACATGCAGAAATTTAAATGTAATGTGAACAACCATCTCGCTCATTTTTTGGGGCTATAGGAGATAAATCCTGAGCGTTTTTTTCGGGGGGGGGGGTTACGATTTTGTCGCTCGGACTTAGGGTTAGTGATTAAAATATGTGGTTTACTGCCCTAAAAAGGTAGAATGACCCGGAAGTGGAGGATCAGTTTACCTTAAATTTAGATGTGAAACTGAACGAAAGTGTAGTATAGTTAACAACGAATAAAAAGGGTGAAAGAAACAAATAACTGTCTACCAAGCTCCATCCCCTGTCCCACCGTCGCAATGTTGCATCCCTGTGCTTGTTTTACAAGTACTTCAATAGAATGTGCTCTAATGAATCATCTGCTCTGGTGCCTCTCAATGTAAATATTCCGGATACACCGCGACAATCAGCAAAATCCTACCCCTTTACTGTTGAGATCCCTAGATGCCGGAAGGCTTTCTACTCCAATAGCTCCTTTCCTTGCACTGCTAACCTTTGGAATTCCCTCCCTGTTTCCGTGACTGTACCAGCATGCATAAATTTAAATGTAATATGAACAACCATCTCGTTGCTTAACACCTCACTTAGGATGCTCCTATAAATATGGCTCTTAATTCACAGTATCCCATTACGTCTCAGTCGCAATGTTCCTTGTTTGGAGTAATATAAGTAAAACAGAAAGTAGAGGGTGATGACGTACGTAACAACATGACATTGCCATAGCGTGTTATTATATAGATAATATACATAACAAATACCGACCTTTGGTCTAAGGTTTGAATAAACTTTCGTAAGCTATACCGTTCTCTCGTTTATTTATTCCAATGTTGTTATTTCTTTTTGTTTTATTCTATGATTTAAAGAACTGTCTATGTTTAATACTTTCAAAAAAGTTCCTTCGTTTTAATAGCATTCTTATCGTAGCTTTAATCGGTAAACTAAGCAAACGTTTTAGCCGTGTAACTGGCAAGGCTGAGACATTTCAATATCGAACTCTTGTGTATATCATGCAAGTAGAACATTTCTTGTCACTTTTCGACATATATCATTTTAGAGCTGAATGGCATTCTGCAGCATTCACCTCTTTTGCTAATGTCTTTTATATTGTTTTGTTTTGGTCTGGATATCAGAAAGCCAGTGAACAGGGACCGGATTCGGGACAGGCCACGAGTTCCGCACGTTTCACATTCTGGCTGAAGGGGTTTCTCCTCAACCCGCAAACCGCAAAATAAGAAATAATAAAAAAGAAAAAAATATTACAAAAAAATACAATAACCGAACCGAGAGTTGCAATAAGATTTCAACGTCATTCAAAATCAGGATGGAAGGGTGGAGATAAGGCGGGGGAAAATGCAAGAACCGGACAAAATTGAAGATGAAAAGTGACAGTTTTTCCTGGCCAGGTCACATTAAAATGCCAGTTGGATATCATTCTTTATGAACCTTAAGTTGATCATCTCCCTTGTCTGGAACTCTTCCCCCTCTCCACTCTTTCTCTCTCGCTCTCTTTCCCCCTTTTATCTCGTATCTCGTTTTGGAGAAAGACTCAGAGGCATATTAGGATCTGACGTAAGGGAAATAAATAAAATAAAAACACGTATAGTCTACTTTGGGCGAGAATATGAAAATGGAGAAATCAATATCCCCAGCAGTAATCACAACATGGTCCAAAGGTTCAGCCAGAAAGAAAGTCAGTAACAATAAAGTTACTGTAATATTGGCATCCTTCTACCGCACAAATGAAACAATGGATACCCTTTGAGAGGGTGTATGCCTGATGAAGAGCTTATAGTAAATAAACTCCCACTTAATCTCTGATTGCACTTTTAATGTCCCAACATTGATTAAGTAACAAACTACACTCATAAGTAATCAAATTTTGTTTCCATTCATCATTTTCAATCCTATCATAAAATTTTGGAAGAGGCTATTTTGCCGGGACCGGCAAAATAACGAGGGTTCGTTATTCTGTCGGCTAATGGTTTTTTAACCTAACTGTTATCGTCTTGTGAAAGAAAGGGATGAAATAAATATGGACAAATATTTAATAACATTTTATTTTCATCATCATCATCAGTTGTTATTCTGTCGGTTATTTTAATTTTTTGAATATAAAAGAAATATCTGCTTTTAATACAAAAAACATTAAAAGTAAAAATTAATTAAATGAACGAAAATATTACAGTTAGATTCATTAGTCGGATTTAGAAGTAATTTGCGTCGGATAAAATTTTTTTTAGTTATTTAAGAAAAATATAGTTTACATTCGTTTTTATAAAGTTTTAAATTATAAAAAAAATCACTGTTGACTATTCATCTTATAAAATGCTACATTATTAAATAATTATTTATCCAATTTAAAAAAATATTTATTTTTTATTGGAAAAATGGTGAAATAAAACTTATCTTTTT
>OY744541.1:43625362-43640362 GCA_963556195.1 Sepiola atlantica | reverse complement strand
TCGCGGTTCCTACTTCGCATTTTCCGGGATTATTTTGACTTTCCGTAATAATGTATAGGACTGAAATATAAAAGTACAAATTTATTTCGTCATATTAAAATAGTTAAAAGTAGACTAAACAACGGGAAATAACTCTGTATAGAAGATTCAGAGTTACTTCCCTTATTTTATTAATAATATGGTCGGAAAAATTCTCAAACGAATTAAATCGAATAACATCTTTTTCTTGCTAAAAACATGTACCAACGCTGCATAAAAATTGAGGAACCAGAATGAAACATTTTTTTTTAGGGCGAATGCTGTCGACGACTCAAATCGAGAAAATACTGGCTTTACCTTATTATATAGATGTTGGAAGAATATATTAAAGTTGACAAGTTCATAACCATAACATTAATCCCAATTCATGAATTCAAATATTATTTTTTTAAATACATTTTTATAAATATCGAATTAAATATGTAATTGATTTTTGATATTGTAGTAATCTTGTAAATATTTGTGCAACTTATATTTAGGGTTGAATTAAAATTCAACCAGAGAGTCATTTTCCAGTTTTATTTTCACTTGTTTCAAGTCCTCTTACAATTACCGTTCGATTTATCTGGGATTTTAGTTGCATTATAAACAATGTTCCAATACTCTCCGCATCATTTCAGCGGAGTTTTTGTTGCTCTCCTGCTTTGTTATTTCTATCCTTCTTGACCTTTCACAGCCAGTTTAGTTAGTAACAGCTGAATCTTGAATTTTCTTACTCACACACACACACTCCTATTCCGAATTCGTGGTCATGGGTTACCATAAATACACTGCCTATCCTGCAGTAAACGTTCATAATTAAAACAAGTAACATAAAATCTTTTAAGGTACAATTTTATAATTTAAACTATTAAAGTTGTGCTGGAATAATTTTTAAAATAAAAATTAAATATCAAGTAAACATTCTATTTTGCTTGGTTATAGAAAACCATAAAATAATTCGAATGAAAAAAAAAAGATTTTTTAAATTTAATTATTTTTAGTGTTCAATTATTTATATCGGTTTGAAAGCGTCTAAATTAAACATATAACGTTGTTTATCGCCGTTTGGTACAATAGAAACATTTCACTGATGGCAGCCTAGGGCTACGAATTCGGAATAGAGCCGCGTGAGTAAGAACATTCAATACTGTCTTATATAGCTGTCAATATATCTATCTATATCTCTCTATCTATTAAAATACTATTAACACAGTTATGTTTTTTAGTTAATCTGTTCGTACGTTAATGGAAACATGTAATTGGTTGACAAAAAAGAATAGGCAGATTGCGCATTACTAAGGCAGTAGGTTACTAATGTCAGTACCCAAGTTCGCATCTCATGTGAGTCTAAAAGATATTTTAACTGGATACATGTTTTATGAACATAAGGAAATTAAAATAACATAATAACATATAATATTTTTTAACTAATTGATTTATTTTGATAATCCGCAAAAAGGAGACGTTATACTCCATTATTTCAAAGCGGATTATCTTTGCTTAAAATATAATTTTTAATGTATTTTTGTCAATAGAAAAAAATACGTGAATATATTAATTGTAGTTACCTACTCTTTCATGCAGATACTAAGTAGCGTTTTATCCACGAAACTTTTTCTTCGTACTACATATAAAGCTAGGTTAAGATGAAAATTGACATAACCAGGTACTGTACCAATAACGCTCAAAGAGTGGGTATACACTAGTTCTTCTATTTCTGTCACTTCTATTAAGAAGACGGGATTCTATCTTCTTTCGTAAAAATAGTTGTAATTGCCAGCTGCATATTCTGTAAATAAATAAACGAATACTTCTCTTTTATGTTTATTTGTTTAAAATTGTCTCCTGATATCCTAGCACTAAGTGAAATAAACCTTCAATCATCAATCTCCTCTTACCACTTTGACTGTACTGATTATCTCCCCCTCTACAGAAAAGACTCTGGCAAACATATGCACGGGCTAGGAGTTCATGTTCGGAACACCCTCCCCTTTACTAGAACACATAGGTTAGAATCAGATGACCAAGCCTACGTGTGCTTTAGATTGACCTTACATCACATCATTAGTTACTTATATTTCTTATACAGTTCTCCTGCGACCCAGGACTGTACACTGCTTAACTCTGTCTCTACAAGCATAGATAGAGCACTCTCACTCGACTCGAATGCCCAAATACATGTATTTGGGGATTTTAATGCACACCATCGTGGCTACCTGGGATTCTCGAGTTTTACTGATGCAACTGATAACTGTACATTTAATTTCTCGTTAGCTCCCTCCATCTCACATATTATCACTTTCCCGACCCGCCTCCCTGATCGTGTGGACCAGCAAGCAACACTTTTCGACCTGTTCCTGACCTCATTACCCGAGGCCTGTGTGACGAATGCCCATAGCCCGCTCAGGAACGCTGATCACATTGTGGTAATAGTTGATATAACCCTAAAAACTCGTCCAAAAGTTGATGAGCTGTTGCTCAAAACGACAAGATATTATGAGCATGCTGATTTTGAGTCCATCAGAGATCACATTAGCGACACCTCATGGCGTGAAACCTTCTCACTCCTTGCTGATAAATGTTTAAATAAGTTAACCGAATGAGTCAAAGCAGGCATTGAAGCGTATGTCCCGATGCGAAAATTTTCAGCAACCCCCTCACTCTCTTCAATGCTCTACCTCGGAATGTGCAGCTACTATTGCTAAAAGGCAGCAAGCATTCCGACAAGTCGGCTGCCATAACTCAATCTGTAGAGGCTGAGAAATAATTGGAAAGTAGTTATACGTGAAGCAAAGAAAAGGTGTAGAGAGATAACCAAAAAATGCATTCAGTCACAGAAACTAGGTACTCGCGATTTCTGGAAAATCTACAATAGTATGGTGAACAATGGACAATCAACAATTCCACCGCTATCAGGCCACACTGATGTAATTTGTACGGCAACTGATAAGGCTGCACTACTTGCACAGCATTTTACAGCAACCCACCCCTTCTCTAAATTCCCATTGCGGACTGAAGCCACACTTGAAAACTTGGTCATCACCTCATTTCAAGTCAAGGACATCATAAATAACTTTGACACATCAACAACTCGTAGGCCTGATATTATACCATAGTAATAAAGAAATGTTCTGCTGAACTGGACCCTGCCCTCCCTAAACTCTAGAACAAATGCCTTGCTGAATCTTGCTTCCCTGATAGCTGGAAACCTGCCTCTGTGGTGCTAGTGTTCAAGAATTCTGGAGATAGAACTGATCCTCACAACTACTGCCTAATCTGTTTACTTTTGATCTTTGCTAACATTTTTGAATACTTAATCTATCTAGCGATAGTTTTGCACCTAGTTAATGCTAAGCTTCTTTCTGACCGTCAGTATGGATTTAGACAAGCACGATCTACTGCTGATATCTTTACGGTCATCTCTAAACGCATATATCATACACTCGACAAGGCAGGTGAGGCTAGGGCGGTAGCGCTTGATATATCCAAAGCCTTTTACAAAATCTGGCATAAAGGGCTTCTCCTAAAACTCCACTCACATGCTATTATTGGACAAATATTACATATAATTAGAGCCTTCCTAACCAAAAGAAAGGTTCAGGTTTGTCCTCGATGGCCGTTCATCTAAGCAACCTGACATAAATGCTGCTGTACACCAGTGGTCCATCCTTGAATATTTACTGTTCCTGATTTTCATAAACGACCTCCCTGATGAGATTGAGTCTGAGATAGGTATATTTGATGACGACACCACCCTCTACTCTTTTAATGTGGGCTAAACGGACGCGCGAATATCCGAGGCAATGGCTTGACTTTTAGAAAATTACCTTTAGGCTGTAGTGGAATGGGGTCATAAATAGATGGTAACTTTTAATGCCGTAAAGACAAAGCTCATTTCCTTCAATGACTACAAGAGACCTCTTAAACCACCGATTGCCATGGCAAATAACACTCTACTTGAGAATTCAATATTCAAACTCCTCGACCTAACATTCACAGGTAACATGAATTCAAGTAAATACATTGAAGACATTGCCAGGGCTGCTGCAAAAAAGGTGGGCTCCCTCTACCGTGCTAGTTAAACTTCTCATATCTGACATTATCATTATATATACAAATCCACCATCCACCCATGCATGGAGTATTGTTGCCATATCTGGGTTCGTGCATCATCCACTTGTCTCTCTCTCTCTTAGACAAGGTCAAAAAAGAGTCATTAACTTAATAGGTCCCTCACTATCAACCAAACTCAACCCCCTGTCCCATCGCTACAGCTGCACCTTGTGCCCGTTTTACAAGTACTTCAATTGATTGTGCTCCGATGAACTTGCTGTTCTATTGCAGCCCCGACGTAAATACTCTAGACCAACCCGACAATCAGCTAAATCCCATGCATTCACTGTAGAGGTCACTAGATGCCGGAGATCCTTCTATTCCAATAGCTTATTTTCTCGTGCTACTGACCACTGGAACTCGCTCCCTGCTCCCTGTTTCTCCGACTTTACTGACATGCAGACATTTAAAACTAATGTAAACAGACATCTCGCTGCACAGCTCTTAACTTAGGAGCCCCCCCCCCCAACTTACACGTTGTGCATGGTCATTAATTTTCTAGTTTCTGGTCAAGAGGCCTGAGTACCTCTTTATTCCAGCCTATGAATGGTTCAGAGTATCTTATTAGTGATACTGCGCAGGTGTTTATTCCTTTTACTAGACTTCTGCTATATAATTTCGCTTCTAAGAGTTTCCTTGTTCTTCTATGGTATTCTTTTCCTATGTTCTCTTTCATTTCTGTAGATTTGACGGTGTCTGCTTCCAGAACTCCCAAATATTTATAGCTATCCTGTTCGTCTAGCGCCGTCATATTTTCTTTGTTGAGCAGTTCTATGCTCTCTATTATCTCCAGTCTTCCCCTTTTTGTCTCTAGCAGTTCCACTTTTCCATTTCAAATTCTATTTGACTGTCCTGGCTGAAGATACTGGTCGTATTTATCAACTTTTCAATTTCCGTTTTGCTTTGAAGGTTGTCCCTGTACATGAGCTGATTTATTCTTTGTTCTGTGTCTGTAAACTTGTACCCGGCATCACATGATAAATACTAGTGGTGATAAGGAGTTTCCTACGAAAATGCCTCTATTTTTTATCTCAGTCAAGTGTTGTTCTCCAGCTGCCAGTTCTAGTCTCCATATTCCCTTTGCTTTCTTAATGAGATTAATAATCCTGTCGGGTATATTGTACATTTTTAAGCATTGAACAATTGATGGATAAAGGATTCTGTCGTAGGCTTTCTTGTAGTTAATCCATGCCATAGATATATTCTTTCTTCTGCTTTTTTTGCTCTTTCAGGATCTTTTGATTAATGTATAACAGATAATACGTCATTCTTTTCCTTTTCCGGCATCCTTTTTGTTCTTCGGGAAGTAGTACACTATTTTTCAGGGAGTGGTAGATTTGTTCTCTCAGTTGTGCCGTTAGGATTGTCCACATTGTTAGTAAACAGATTATTGGTCTGTTGTTGCTTGGTATCGTTCCCTGCTGGCGTCTTTTTGTATTAGCGTTGCCGTTCTTTTGGTAATCCACTGGTACTGTTTTGTGGATACAACCTCTCTGTTTCTGCGCTAGCCTTTCATATCATCATCATCATCATCATCATCATCATCATCATCATCATCATCATCATCATCATTACTATTATTATTACTATTATTATTGTTACTATTATTATTAATTTTTTTTTTCACAAAATGTTTTAATAAATAAACTTTAGTTGGTTGAGAATCTCCATTTCTCCTACGGAAATAACATGAACGTTCATTAAAAAAATAAATATCCTTTTATATTCCATAAGCATTTCCAGAGGCAATCTTTTTAATGCGGTATTCATGAAATAATTTCCCTTCTGAAAAGGAGGCAGATATACATTTACTCTTTTCAAATACAGCGAATGTTGTAATTACGCGTATGTCTTCCTTTTCTGCCTTCAAACGAAAGGAAATTATTGGATCTACGTAAATGACACGCGACTGTCCAATGTCGTTATTCACCCATCTCATTCGAAAGCACCATCTTGGTACAACGACGAAGAACCGCTTTCTTTGAGGCGTCTGGAATTTCAATTAAATAAAAGAAAGAATCAACAAAAACATTCACAAAATACTCCCAGGAAAACGAAAACAAAAACAGAAGCTGATCATTAAACACTTTTTGCTTGTTTCGGACTACTATACTGGTCGTGGTTTTCATATACACTACTTCCCGGCCGATGTAATCACCGATCTTCTACGGCAGTGTTACTTTGTTGGCTTATTCAAGATCGAATTAGAAGCAAAAATTAAATAATTGAATTTAAGAAAAACAGGAAAAAATACAAAAACAAAACAAATTTAACACACAATATTTAAGAAGTCGTAAAAGTTTTGGAATCGTATTGCATTTTAGGTTAAAGTACAGAATAGTTAACATCTGAGAACTCGCAAACCAAACACCAACAACACATGATTTATATACAACGCATTAGAATAAAATTCTTTACCGAACCCGCCTAGTTTTAACATATGGAAACGATTTGTCTTTTCACCGTTAATAAATTTTTGAAATTGTTTTGACACGTTAAAATGTAACGGATTTCGCGATTCTTTTTTGGTTTACTTGTTCGCAAGTATTTACTATTCTGTTCTTTTACCGTTTTAAAATCTTCTAGATCGTTTCCACACTTTACAACTTGGTTGATTCAGTAGAGAATTTCATTCTAATGCGTTTTATATGAATTATTATTTTTTTGGTTTACGAGTTTTCCAGTGTTACCTATAATAACAACTTGGAAAAATAACCAAAATAAAAACCAATGGTGATCTGTCTTTTCTTTTGTTTTTTGGTTTACGAGTTCTCGAATCGTTTCTATTCTGTATTTTTACTGAATTTGTAGAAAGTACGAGTGGACGGCGTACTTACTGGAGTGTAGTTGCTAGCGACTCAGGATGTTCTATCAATAATGAAGACGAACACCGCTTACTTTAAAGTATTTACACCAGTAGAAAAGCCATTCAATTGTGATAACATACTTCCTCACTACGTGAGAGTTTACTCATGTTTGTCAATTTATTACTTGATTGACGGTTAAAAGGAGAAAGGCGCGAAGAAAGTTCTTTTTCTGTAATTCGCTCTTCGGCTAGCTCCACTCTGGGTCAACCCTAAGTGCAACCTAAGAGGGGGACTATGAGTTTATAACACCCTTAACACTTCAACTATATCCTATTTTAATAAAATTAAAATTATATGTATAACACTTTCTTGGAAAGAAAATGGAGGTGATCGGGAATCTCTAAGTTCCGTCCTAACCTAAGAGGGTTATGGGTCCCGAACCTCCTTTAAAACTTAAAATATATCCTATTTTAATAAAATTAAAATTATATGTATAACACTTTATTGGAAAGAAAATGGAGGTGATCGGGAATCTCTAAGTTCCGTCCTAACCTAAGGGGGTTATGGGGCCCAAACCTCCTTTAAAACTTAAAATATATCATATTTTAATGAAATTTATATCATATGAATGAAATTCTCCGGGAAAGACTATAAGTGGTCTCGAATGTTCAGAATATTTGCGTGACTCATGAGATACATTCCCTGTAAACTTCAAATACGTATATCCGTTTTTAATGAAACTTAAACCGTATGTACTAATTCATAGAGTTTTCCAACATTTCACCTTCTTCCGACTATATTACAGGACGAAGCAGTAAGAGGGACAGTAAAAAGAAATACATTAATATGACGTTATTAACACAGTTAAAAAGTACATAGTACTGAGCCTTATTCAATCCCGAGCAACGTCAGGTCTTCCTGCTAGTTTGATATATATATATATATATATATATATATATATATATATATATATATACAATATATATATATATATGTCTCAATCGTAAACGACCTCATTTTATCCATATCTATATTTGTATCTATCTATCTATCTATCTATCTATCTATCTATCTATCTATCTATCTATTTATTCTACCCTTTTATTATATCTCTCTCTTTTCACTTTATTTTACTTTATCTTATTTCATTTTATATTTTATATTTTATATTTTATAATTTATATTTTATATATTATCTTTTATATTAACATTTTGATTTTTTTGATTTTGATTTTGATTTTGAGATTTTGATTCTTAACGGTCCAAACCACGTGACTTTCCAAATTTAAAATTTTTTAATTTCTTTTCTTTTTTCTCCATTTCATTCTTTCCAAATATGATCTAAGGTTAAGATCGGATTCTAACTCTGCCTGATGAGATCTCAGTTTATAATAGCTGTTGATCGATAACATCGGCATGCCAGTGTCGCAGACTTTGTACATGTTTGTGTGAATAAAAATAAACGTATATAACAGCTCTATTTGATATTGAGCACTTTTTATAAACCCGGTTGAAATTCTTTGGATTACTACCCTGTGGATGTTTTACCTGGATTATTATTATATATATATATATATATATATATATATATATATATATATATATATATATATATATATATATAAACAGTTTATAGAAAGCTACTGACAATGCGGAAAAAAGCAAGGTGGTTAGAAGTAACATGAAAATAAAAATGAAAGAACGTTTCTTTGCTTTGTTTTACCTTATTTATATGTATTTATTTATTTTGTGGGGGTACTAACGACTTCTTAACGTTACACATGAAAGAACGAGTAAAAATACGCCAATAACCAACACAAAAAGTAAGAAAGCCAGCACTCAAAAATACATATAAACATAACAATTTATTCAACGTGGTTCAATTAAATTGTGTAAATTCCTCAATGAAAATCTTGAGTTTTGTGCACAGGAAAATGTTCATTTTACTGTTTGTATAAACTTGTCTTTTAGTGTTTCTTCTTGGAAAGCACACGTGTTTTGGTGTGCGCGTAATTTAAGGAAAATGAGCAGTTTACTGTTTGTATAAAATTGTCTTTTAAAGTTTCTTCTTGGAAAGCACACGTGTTTTGGTGTGCGCGTAATTTAAGGAAAATGAGCAGTTTACTGTTTGTATAAAATTGTCTTTTAAAGTTTCTTCTTGGAAAGCACACGTGTTTTGGTGTGCGCGTAATTTAAGGAAAATGAGCAGTTTACTGTTTGTATAAAATTGTCTTTTAAAGTTTCTTCTTGGAAAGCACACGTGTTTTGGTGTGCGCGTAAATTAGAGAAAATGAGCCGTCTCTCTACCCCTTTTTTTGGTGCGTACGACATGGTAGGAATTTGGCGTTCGAACGTGCTTAACAGAGAAAGGAAAAAAAGGGGTAGGCTTACTATTCGTCCTGTGTCCGGTGAGGAGGAAAGGGGAGACGGCGTGTAGTAACTGTTAGATAGTAGTAGGCAGTGTTTTCTCGCTCACATGCTTTTCGAGTAATGCTGATGGGATTGTCTTAATCGCTGGTTGTAGGGAGAGAAAGACTTCGTTGACAGGACCTGTTACTTGCTGGAAAAAGGGGAAAAAAGAGGAGGAGAAGAAAGGCGTATCTTCTTTTATATCACTCAAATCACGCGTGGTCACGCATGATCTCTGGTCTGTGATGTGTCGGAAACCTCTGTCAACGTGATTTGCCGAGATCAAAGGTTCTCTTTTTTAGAGACGAAAAAAGGGCTGAGTCAAATTGAAGGAAATATCGTACTTGTCTCCCCTTAGGTATTAGGATGTCAATCCGATAATTTTATAAATCTTGCTTTCTTTCGGTGTCCACTTCGTTCTAGTATGCGTTCCTGTGAAAAGCCTGTATATCAGGGTATTTCGGGATAATATTCCCCTTGCTATTATTTCGTTCAACTCAAATTTTGCAACTTACAATTATCACGAATTTAAGATAAGACAATCAGGTTCGCAGTGAATGTACGCAGCAGTGAAACAAAATCCAAACGATACAAGATAGACATATCTATTTCAATTTAAACTTATTCATTGTGTTTATTGTCTAAAATATTTATTTGCTTATGGTTTATTTTATTTAGAGCATTATTTTATTATTTTATTATGTTTATTTATTTGATGTGCGATATTTACAAAAGTTGAATTGGGTTAAGGGGTACAGCTGTATCAAACGTATTTTCTTTAGAGCAAAAAAAGCAAAAAAAAAACAAACAAATAGACAGCGAATAACGGTAACCAAACGCAAGAAAATTTACCTTTCTAATTAACTGTATAATATCCACGTCTGTTTACTGATTGTACGATGTATTATCTATAGATTAATTATCATTACTTTTACTTAGTAAAGCCAGCATGGTTTCTGTCATGGACACTAATTCTGCCGGGACTTGGCCGCGAATTTCAGACTTAAAAGATAGTAAAAAATAATTAAAAGGAGGATTAGTTGAACCGTACGCTTAAGTCCGAGAGTGGTTGCCAATCGGATTAGGGTAAATTGTTTTTTTTTTATTATTGCAAAATCGTCGATCAATTTAATGAAATAAATTGCATTAAACTACGTTTATTAATAAAAACTGAGATTTTCAGTAAGACTGGATAATTCTCCAATTTTTAGTTCAGATGTATTTAATATTTGGTTTAAAAAACCAAAACCAAAAAAAAACCCTCACTTACATTATCAGCTATATCGTGTTATTAAAAACGATATTATCAGCAAATATTATTTGCTTTCTTTAACAAATGTTTTAAATGTTAAACTCTCTCCAGAATGACGTACAATCTGTGATAAGAGAAATGTTACTACTACTACTACGACTACGACTACGACTACTACTAGTAGTACTACCACTGTCATTGCTATTTTTTTTTATTCGTACTTGCAAAAGTTACAAGCGATTTGCTTTCTCCATTGGTGGTAAACGTTGTTTCTGACATGAATCTGAGGGGAAACGCATATTTTGCGTCATGCAACGGGAGAAAACAGGAAATACTTTTCTGGCGCCTAGCGCGAGCTGATTAGAACACTTTTCCAGTGATAACGGATGGCCACGCCGATCAAGGAGACAACGACATGTGTAATGTCTCTATTCTAAACATCCGGGACAGCGAGACGTGTCAGGTTACGCAAATAATTCATTTTACATGATTCCTGGCGGCAAATCGGGTTATTTGAATGAGTCGTGTTTAAGGCACGTAAAAAGGGGAACATTTTACCATTCGGCAATGCGTATCTAAACTTGATACTGCTAAGATTGGAGTTAGGGAGAAAGTGCTTTTACGGTCTATGTGTGTTCGAGTCTCGGGTAAGACGTTGCTTTTACCAGTTTGGAGAGATATTTTTTTTAAAGTCGTGATTTCTCTTCTCAATATTCTCAAAAAGATTCATTTCTGTGAGAAGAAAGATATTTGTTGATATCACATTTCAATTTGTGCATGTTTGTATGTTCGGGGAAACAGAGAGCATGAGGCGAATTTAAAAAGCAAGCGGTCAGAGAAAAGAGGCTATGAGAGTAAAACATCTTCAGGCATTTATAGACGTATCCAGTGAAGGGGTGGAATTTTGCTGCTAGTCGGGGTTATTTATGTTGAGGGATTACAAGTGCAGTGAGTTCTTTGGAGCACACTCCATGGAAGTACTTGCACAGCAAGCACATAGACGTAACACTGCGGTGATGCGACAAGGGTAGGAGCTTGGTATACATTGACGGGCTTATTAGGTTAGAAAATCTTTTTTTTCACTGTGTCCAAGCGAGAGAGAGAGAGAGAGAGAGAGAGAGAGAGAGAGAGAGAGAGAGAGAGAGAGAGAGATGGCTTGTGGTTGTGCACCAATTCAGATGTTGCAAATTGTTTTATAGAGATATAGGATACTGGCTGGTGTGAGAAGTTTTCTAGCCAGATAGAATAAGCCTACATTCTTAGCGGCAGAGTTGGCAGCATCTTCTCTGCACTTATTTTACTTCATGTCAACGAAGAATGTAAAGGTTCGCATCTCAACAAGTATGCTCTCTTTCATGCCATCCGCCCGATACTTTTTGTGTATGAGTCATAGTCATTTATTCGATAGCTTTATTCTTCTCCTACGCCACCTCTATTGACAACTCAGTAGTGTTTTGTTGAACTTGAGTTGATCAGCTGAGACACCACATCCACCAACCTGCTTCCAATGGCTTCACTATAACCCTAGCAGAGTGGTTTCCGAGTGTTATGTCTTGCCAAAGAGTATTGATTTACTCCTGTCCAGGAGTTAGGCACAAGGCCAGTTGTTATCTTACTCCCACAAGTAAGATGTGACCCAAGGTCGGGTCGGGAAAGTGGGGTTTAAACATTGCCTGGGCAGCACCGTCGGCATTCCCCGGTAGGGGCGCCTCAGGCAGTAAGCAATAAACTTACTCCTCCCCAAAGAGGGGAGGCGAAGCCTGGGAGGGTGGACCTCCTAGAACTGCACAGGACAGACCCATAGACCGGCGTAAATCAAGCTCCGAAGGCCAAGACAATACCAGTTTATGGGGTGCAGTATCCATCGGAACAGATACTACACTTTGATCTTAGCCAAAAGGTGCCAAAGAGTAACCGAGATGTTGTCTGGCACTACCACTGAATGTTAATTATCATTTCAACAAACAGCGTCTGGTATTCCCAGTTGATACTGACTCAACTTAACGTCACTTAACTTCGATGATGTATCGAGAACCGCTGTGATTATTCCGTATATGACATGATGCAATTAGCCACATTGAATATTTCCATTTTCGTCATTCCCATGCAGCAAAATGACACCATCAATCTGTTCAAGAACATTATACTCCATAATACTTGAATCCGGAAAAATAACAATACACATGACTCTATCGTCGCCGCATAAATTGTAATAAATATACTACAGTTGCATGACAGATCTATTTCTTCTGTATGTACACGCACTCTCTTGCGTAATGTCGAGTTGTTGTTCGGTTTGCGAAAACAAACATGTCCAAACTCGCGTATTGATTCATAAGCAATTAACGCATGCGCACTCGCCGCTTTTCCTAATTTCCGCCCAGAGAATTTCACTCAAAAATATAGTCAGTTCTAGAAAGAGATGTCGTGATGATAACACGATAAGAACCTGATCTTGTTCTTTGCCAGAACACGGCGAGACTAGATGGCATTCCAGAATTCCACATTCTGTTTTAGCTAAACTCTGCTCGCCGAGCACTCGCCTTATATTTCCATGTTCCAGTTAAATAAAGTTGATTTTATTATAATGGAGATGTTGGTATTTTATTTGGAACTTGGTGACCCCCTTTTCATTAGGCAGTACCAGCATGATCAGTCAGATACCGACTTACGTGGCCGACTCAGCAAAATAGCTATCTTCAATCTCGACGCTCAACAAACACCAGCAATCGCGATTTATCTTATCAAGCTGATTAAATTTCCTGCAATGAAATCTTATTATTCAGAAAGTTGGTTCATATGCACAGAAATTAATTAATCAAATTTGGGAATATACGTTTAAATCCCTGCACTATTTTTATGACAGTTTCTCTCAGGAGAGTTCAAACTGTTCGAATGATATGAGTAAAACATATATCAATCCTCTTTTTACGAGCTTTAGTTCGTAGAGAGAGGATTGATAGAGGATATTGATAGAGAATATTGATAGAAGATTGATAGAGGATTTATAGAGGATATTGATAGAAGATTGATAGAGGATATTGATAGAGGATATTGATAGAGGATATTGATAGAAGATATTGATAGAAGATATTGATAGAAGATAGATACAGGATTGATAGAGGATATTTATAGAGAATATTGATAGAGGATATTGATAGAAAATTGATAGAGGATATTGATAGAAGATTGATACAGGATTGATAGAGGATATTGATAGAAGATTGATACAGGATTGATAGAGGATATTGATAGAAGATTGATACAGGATTAATAGAGGATATTGATAGAGGATATTGATAGAAGATTGATACAAGATTGATAGAGGATATTGATAGAAGATTGATACAGGATTGAGAGAGGATATTGATAGAAGATTGATACAGGATTGATAGAGGATATTGATAGAAGATTGATACAGGATTGATAGAGGATATTGATAGACGATTAGTACAGGATTGATAGAGGATATTGATAGAAGATTGATACAGGATTGATAGAGGATATTGATAGACGATTGATACAGGATTGATAGAGGATATTGATAGAAGATTGATACAGGATTGATAGAGGATATTGATAGAAGATTGATACAGGATTGATAAAGGATATTGATAGAAGATTGATACAGGATTGATAGAGGATAATGATAGAAGATTGATACAGGATTGATAGAGGATATTGATAGAAGATTGATACAGGATTGATAGAGGATATTGATAGAAGATTGATACAGGATTGATAGAGGATATTGATAAAAGATTGATACAGGATTGATAGAGGATATTGATAGTAGATTGATACAGGATTGATAGAGGATATTGATAGAAGATTGATACAGGATTGATAGAGGATATTGATAGAAGATTGATAGAGGATATTGATATATAATGTTCTGCTGTAACACTGCAGTTGATCTGTCCTCCACTTTGACTGATAACACCGGAGTTGTTTCATTCTGACATTGGTCTGAGCTTGTGTTTCTCTAACATTTTCAATAACAAAGGTTTTCTCGTGTGTTTTATAGGTAGCGCTGTCCAACTCGGATCTATCGTCATCTTCGGCACCTTCGCCAGATCCAAGGACTAATCGAAAACCTGGTCGACCTGTAAACCTTCTTCCTCGACGCAAGAGAGATTCTCACATCAATGCAGAACTCAGATAGAGAAATAAAATTAAGGTTTGTTTTTCTCACACAGATAAGCTTGCGAACAATTTAACTTTTAAAATTATTTTCTGGTTTTATTGTTTTATTTTTGTAATTTATTATTTTTTTGTAGTGTGATGTGGCAGCCGAAGTTTATGTGTATCCCTCTCTCTCCTGGTAGCCACAATAATGGATTAACATAAAATAAAATAAAAACTCCAACATCCGTGTTACTCAATGGCTCATGTTCT
>OY744541.1:43575362-43617862 GCA_963556195.1 Sepiola atlantica | reverse complement strand
GAAAATCAATAAATAATAGTAATACACCTTATGTTTAGGATCCATATTCACATTTTAAAATATTTACATGATTTTGAATTTAGACAATGTGTAAAATGAAAGGCGTAATCTGAAGAGGTCTTAAAATGAAACTTAAGTTCAGGTAATCTTCCTTAGTCAGTGTCTAATGATGATTGATCAAATCTAAGGCAAATCTGAAATAATTGGAAAGTTGTACCCATATAATGCCATCTAAAACTCTTTAAAATACTCCAAAATAACTGAATTTGTGAAATATTTATTAAATGATTTTTAATACTAATTGTTTTTATTTATCTTCCTCCCACAAGGTAAGATGTGACACAAGGTCGGGAAAGAGGGATTTGGAAAACCAGCGCCCGGGAATTTGAGCACTTAGGTGATTAGCAATAAACAAACCCCTTCTCAAAGGGTGGGAAGGCAAAGCCTGGGAGAGTGGACCTCCTAGAACTGCACAGGACAGACCGATAGATCGCCGGAAATAAAGACCTGAAGGCCAAGACAATACCGGTCTATGGGGTGTAGTATCCATCGGAACAGATAACCCCTGATTAAATCATCGGTATCTAAATTTTCACGAAAGGCTTACACTCCCTTTTTCGTCATTTGCATAAAACAACATTTTACTAAATATATCATATATAATCCATCTTTACGCCTAGCAACTTTATTCCAACATGTATAATTATCGGTTTAGGAGTTAATCTATCTTCTAATATATAAAGTAGAGACGATTTTTCCCCTGTACATTCTTGGAGAATAGGAAAATAACCACATGCATCACAGGCTACTAAACTCACCACTATACTACACTTATTCACTCGAGCGTGTTTTAGTAAAGTTGTTATTATTTTTTCCTACCTAACACTAAATATTACATTTGGCCCACCATCAACGTCTCTCCGAAAAACCAACTCCATATGGGTGGTAGCAAAAACTTTTCTCCCTAACAATTATGTACTGTCACTCTACTCATCGACACCGGGAACTAATACACACAGTTTAATTTTCACAAAACACCGGGTCTTATTTATTATTTGCCTGGTATTAATTTACTACATAATATAAAGCAATACGCAAAGACTTAATGACCGCTCCCGCTCACTCCGATTATCGAGCTTAGCTTAATTCACCTATTTTCACTTGTATTTCTTACTCGAAACCGTGGCGTAGTGGTTAGGAAGGCAGGTTTACATGATCGCCAGTTTCAGCATTCGATCCCATTCTAATCTACCACTTTTTTCTTTTTTTAAAATTTATAACATTCGCCAATACGGTAGAGGGTGGGAGAAAGAACAATAGGCCGTTTCTTTTTTATTCGACGTCATGCAATAGGTAGTACTGTCTCCCGTGCAACGCCGGCGACGGGTTCCGCTAGTTTTATATCTAATATATAAAGTAGAGACGATTTTTCCCCTGTACATTCTCAGAGAATAGGAAAATAACCACATGCAGCACAGGCTACTAAACTCACCACTATACTACACTTATTCACTCGAGCGTGTTTTAGTAAAGTTGTTATTATTTTTCCCAACCTAACACTCAATATTACATTTGGCCCACCATCAACGTCTCTCCTAAAAACCAACTCCATATAGGTGGTAGCAAAAACTTTTCTCCCTAACAATTATGTACTGTCACTCTACTCATCGACACCGGGAACTAATACACACAGTTTAATTTTCACAAAACACCGGGTCTTATTTATTATTTGCCTGGTATTAATTTACTACATAATATAAAGCAATACGCAAAGACTTAATGACCGCTCCCGCTCACTCCGATAATCGAGCTTAGCTTAATTCACATATTTTCACTTGTATTTCTTACTCGAAACCGTGGCGCAGTGGTTAGGAAGGCAGGTTTACATGATCGCCAGTTTCAGCGTTCGATCCCATTCTAATCTACCACTTTTTTCTTTTTTTAAAATTTATAACATTCGCCAATACGGTAGAGGGTGGGAGAAAGAACAATAGGCCGTTTCTTTTTTATTCGACGTCATGTAATAGGTAGTACTGTCTCCCGTGCAACGCCGGGCGACGGGTTCCGCTAGTTTTATATAAAGAAATATATAAACATATACACATAACCATCACCGTCACGATCTGGGTTTTTAATCACTCGTGGAGGAAGAACCCCTCCCTGGTTTTCGTCCACCTTATTGGCGATAGTCATTCAGTTTTTTTGCCATAGTCGCCACGCTAGACACTGCGGGTTGGTGACGCTATTTGCCCATAGCTAGGGTTCCACATTCAACGCCTGGTATTCCCAAATAGTCGCCCATTTTAATACTGGCCAGGCTCAACGTCGCTTAACTTCGGTGATCTACAAATACTTAATTTTATTTTTAAATGAAGAATAATTCCGCGTTAACCAGTTTTAGCCTTATTTTCAAGATACTCGATACTTGAACAAGATATGTCAAATTGACAGGCCGCACTGCTAACCATCGCGCTTATTCGCTACTCGCAGGCGTTAGTAAGCGATAAGAAGTGACTGCAAGTAACGTTAAAGATAAAAGCAAGTAGTAGGAAGAAAGAAACTAGGAAATAAACCACAATGAAGACACATTAATGAAAGAGTCAAAGATAAACAATGGTAGATTGCCTTAAGATGAGCCCATTTAATCTGCGCGTTTAGTGATGACAATGCAATTTAAAACTTACGGCTAACTAAAGGAGTACTCGACTCAAATTCAGCAGCAAACGGTATTCGGTCACATTTAGTTCTTGATGTTTAACTTAATCGGTAATATAATTTCCAGCAAGAGTTTCAGTTTCCCAAATCCATTTATTAATTTATTAAATTCTTAGATCAAAGTACAAAATAGTTAACACACCTCCCCTTCCAATGTTAAGAATGACTTTCTAAATAATACCTTTACTATTTCAGTACGTCCGTAAAATGCAGAAGGTATTTAGAAAGCCATTTGTAACATGGGGAGGAGGCCTTTGTTAACTATTCTGTACTTTCACCTAACAATTTAATCAATAAATCAATAAATCAAAATTCGTACAAACTTGGTTAACTAGAAGAGTAAGCGATCGCAAATGGGAACTAAATTTCACCGAACACCGTTTGCTGCTGAATTTGAGTCGGACCCCTCGTCTGGTTTGCCAAACTGAGACGTGACAGACAACAAAAATGCTGTATTATTTGTATTATACGAACTACGATTCTCATCTTGGTTGTTACTTTCAAAACGTTTCAGAACAATTGTCCGAATAATTCAAATTATACAAATTATCAATCCTCATCTAAACATTTCCGAAAAAAAAGAAGGAAAATGCTATTTCAATTAAAAGCGTAACAGACAGGGACAAATGCCATTTAAAACTTAAACGAGGCACACTAACAGAAATAACATTTAAAGCTTAAGCGTGTCGGATAGAATGAAATGCTATTTCGAAATGAAACGTAACAAACCAACAAAATGCGATTTAAAATTGTAGCGTGACAGACCAAAAAATTCTATTTCAAACTTCAGTGTGAATGCAAACAACAATGATATTTAAAACTTAAGTGGTATAGATCAACAAACTGGTATAAAAGCTGAAGCGTGACAGACCAATAAACATGTTATTTCAAATTGAAGTATGGCAAACCAAAAAGGCTATTTTAAACTTTAGTATGCATACCAACACAAATGCTATTTAAAACTTAAGCATGACAGATCAACAACGATTGTATTTCAAATTGAAGCGTGACAGAAAAAATACTTTTTCAAACTTGAGGATGCAGACCAACGAACCTGATATTTGATACTGAAGTATGGCAGACCAACAAAACTGCTATTTCATACTGAAACATGACAGACCAAGATAATGCGATTTTAAACTTAAGCGTGATATAGCAACAAGGATGTTATTTAAATTTTAAGGCTGATTATCTAACGAAAATTCTATTTCAAACTTAAGCGTAATAGACCAAACAATTCTATTTCCAACTTAAGCGTAATAGACCAAAAATTCTATTTCCAACTTAAGCATAATAGACTAAAAAATTATATTTCCAACTTAAGCATAATAGACCAAACAATTCTATTTCCAACTTAAGCGTAATAGACCAACAATTCTATTTCCAACTTAAGCGTAATATACCAACAATTCTATTTTCAACTTAAGCATAATAGACCAAAAAATTATATTTCTAACTTAAGCGTAATAGACCAAAAAATTATATTTCTAACTTAAGCGTAATAGACGAAAAAAATTATATTTCAAACTTAAGCGTAATAGACCAAACAATTCTATTTCAAACGTAAGCGTAATAGACTCACAAATTCAATTTCAAACTCATCCAAGACAATAAAAAAACATGCTATTTTAAACAATTAGATGCAAAACTAATAAAATCCTACTTAAGCGTGACAATCGGCCTGGCATGTTATTTCAAAATTAACCTTGACTATACACCAAATTAACACAAATAGTATTTTAAAATTAAGCATTACAGACCAACTGGGGTATTATTTTAAACTTAAGTTTGGCTGTACAACGAAAATACAATTTAAAACTGGGGTCTGGAAGCCCAAAGAACATGCGATTTCAAAGTGAAGCATAACACATCAACAAAATTCTATTTTCAAATGTAAACGTGACACACCAACAAGTATTTCATGTCAAACTTAAGAGTAACGCTCAAATGGGAATTCTATTTCAAACTTAAGTATAACAGACACAAAATTGTTATTTAAAACTTAAGCGTGTAAGATCAACGAAAATTTTATTTCAAACTTAAGCGTAACTGTTAAACAATTATCCTTTTTCAAACTTAAGCATGGCAGACCAGCGTAAATGCTATTTAACATTTAAGCTTGGAGACCAACGAAAATGCTATTTCTAACGTAAGCATGACAGTCCAGAAAAACGTTTGTTTAAATAATTTTTAAAACTCTCAAATTAATGCAAGCCACATTGAGGCCACATACTCAGGACGTTTATTACAATTAAAACACCAATTAACATACAGCTTGCTCGTGCGATATTTTATTATAATATACAGATTTACAAAAAAAACCCTTAAATATAGAATGTTACATTAAAACAGGGTTGTTATTTGTTGGAATTTACGGCCTATCATCAAAATCTCTCCCTTTTACTGTATATCTCTAGCTTTCTACTCACATACCTTCTTTCCTCGAACTGCCTGTGTTTGGAATTCCTTCCCGGCTCCTTATTCCCCTGGCTGTACCATATGTAGATATTTAAATGTAATGTGAACAAACATCACGCTGAACAACTCCATACTAAAGATGCCCCTATTAGTATGGCCTGTAATTCACAGTATCCCTTTACGTCTCAATAGCAATGTGCCTTGCTTAGCGTGAATCTGAGTATATATCGACAGCCGTGCGGTCATTTTACTAGAATCGTACACATGTTTTGTTTAGATTGATTTGTATTGTAGACGTATGTTTTGTAAGCAGTTCCTTTGTAAATAATAGTTTATATTTAACACATAGATGGGACCCTGGGTGGTGGAGATGGAATATGTCTTTTTTTATGGAAGTCGATCTTAACAAGGCATGACGTAACTTGATGAAAGGAAATATTTCGAATAATAAAAAAAGAGAGGAAGGAAGAATCACTTCAAGACACACCCAACCTGAAAGAAACCCCACTAGCGGCATTCAATCCCTTGGACCCCAAACAGGCTAGCTAAAAAGTACGCCCTTAAGAGCCCAATAAGGAAGGAAGGTGTTACAAGACTAGTTGTTACAAAATCTCTACCCTTAAACCGGTTAAGTGGCTGACCAGAAACCGGTGTTTTTATCGTGAAACAATCACCATTTATTTTTTAGTATACATTATACTATACTCGCATATTTATAACGATAGTAATTATTTAAAAGGGGCTTATCTCAACACCCCTACCCCAGCTTTAAAATAAACCCGCTCGTTAAAAGTGTATTTCTATCCTACACGTCTATATACACGCAAATGCGAGCTAGATTAATGGTAACTATGCGTTGGTTCCACACTCCCCAAAGCTCCCTAATTGAGGTGTCACGTCTGGAAGTAGTTTTTTGTCATATCAAGGATGGCTGGAAAGGTGAAAGCTTAAGAAGCTGATAGGATTTGGAAAAAGGGTAGGAAGTAAAAAGTAAAAAAAAGTAAAAAAAGTATTGGGTGTAAATATGTATTTATGCGTAGTGAGCGGTTAAAAGACGAACACACCGCGTAAGGGTATCCGAGAAATTTAGTGTCCTGTTCGGGACAAATTCTATTTGACTCATAGAAGGGACCCTGACGGGTAGAATCACTCATGGTAAGAATCCACCAGCGAGTAATGGTTACTAAGGGATAATTCCACACTCCCTAAAGTTCCCAAATTGGGTGCTAATCACGAGATTCACTTTAAGATCATACACCGACCACTAAAGCGAGGAAGGAAGAGAGATAATCGGGCCTCACATAAATAATGAAAGAAAAAGTGGAGAACATTGTTTACAGCCGGACATACAGATGAAGCCGTCCTGCACGTCTCAAAAGACAATACGAGATATATGTTGTTTTTCTTTAAGCTTTATTTCATCCCAAACAAGGCATATTACTACTAAAACGTAAGGGGCAACTGTGATTAGGAGCCAGATTTATAGGGTACAACTTAAGTGGAGAGGTGTGCAGCAAGGTGTTTGTTCACATAACATTTAAATCTCTGTATTTTGGTACAAATGGAGAAACAGGGAGAAGGGATGGATTTTGTAAAGGTAAGCGGTCCGAAGAAAGAACCTATTCGCAATAGAAAGTTTTTCGGCATTTTGCAGGACATAAAGTAAAGAGGTGGGATTTTGCTGCTCGTCAGTTTTGTCGGAATTATTTCAGTTGGTGGGTACACGTGTAGTAAGTTCGTTGGTGCACATTCTGTAAAGAAAGTACTTGTAAAAACGCACAGGGTGCAACATTGCGGCGATTGGCCAAAGGCTGCTGCTTGGTAATCAGCGTGGGATTTATTACTTTACAAACTGTATCTTGCTCCCTGTCAAACAGGAAAGGACTAGTGTTTGGTGGATTAGCCAATATGTAGCAATACTACTTCATGCATAGGCGAATCGTGTCTTTTTTATACTCATGGTTCACCACATACTAAAGCCCAAGAGACACTCGAGGATAAAGAATAGTGAGACTTTAAGTTTTATGATGGAACAGAACTATGAAAGGCGTTAGAAGTATAAGATACTGGCAGGTGCGAGAAGTTTTCTAGACCAGTACAGAGAGCCCGCCTTATTTGCAGCAAACTTGGTAATATCTTCTATGTAGTTATTTCTAATTCGTGTTGCCTGTAAACGTTAGGCTGATGAGTTGAACGTTTGACTATCAGGAAGGCTGCTATCAGTTTGGAATGGTTATTATTGGTAATCGTGAACTTTAGTGCCTAATCTATAATAAAATAAAAAATATATATATATATAAGAAAAGAGCGATAAACCATTGTTTCGCAAGTGATTGAGTGAACCTAGGTTTCTATCCCTAAATTAATCAATTCACTAAATGAAAAAGTTTAATTACAGTTTAACGCATCTGTCGATTATCTTCTCTCTTGTGTTGACCACATTTTGGAGGAGAATATTTTGGGCATTTTATGATCATTCTTGAAGTTCTTTGCTTTTTAAGCGCTCTTTGCACAATTGAAACTAAGTAACCGTGCCTCTCCAATTAATGCGTTGCGCGAGATAGTTTTTACAATAAAATACGATAAAAATTGTAAACAACCCAAACTACTGCAACTGTTGTTATTTCGAAGGCAAACCTCTTGAAGAAAAGGGAATAGAACGTAAGTTGTAAAGAACTCAACAGTAGGCAAACATGGAAACAGAAGAGCAAAAAAAACCCATAAATATCAAGTAGAATGATGGGAGCGTGAGAATTCGTTTAGAAATGAGACAGAATGCACCTTTTAAAATGTAGGTCATTATAAATGGTAAAAATAAATAGAGTATATATGTTTCCCTCTCTTAAAAATAGCCTCAATCAATAGTTTTATTTACAAGCGAATTTTGTTATACGTACATTTTTAATAAAAATAATTTTATTTAAAATTTTTTTTTTTTTTTAAATTTTGGAGATTTATAAAATATTTTTTAAATATTTAAAAATCTATTGGATTGTATTAAAAATATTTATTTTTAAATATTTTATTTTTCGCTGTAAAACAGTTACGTTTTTCATAAGCGATAAAACCGGAAAGCAAGAGTAAAAAAAATAGGTAATAAGACAAAATGTGTCCTTTTCGTTGTTGTTAATTCTAGGGTGCGTCAACTCCATTTAGTCTCTTGTGCCAGACTAGATTGATGCAAGTGTCATATATTTTAGGGCAGTCGTTTCCAAACTGCTTCTATCTGCTGGAGATCCAACTCCCATAATACCACCTTCACAAACACATACGAAGTCACAATTCTATGTATTAGAAATACTACAAAGAGATGAAGAATCCGTTTTATTATGATTTATTGATGTACATTATATCACTGAATATAAGATTAGAATTAAAAAAAACACAAATCTAAGTTCTTGGAACTTGAAGAGGTCTAGTCTTTCACAATGTTGACATGTTATACCTTTAGTCGAGATCATCTCGACATGATAAGAACTGGTAGCATTCATAGATTTAACTTTAATTTCAGTTCATAAAAAAACCGACCTTTGGAATATAATATTTTTTTGTTTATCAAGCATACAACTCAACTTAAATGTAAGTTAATAGACTTGTTCGCATGTATTTGTAAAATGTTATAAAATCACTTTTGATTAAATTTAATGCAAATTCACCTCATTGAGTGACAAGTAGTCGTTCGGGACCACTTCCATTGTTTTCCCTGGATAACTTTATACATATAATTTAAATTTCATAAAAGTAGGATTTATTTGAAGTTTTAAGCAAGGTTTCTCCCCCCATAGCCTTATTACGGGGAAACTTAGAGATTCGAGACCATTTCAATTATCTTCCCAAGAAAATATTTTAATGAAGCATTACATTTTTGCAGAACTGGTCATCATATATTTTCTTTAATGTCTGCATATCGTCTTTTTATTACCATTGCCCTAACAATTTATCCTTACCTTTCTCACTCCAGGATCATTGCAATGTACAGGAGAAGCCGCTACCACTCACTTTAGAAACCACTGTTTTCGAGAAAATCGAGTGTGTATAGGAACAAACAGCTGATTCTATTGATGTGTAATGCGCCAGGAAATTATATCCAAATACATTTCTAAGATTTTAAATATATCTGTAAACATCCTGAATCACGCTACGTGTACTTTTTTTTTTAATAAAACATGATAATTGATGGCACGAGAACTGACAAGACAGAACGCGAACAGCATGAGGATGAATGCAATTTACCATCCCCTTCTTCGACTCTTTTAACTGACTTAAAGTGAAAGTTACAAAATCGGTAAAGATATATGAAAAGAAACTATACTTTGAAAATACGCAAAAAAACATGTAATAAAGAAAGTTATGCATTTTTATATAGGGCTATATGGTTTCTATTTCCTAGCTGCCATCAGCCTGGATACAGAACGCCTGCTTTATTAGAATTTGGTGGAGGGTGATCTCGTCTGGCCTATAAAGCCCTTTTCTCTAGAAAAGACGTTGCAAGCTTTTTCCCACTATATCGTCATTTTAATGAAAGATGCTCGACTGAGCTCAAATTTCTGTTTTCTCCTTGTAAAGTATGCTCACCAAGAGTCGACCTTCTACCACAACTGAAAATACTTATTATTTTCTTCCTCCTCGTGTCTAATATGAAACGGAATTTCCATGAACAGAGTTTCTTTCCAAAAACTTTCCATGTGTGGAACACATTACTACATAACTGCTTCCCTGAAGACTACAATAGGGTTGCCTTCAAATCCAATGTGAACAAATACTCAATCATCATCAGTAATAAAATTGTATTCATTCCATTGATTATTTTGAATCCTCTCATATATTCTTTATTATTAATGTCTGAATATATCGGCTTCCTGACCCCAAATGCACCAAACATTTATGTTTTTGTTTCTCTTTACAAAACCCAATCATGTTCTTAAACATCCCAAACAAGAAACAACAATTCCCCTCCCTCTTCTCCCCTCTCTCCCTCTTTCTTCCTTTTACTCAACCAAATACCATGTATAACTACTTGAACATATAAAGAACTCGAAGCATAAAACATTTACCAAAATGACTGGCATTAAATAACTCGGAAAGGGTAGATATGCCGTAAAACAAAACAACCAAACCTAACTTTATCATTAAACTGACAATCCACCCATCTCATTAACCCTTATCCTTGAGTGGCTTTTAGTCATGATAAGTGGTGACTCATTAGTACATAACATTCTAAGAATCATAAACAACAAACAGGACGAAAACAAAAAAAATAAAACAAACATGCGAACATTTCAATACATCTTCATGACCGCACGGTTTCCCCATGAGTTTTAACGACTTTGCATAGACGGCTATATTAATTGGGAGCGGTTTTAGGCTGACCAATGGTCATCGGGCAGAGTCGGTCGCCTGACACTCTCTTACACAGGATGGTTACCTTGTCTATACGGGAGTTTAATAAATAATGACGCGTCTCTGTATCCTGACGTGGCCAGCTGCGCCGACGGTGGTAGCTATGAAATTATTTATGAATATGATATAATAATCCGAGCGGCTCGTTCTAACGTGATGGCGATTATAGAGACAATGGTGGGAGAATTATGCGTTACAGGAAGGCACGCCCAGTGGCAAATCGGCAACACAAACAATAGCGCTTTACTTACGAATAGCACAGCTTATTAACATTAGCAGAATGACCCGACGTTGCTCGGGATTTAATGTGCTGTTAAACTATACTCATTAACCCCCATATTATTTTCTGTTTTTACTTCTCTCCGTTTCGCCCCGTAATTTAGTCGACCGAGACAGACATTTTGGAACACTTTCTGAATCAGTGTCGTGTACACATTGTTTACATTTCATTAACATCGAATATACATATTTGAAGTTGTAAGAGGTTTCTGTCCCCCACAGCTTCCTTAGAAGAGCACGTGGAAATTCAAGAACAATTCTATTGTCTTCTTATAGAATTTTATACATATGATTTAAATTTTATAAACATAGAATATATTTGCAGTTTTAAGGTTCTACTCCCATAGCTCTACATATAAATACACTTTCAGTTTGATGTAGAATCGCTTTTTTTATACGAAAACATTGTCACACACACACACACACACACACACAGACACACACACACAGACACACACACACACACACACACACACATATATATATATAAAATAATATATATATATATATATATATATATATATATATATATAAATAATTAGTGGATTTGTTTTCTCTAATGATGGGAAGACGCAGGTTGCAATTTGAGACAGCGAGGACGGCTATGTTTGTTCTTAATATGTTGTTGAAGTCTTTGGAGGTGCTGTGTGCTATTAGATGCGGGTAAATGGAATTGTGAGGGTAGGAGGTGTGACTGTTGTTTAATCACACATGTATCGAAGATAGAAAGCGACCCAAATATACAAATATATAATTAAATATCAGGACCGGCGGGACAGGTATAATAGTGGGGGGGGCGCTCCTAAAACGTGGGTGGGCTCGGTTAAACACATGCATATATAACTTCATTATTGATGACCGTAAAGTGGGGGGAGGGCTTGAGCCTCCCCTGCCCCCCGGTGCCGCCGTCCGTGAATATATATAAATATATATAAGTCCGTCTTATAAAACATCAATAATTTAGAAACTGATGTTATGTAAATCTTATATACCTGTCTATATCTATTCTATATAAGATGCAACGTTACAGAGTGTTGTTATTGTTGTGATTTGAAAATGTTATGCGATTGATAAAATAAACACATTTTAGTGTGAATATCGTTTTTTGCCAGTACAGGTTTTGTATCATAAATGTTACTTATTTGTTTATTTTGATTGTAAAAGAATACATAAATATAACATAATATGAATAACAAATTTCAGTGTTATACAACAAGAAGGAAACAAATTTGAGATTGAACAAAACACAAAAGGCAAATTGACAGATGAATCATTTACTATACTTTCTTGGCCTTTTGGCTAAGATCAAAGTGTAGTATCTGTTCCGATGGATACTGCACCCCATACTGGTGTTGTCTTGGCCTTCGGGTCTTGATTTACGCCGGTCAATGGGTCTGTCCTGTGCAGTTCTGGGAGGTTCACTTTCCCAGGCTTTGCCTCCCCTCTTTCGGGAGGAGTAAGTTTATTGCTTACTGTCTGAGGCACTTCTCCGACCCGACCTTGGGTCACATCTTACTTGTGGGAGTAAGATAAAAACTGGCCTTGTGCCTAACTCCTGGAGAGGAGTAAATCGATACTATACTTTAAGAGTTCGAATGCAAAACGCGATAAACGCCATTTTCACAATCACAAAACTGTCCGTACAAAAAACGTTGCATTTCAACACTCGGCGATACTCCAAAACTATGTGTCTCATAATATGATACCGAAATAATTTCTTATTGATTTCAATTAAAATCAGCTTTCATTCGAAGTCTAGATTTAATATATCTGTTTTGATTTTGTACGGTCTCAATTTAAACGGATTAGATTTATCGCGTTTTGCGTTCGAACTCTTCACTTATTCTCCTATCTGTTCAATAACTTTTAATAGTCTTTTATCGGCAGCTGATATTATATTGTTTATTGTAGCAATAGATAAGTTACTTGCAGCAATGTTTACTGCTTGCCAGGGTGCATGCTTGTTGTTGGAATAAATATATTTCTTCAGAGTACTCAATTGGATTTAAATCCCAACCATTAAGTGGCTAATCCATGTACGAATCACAAACAAATCCATTTTCTTGTGACCATGTTTAGGTGAACTTTTTAGTGTAACTTAGTGCGTTGTATTGCATGAATATCAACGATTTACGTTTCGCTAAAGCTTGGTGATCACAACTATACAAAGAGATTTTGCTCTACGAAATCACAGTAACTATATATGTGACAAGATCACAAATAAAACACACCTGAGACTGTTATTTGCACACACCAACAAAACCACCAAAAATGAAACTAAACAAATATAAAAACCGTGGGGCTCCGAAGAAAGATCTGAGCGTCATGATCGCCAGATAACTCTTTTATAGCCAACACGGGAGACACGGTAGGTCCTGAGAATGATTGACCTTTTTATTTCAGATGACAGAGTACAACAGACCAAATACAGACACATAAATATGACCAGCACAAAGCAAGACCATGCTTACAAAGAAATAGACCACAATAGAAATTAGACTAGTAATGGAGTGCTTTTACAAAAGCAATCACCTAAACAAAGAGGCTGCTTTAAACGTATAGAACATAATCCTCAAGTTATGCCATCGATTTTCTAAACCCCCTGTATACACAGCAGCTCAGTGTATACATTTTATGAAAGAGTTATGAAGAACGGGGTGTGTGGAGAATTCCGTATTTAAATAAAAATTACTTTCGAGGTCACTGCTTATCTAGGCCAAGGACCAATCGAGGATAAGGGTTAATGAGACAGAAATAAGTGCCAGACGAAAGAAAATGAACACTATGAGAGTATCAACATTGATCAATAGTATGAACTGTATTTATATACTTTTGGTGCAATAAGTTGTAATCAGCATGGAAGCAGTTCCGCGTTATTGTGTTCCTCATGTGAGAAGCTCTTTTAATGAAGCTCTGTCCATGGAAATATTCCCTGACGCTTGGCATATGGAGGGAGAAAGGAAAGTCGTTTTCATTGTGGCAGAGAAACTAGTTGCACTATTAAAACTACCAGAGAGTTGCGTCCGGAGGGCGTCTTTATTTGCTTAAAAAAAACCAAAAAACAAATAATGGCTCGCTACCCATTCGCCTGCAAGCTTCATCTCTACACGCCATGAAGCGAAAAACTATCTGACCTACAATTAGGGGATCAGATAGTGTCCGTTGTACCGCTTCGGTGGGACGGACACGACAGCGACAGCTGGAGACCTTTGGGTTCGTTCTGTCCAACGGACGCGTAATGGTCAAACACGCGGCTGACAATTTGGACGATCGCCAACAGTTAAAAGTTCCAATGAGATTTGAAAGTAAGCGATCTATTCATGCGTTTAGGGACTAATACAGATAAACAAAACGGACATAGGAAGAATAGAAATAAAGAATTAAAAAAAAGCATAAGAAACTATGTCGGGAGATCAACAAGGAAGCACCAAAGAAGATATGTCGGTGCGTGCGTGTGTATAAAATACGGCGGATGGCCGGACTTCGAGGGTCACCGCACTTGGGATGGAAATGCTGGTCAAGATGTCTGGGGAGGAACAAAAACTGTTGGTTTGAAATCAAAATAAGAAATCAACGAAAATATACACTGGTGACGGAGATAGTGGCCTAAGATTATAAATTTGAACAGATGATTTGTTTATGTTGTTAAGTAGTGAAGAGATTAGGATTGAATGATACTAACGGCTCTGATGTAAGGTGATGGTGACTAAATAGTTAAAGACAAGGATTGACAAGCTGGGTGTGCCAAGTTCGAATCAAGTTCGTTCCACACTTTCATATAGGATGTTGGCAACCTTCACGTTGCCCCTCCTGTAAGTACCTAATGTATTTCTAGAAACAATTCTAACTAGATAGATATCGAGCAAATCAATGCCAACAATAGAATCATCTGATTCATACGAACTAAACGAATGAATGAACGGCTCTGATTGGCTGAATAAAGATCACATCTGCATTCTGAAATAGGCAGTAACTTTAAGGCAGTTTGTGAGTCTAATATATCAAGGATATGACTTGTCGCTCTTGAATCAGAAAATGTTCAGCCGAAATTACGGTCCTTGTCTTTTAATTTTTACCTTGCCCACACGGGGGCGCTTCTTTCCTTTGGTTGTTTATTAAATACAATCTGGAAAGTTAGTAACATGTTGCTTCGTCTTAGCATTAAATTCTACCAGAGTGCCTATTTAAAATTGGGAAACCCAGTCCCCATTAAAAAAGTGCTTTGGATTAGGACAAATTAAAGTTGCCTCAATATAGAAGGGTTTCTCCTTCATTAACCGAGGACAGAAAGGATTAAGTATAGTATCAGAACAGATACTACAATTTGTTTTTAGCCAAAACGTAGCTGTATATTGCAGACACTAGCGATTGGTCTCTTACTCCAAGGATGTCTAGATAACGAGATAATAATGTAAGCGCCTAGGAATCAAGTTTTCATTTGCTTCTTTATTTTTGTCATTTATTTATTTTCGTCATTTATTTATTTACGTCATATCTGTTATGTTTTTGATGACAAATACGACCTTATCATTTTCAGTTTCTTCTTTATTTTCGTCATTTATTTATTTTCGTCATTTATTTATTTACGTCATATCTGTTAATCTTTTGATGCAAACTACGACCTTAACATTATCAGTTTCTTCTTTATTTTCGTCATTTATTTATTTTCGTCATTTATTTATTTACGTCATATCTGTTATGCTTTTGATGCAAACTACGACCTTAGCATTATCAGTTTCTTCTTTATTTTCGTCATTTATTTATTTTCGTCATTTATTTATTTACGTCATATCTGTTATGCCTTTGATGCAAAATACGACCTTAGCATTTTCAGTTTCTTATTTGTTTACGCCATTTATTTGTTTTCGTCATTTATTTATTTACGTCATATCTGTTATGCTTTTGATGACAAATACGACCTTAACATTATCAGTTTCTTCTTTATTTTCGTCATTTATTTTCGTCATTTATTTATTTACGTCATATCTGTTATGCTTTTGATGAAAACTACGCCCGTAGCATTATCAGTTTCTTTTTTGTTTACGCCATTTATTCGTTTACGCCATTTTCTTACTTTTCTTTTTAAACTGCTGCTACTACTCTCTCTATTGTATTACCCCAAACAGTTTCTTCTCCCTATATTTCTCTTAACTCCCGCTACTCTCTTGTCTCAGACGCATTTCTCTCGCACACCCTTAAAAAAATAATGTGCAAACAAACCAACAAATATATCAAGGTTATATTATTATAAGAAAGCTCACCGACGTGTTTCCCGCAATTAATTAGAAGCTTAATATGATAATCATTTATGATGTTTTGTAATTTTAAAGTCACCATTTTTTTCTTTATTTACGTCATTTACTAATTTATATCATCCTTTTTACGCTGCTGTTTCTGCTTCTCTTCATCTTACTACTACTACTACTACTACTACTACTACTACTACTACTACTACTACTACTCGAATATTTTCCGTTTCTTCTTTGTTTCCGTCATTTATTTATGACATCCTCTTAGTCTTATATTGCGCTGTACCTACTACTACTATTCCTACTATTTTAGTCCTCCTATTACTCCTTCCTCCTTATATTCTTCTCTTTTTACCATTTCCCGCCTCATTTACCCTTCCTCCGACCATCTAAAACATTAAATGTGGGCAAACAAGACAATAAAGTGAATGAGAGAGAGCAAAACAGAGAGACAGATAGAGACACACAGACAGAGTTCTGTTGTGACCCCCTTCCCCCAAAAAAATGGCAGCCATGAAAACGTTAATAAAATTCACAGTTCTCTCTGTTATGATTTTGGCGCTGATTAGAACTTATCTGTGGATTGTGTTGATATACATTATCTATCAAATAACTTCACAGATAAGTAATCTTGGGTCATAGTCCGTTGAGTGTTAAGCCCATTTCAGACCACACCTTCTATTGATGAGACAGTTACCAAAGTGCCCCCAAAGTCATTTCATCGAATCATTTGAATTGTGAAAAGTTGTCCCATCCTGTTAGAACCACTATCCATCTATCATAATACATTAGCGTGTACCCAAAACTTCTTAACAACCACTAGTTTACTTGTACCAAATATAGTTCTATTTCAGAAAGAATTCTGAATTTTATTAACGATTCTATAGGTGGCAATTTTAGCGTCACCTTCTTGCTATTTTAACAGTTACATATGAGGTCACATCACCTCTAAAACAATTCTAAACAGACACCATTATGATAAGTTACACTTCCGTAAGTTTCTCTTCCATTCCTAAGTCTGTCAAATTTGAACTCTGATCCCTTTGACAACCGAAACCGTATCTATTCAAGGTCATATCAATATACAACAAAAGCGCAACAAAACCATGGCAGCTTAGAGATAAACGCATCCTCTTAATGAATAACGGTATGATAAAACTGTAATACTCTTTCGTTTTGAAGGAAATCACACAAGGAAAATAGGTTTTAGAAAAGTAATTATTAGATATGAGTTTAGCAAAAAGAAGGAAATAATAAGAAAAAAAGTAAATATATACCATTTGGTTAAACTATAAGAGAAGTTATAACTAAAGCACATAGCAAACTCTAGTGTTAGTAAATACAAGTAAATGCGACATTAGAATTAGGTAACCACGGGTATGGAATTAATGCACTTGTTTTGAAAAGGCATAGCAGAATAAACGTTGAAAGCTTTTTAAAATAAATTTACTAGACGTTTGATAAACAGAAAAGCAAGGCAACACAGAATTGTGACGTATAGCTTAGGAAAAGATTTTATATTTCTAGATATCCAGGCATTAGACTAAGACAGAAAAACAATTTTATTGAGGAACATGTTTGAGTAATAACTTTAGGGCAAGCGACAAAACACAGAAGATATATCTATTCCATTCTGTATTATTAATATGTTCAAGTTGCACTACATTCCGAAAAATATAACAAAGCATACGTGCAGTTTCTTTAACGTTAGGAGTCGAGGGAGAAAGTGAACTTTTTCAGTAACCAAAATAATGCTTCCTTTACTACTTTGAAGAAGTCGGAAATCTTCACTTAGCCTTACAATAATTACCGTCAGAAATTCTTAGACCACAACTAATATCGTCGACGTTTTCTTCTTCTTCTTCTTCTTCTTCTTCTTCTTCTTCTTCTTCTTCTTCTTCTTCTTCTTCTTCTTCTTCTTTGTCGTCGTCGTCGTCGTCGTCGTCTTTTTCTTTTTCGTCTTCTTTTTCATGAAAGCAGTAATACGTCTGTTTCTGTCTTTCTTTTTATGGACATGGTAATGGTAGTTATTAATGAAACAGCGCATATACGTTTTTGGTTTAATATTTTACTATTTTCTTTTTATTATTCAATAAATTTCTTGGCATCATGCTACATGATATTACACAATATTAATTTTTCCACCACCCGTTCACCGTGGAGAAGAAGAGAATGTCTCCGAAATACGTCCTTACACCCAATAGCCTGTGTCTCAACGTATCATCATCGACTTTCTTTTCTTGACGCCACTTCCTTGAAACGTTTGCTGAACTTCTAACGTTTATTTCTTAATCGAAATCTCTATTCTCAACGACAAATAAATACCCCACCTACAATATTACTACAATATAATTATCAGGTTGCAACAAAACTATGCAGCTGGTTGGTTCCCTAAATAAGCCTGCGAATGCCAAGTTTATACATATCGTTACGTTTTGAACGAAAACATGAACTAAATTATTTTCAAATTCATTGTGAGATTTACAGATCATCGTTATGATACCCTAGCCCTCACACTGCACCAAATAAGAAAAATGCACAAAATATGACTTGAAAATGATGTATCACCCATTATATTTGCTGAACCTTTTACCAACAGATTATTATATCATTTATTAAAACTTTTTTCATGTCAAACATGGCATATTGCCACTGAAGAGTAAGAGGGTACTATGATAGGGATCAAATTCATAGTGGATCAACCTGGGTGGGGATTTGGGCAGCAAGACGTATGTTCGCATTAAATTTAAATTTCTGCATGTTGGTACGGTCTGGAAAAGAAGTAGCAGGGAGGGATTTCCAAAGTCAAGCGATCTGAAAATTGAAGCTATTAAGGTAAACTTTATTGCGGAATCTAAGGACCTCTACAGTGAAGGGGTGGACTTTCACTGGTCGAAGGTATTTGCATTGAAGGAGTATATGTGCATTAATTTCGTCGCAGCACATTCCGTTGATGTAGTTGTAAAACAAGCACCAGTATGTAACATGGTGATGATGCGACAGGGGCTGGAACTAGGCAAACAGTGCGGAGCCTATTAAATTACAAAATATATTTTGCACCCCGTCCAAGAAATAGAGGCTAGTGGTTAGTGAGCCTCGCCAGTTGTTGTAACAATACTCCAGGAATGGGCGAATAGTGGCATTATTGAGATATAAAATACTGGCAGGTGTGGGAAGTTTTCTAGCCCGGAAGAGGGTGCCTACCTTCTCTGCGGCAAATTTGGCAGGATCTTATACGTACATATTCTATTTCATATTCCTTGAGAATATTAGGCCGATAAGTTTAAACGTTGAACTTTGTGGAAGTGTATAAACGGTCGTGACAACCTTGAAAAGTTTTCAAAACAATTTGGGTGGATTCAAATTTACTTCAAGAGAAAAAAGTCAAAACTGAGTTGAATTAGTTTTTTAGTTCAATACTTAAATACTCTTTACATATGTGGCATTGACTGTTTATCAACAGAAGAAAATAGGCCACAGAAAAGAATGGTTATTACATTAACGATTAAGTGTTGTCTATTGTTTTATTAAGCTTTATATTGGTCAGAACTTGTGTTACGACCTGCTACAATATCCAAGACAATGGTTTATATCTTAACATTGTGTTATTCCTGTATAAGGCCAGCTATAACTAACTATATACTTTTATTTCAATATAATAAATGTTAGATTAAAAAACTATGGAATTCCAATATAGAAAATAAGAAAGGATACTATTACGGTTTTTGCAACATAAAACATGATGTTTATTAAAGCTCCGTGTGCTCTCCATCGAGTTCAATGCATTTTGATACACTTTTAGGGAGGGATTTAGTGGCATATTTTGGCGTACAGCTTCTATGGCACTTGAGCTATGACAGCTCGGATTCGTTCATACGACGGGGTTTTAATGAGGAGATGTCGTCTTTGATAATGCCCCACAGAAAAAAGTCGGTAGAATAAAATCTGTCAAACGAGACGGCGATTGAAGCAGTCCACGTCTGCAAATCCATCAATTGGGCAGATTGTCGTACAGGAAAGTCTCAAACAAATGCAGCATAATGGGCTGTTGCCCCGTCCTGATAAACGTACATACCAACCAAACGTGCGGTTGCAATAACGGCAAACGTTGCTGTTGTAGAATAGCCAGATGCATACACATCTATAGTAATTTATGACAGACTCTGTATTAAGAGGTTTACATAATTAAATACAGACGAGTTAAACACATGTTTAGTAATACAAATTAAAACAAACATAAAACTATATTTTTAATGAAAAAATTATGAAATAAAATTCAAACAAAAATCTGCGGCGTAAAGGATATATGTATATAAAATCAGTTATAACTGACAGTCTTCTTGAGGTGGAAGGTTCGATCTCAAGTGCGAACGATACTAAGAATTCTTCCCGGTCATGTCTGACGGAAGGAGAGCAAGATAATCCCTTGGATTCAATAAAGGGTTCCGTCCGAAATTCCGTACAGCTTTCCGAGTTCGACAGAAAGATTCCCGAGTTCAACATGATGCACCTGAAGATCGGAGGTTACATCGGCGGAAACATTATGATAATAACACGCAAGATAAGAACAGTAGTCCGCATAATACAAATAATAAAATTTATTTATGTATTCATTCTTATTTTTGGACATCTCGCATTTTAATGAATATTCCCATTTCTAGTTTTAATAAACTTTCTTTTAATACATGCATAACACATACATTCACGTACAATCTAAAAGAATATATAATTTATAGATATACAGATCAAATTATTTTAATATTTCATTAGTTACCGACTATCAACTAGATGGTCGTAAGTTGAACTCTGGCATAGGGCAGACGGCTAGTCTAGCCGCACCGAAGAGCTGTGATACCGCGAAACAGTCTGTCTGTAAATTATTATATAAGCTTCCTCATCAGGTTGAGCACTGTGGTAAGTGATATCGTCAACAACTATTAGAAACAATGCAAAGCTCTTTGTAATAAAATAGAACCCTCCCTAGTAATTGTCAGTGTCAATATAAAGCATTGAGATCAATGCTTTATATTGACACTGACAATTACTAGATAGTGTTCTATTTGATTACAAATAGCGCTGCATTGTTTCTAATAGTTGTTGACGATATCACTTACCACTTGTGAACGGCGCCTACCTCGTATCTAAGTGGTTAGAGTCTCCAACTATCAACTAAATGGCCGCAGGTTCGATCACGGTTTTGGGCGGGTGCTAGTCTTGTTCCCTGTATGTGTGCGTTCACTGCATTGGCCGTGATTGTTCACACTCGTTGTGCCGGTCGAAAGATGTTGTGAGGTTTAGTCAGTGTTGCAGCAAATGATTATTATCCCAAGTATAATCACAACTCCAGACTATAAACAAGTAACATATTTATTTTTTGGAAGTTACAAATGAAACTCGTGTTTCGTAGCTTAAATGTCAGACTTGCAAACGGAGATATCTTATCCTTGCCACACTGAATCTAAGTCCCATCAATACAGTCCTTTAGCTAAGAGCACCAAATGGGTTCATCTTGCCCGGAGAGGCACTCAGCTCTTACTGATCCCGAGCTCTCAGACAAACAAGCTTCCTGCCATGTTCTACCCCCACCGCTTCCAATCTCCTGGGACAACCGAATCACTGGCTACGTGAGATATCCATTGAATATAACGACGCGCAGACAGAAGATTATCATGGAGACAATCTACTAGCATTACTTTGGGGTCTCAGCAGGATTCTGTCTTTCTGAGGCACTCACTTCACTTCAAAAAGAAATAAACTTCTGGGTGACAGAAAATAAAACAAAATATATGTTCCCTTTATTCTGTGCCCCTATTTTTATATTTACCGAGCATCTATCACCTGCACCTGTCTGTGGGGTTTTCCTGTGCAGTTCTAGGAGGTCCACCCTCCCAGGCTTTGCCTCCCCTCTTTGGGGAGGAGTAAGTTTATTGCTTACTGCCCGAGGCGCCCCTACCGGGGAATGCCGACGGGGCTACCCAGGCAATTTTTAAATGGCCAGAGTGCTCACTTTCTCGGGCGCTGGCTTTTCAAACCCCACTTACTCGACCCAAGCTGTGGTCACATCTTACTTGTGGGAGTAAGATAAATCTGGCCTTGTGCCTAACTCCTGTAGAGGAGTAAATAAATATCACCTGCACTATCTGCCATTCACATGAACTACTAAAAAAGGCAGTCTACTGCACTCTTTTACAGTCTAGCAGCACTGAAGAGCTGTAATATAGCGAAGCAGTCTGTCTGTGGATTACTATATATATATATATAATAGTAAATTTTCTTTTTTAAAACATTTTTAGCTACATATGTGCATACATATTTCAGCTACAACCTTATTTAAGCTAAGCTTCCCAAAGTCAAGCTATTAAAGAATGGTTCGACAAAGAACGTTCAGAAAACACAAAAAAATAGGTGAACATGTGACTGGAATTATTTTCGATTGAAGGCCTCTATTTTATTGTCTCAGTTTTTCATTTTAATTATTATTTTAATATATTATCTTTGTATTGATTTGAATGTTTTGGAATTCAGAGATTCGACCACTTGCGACACATTTTGACTCCGACAACGCTTCTCAGCCATGGAGCGAGGGGATGCTTGTTGGACCTCATTCGTCTCTAGTGTCAGCCGAATTGGTGTTAGTTCTTGGCCTTTTGGCTAAGATCAAAGTGTAGTATCTGTTCCGATGGATACTGCACCCCATAGACTGGTATTGTCTTGGCTTTCGGGGCTTGATTTACGCCGGTCTATGGGTGTCCTGTGCAGTTCTAGGCGGTCCACCCTCCCAGGCTTCGCCTCCCCTCTTTGGGGAGGAGTAAGTTTATTGCTTACTGTCTGAGGCGCCCCTACCGGGGAATGCCGACGGGGCTGCCCAGGCAATTTTTAATGGCCAGAGTGCTCACCTTCTCGGGCGCTGGCTTTTCAAACCCCACTTTCTCGACTCGACCTTGGGTCACATCTTACTTGTGAGAGTAAGGTAAAAACTAGCCTTGTAAGGTAAAAACTAGCCTTGTGCCTAACTCTTGGAGAGGAGTAAATCAATACTTATAAACGTACCCTAGCAATAATTACGGTTGTCATAAAGGAAACATTCAGTAGACCTTCTAACTATGTCTTATTTACTTGTCTTTCCACAAATGTAAATGGAGATGTAATGTCGGTTTTTACTGCAGAGAATTCAGCCAAAAGCAACACTCTAAACTGGAAATAGGAATAATAAAATGCCTTAGTCTTGGAGAATTTATTTTCCTAAAATTGAGAACATAAGCGATACTAAACTTTGAACTCAACGATAAACTCGGATAAAAATGAAATGAAAGAAAGAAGAAATATATCCCTAAATATTTTTTACCTCATAAGCAAATATTTACTTATAAGCTCGAGATGGCTAAGTTGACAGCGACACGGGGAAAAGACTCGGAATGGAGTATTCGAGTCTAGTCGGATCCATAGCATTAATTTCAGGTGATCCTTCCAGATTAAAAAAAAAGTATCCGGTATCAAAGCCGGATTAAAGCTGAACATATAGTCATAACATGCTGGTTGAACCGAACCCCATTTTTAACAGGATCAAAGTTGGTATATGTTCTGGTCGGTCCGAGAAAATCATCCGCCAGGCATTACCTCCTTATTTGGAAGGTCTTTGATTTATTACCGATAGTATAAGGCGCCCATCACTGGAAATGCTTACGGGACCGATCATGGGAACTATTTAGTATGTCTAGTAGAAAAAAGGTAAACATCAACGAAGATAGCAGACAAACGTATATTTGGGGGATACCAGGTCAATCAGTCAGCTAAACAAAGTAGTGAGAGACAGAATGTATTAGAGACAGTAAATAAAGGATAGGTCGTATAGTCTGCAGGATACAAAAGAAAACCTTTCATTATGATTTATCATATTTTATCTTTTATACATTTGCAATTTGTAAGTTTATATATTTCACCGGACGACTTTATAATATTTTTTATCGTTTGAGAAAATCTCGATGAATAACTACAACAACAACATCTACGCCTGACGATGTACGTTTGTTTGCATATCACTTCTTCAAACTAAAAAGCCGACGTACTGTTTCTCTAGAAATTATTTGCGTACCTCAAATAGCATTTTAGCAGATGAAACTCTAAAGAACACAAAAAACTGCCACCAATCATTAGCAACTAACAACATAGCAATCAATAACCGATCAACTATTTTTCTTTCTCTCGTCTAAAATTCTTCTTTTATATTCTTTCAGAGTCCTTCGTCCGAGTGCTTTAGAAATAAGATTTAACTACGCCTATGAAAATAGCAACACACACAACCTCTTTGTATATCAGCTGCTTCCATTTATACTACTCGTACTGTCTATTGCTGCTGGGCGTAAAAGAATGACGACAAACACTTATTCATAAAAAAATGTAATAGTATATTTTTATTGCTCGGTTGCGGTGAACAAGTATAGTGAGAGACAGAGATGTGGAGAGTGCACGGGAATTGACGGGGACTGATTTCTCAAATTCGCTAGCTAACAGATTTTGCTTGATCTTGATTTGGGTCAGTTTATATAACAATTTTGGACACCCACACATCCACAACTATAATATACATTCAAGGATTCTTCTATGCAGTCAAAATAGCCGCTACACCTTCCATTACTTTTTAGTTTATTTAGCGACAGGAGTATTTTCGTTTGCAGCTAACCTTTGCGATATTTCTGCTTCAAAGCACAAGGTATGTATTTTTCGGACAGATGTGTCTCTGTGTGAATCAGCCGGGTTTGATTCTTATGGCCAGTTACGTGTCTGTGCAAACTAGCTGGGTTTTATTTCTTCCAGCCAGATGCTATTTCTGCTACTTCAGACTTGATATTCACCACTTAGTTTTTGTTCCTTGGCCTATTGGCTACGAGCAAAGTGTAGTACCTGTCCTGATACTACACTTTATTTCTTTGTCCTCAGTCAGTTAAAGAGCAGTTCTTCTAAACAGAGGCTATTTAAATTTTTGTTCCTATCCAGAGTTCCCCTTTTGGGAAACTATATTTTTCCCACATTAAAATCACCCTGTGTTTAACTCCGCCCTCGTGAGTAGTCAAGTAAATGAAATTTCATTTATTTAGTGGGGTGGATGGGAGGTTCTAATCACGACAAAAACAGTTTCATAAAATCGTTTCATAGCGCCCTGTGCTTGGTGATGATTCAGATCGACTTATCTGTTTACCGCGATAAAACCATTTACTAACGTCCTTTGCTTGTTGATGATTCAGATAAACTGTTCCTTTTACCGCCATACAACCATGGCTAAGCATCCTGCGGTTTTGTATGATTCAAATGGACTGTTTCATTTACCGCCATAAAACCATGTCATAGTATCCTGTGTTTGGTGATGAATCAGATCGACTGTTCCGTTTATCGCTATAAAACCATGTTAGACGTCGGTCCTATGCGCATTTTAACTTAGATAGTAGATTTACGTTTTTGTTGGTAAAACTGTTAATTCAATAGAAAAATAAATAAGATTACAAAGAATATGAGTAGAAAATGGTTAGCGGGGAAGAAGGGTTAATCCTAAAACAGTATTCGAATGAGATAATCTATAATTCAATGCAGTTTTCAAGCGATAATCACAGGGAATAACACTGACAGTGAAGAAGATAAAAGTGAAGACACAATCTTCTCTGGGGCGTAGATGAAATAGTAGATAGGAAGTCACGCGCACCTGAGATTAAAAAGAAAAGGCGGAAAGAAAGAAAATATAAAGAATACAAAGAGAAAATAAAAGACATTCGATAGAAAGAAGGCTGAAAACAGTGGAAAGAATGAAAACTATTAAGTAGACAGAAATGATAGAAAGACAGAAGATGAAAGACGCGAGAAAGGGATAGAGAGAAAGAAAACAGATAAAGGAGACTACAAGGAAAGAAAATATACAGAAAAGAAACATATATAGAGACAAGAAAAAAAAATGGAAACGAATAAAAAATTAAAAGACATGAGAAAGAAAGAAGGAAAGAAAGGAACGGATGAAAAGAATAGAAATGAAAAAAGAAGAAAATACATTTGTATTCAGACAGGAAAAAAAGAAGTTAAGAAAGAAATAAATAAAGAAGGAAATAACAAATAGATGAAAAAGACGGTAAAAAGATATTTCGAATCGTACGACCGGTAGTGAATAGTCATATCTCTATGCTGATGAGTCTCGATTGAAAAGGTACGAAACGTATACGTACATAAACAATAACAAATATTTTATATTTGTCGCTCCTTGTAAAATAAGTAGAGCACAGCATGCCGTCACTTGCTTTATATGCATCATTCCTTCTTTTATAGAAGTAGAATGCCTGGACATCGTGCTGCTTTTAAATGTGTTAAATTATCATTGTTTATCGGCTATTCAAATATTGGCCGCGCGGTTAACGACGTTCGATTTAAGTTGAAAAATACTTGTAATCCAGGGTTTCGAATCGTACGACCGGTAGTGAATAGTCATATCTCTATGCTGATGAGTCTCGATTGAAAAGGGACGAAACGTATACGTACATAGATAATAAACAATAACAAAGATTTTATATATATATATATATATATGTGTGTGAGAGAGAGAGAGAAAAGCAAGACAGGGAAAAATTATTAACACGAGACAGCAGATAAATGAGACAATAATGAAAAGAAATAAAGAAAGAAAAGAAATAAGGAAAATATAAAATAGATGGAGATTAAAAGAAAGACATTTGTTTTTAATTTAGTAAAAACGAAGCAGATAAAGGTGAGAGAAATGAAAGAAATAAAGAAAGCGATAAAGAACATCAGAAATACATGTGAAAAGAAGTGAATAAAGAAAAAAAGAAATATAACATATATAAAATAATATATAACGGATGATAGAATACACGGGGATAAAAAATAAAGAAGAAAGAAAAAATTGACACAAATAAAAGGGGACAAAAAGACTAAAAGAGGTGATAAAGACACTAGGAATAAATTAGTAAAAAAAGAAACAGATAAAGGCGACAAGAAAGATAAACAGACAAAAGAAAAGAAAGTAAGAAACACCAAAATAAAAGGAAATAAAAATAAAAAAATAAAATAAAAAACAAGACGATAAAATACAATAAACAAAGAAAAAGAACGAAACTAAAATTCTCTGAAGATAAATATTTTGCAACTCTTCTTTTTTTCTTCGTTTTCTTCTTCTTCTTCCCATTATTATTCAGTACTTACTTGGAGTTCCCACACATGTTGTTGGATAATGGCACTATGGGAATAGACGTATCTGTTGGAAATCGTTGGTTTGACTTGCGCGAATTAGCGTGGGTATACCCGTGCAGTCGAGTGCAGAATAAGGGCTGTTCTCACAGTCAGAGTTAACAGACGTGACATGGTCCCCGCGTGACGAGACCTCAGATTAAGGGTACATTGTGCACCTACGAGAAGCTCTGTGACGTCACGGGCCTTTGCGTGGGAAGCAGAGGGATCCGTGACGTCACTCGTTCTTTGTGAGAAGCGAGGTTTAGCAGTCTGGGTTTTGGAGGCGAACCTATCACACGTGATTTTTGCCATGTAATCTCCAACTACATAGGGGAATTATTTCCTTAAGGAAATACATGCGAAAGATCTCTTTTCCCCCTCCACGAATGGTTAAGGAAATAATTGATAAGTAATTTGCTCTCTCTCTCTCTCTCTCTCTCTCTCTCTCTCTCTCTCTCTCTCTCTCTCGACGTTACTGAATATCTCCAAGCCGATAAATAACTAACGCCTGTAATAAAAAGAATTGAAAGTTAAAAGGATTGTTTTTCTTCGGAGTCAGACATGAAGTTTTGTTGTAGCGGTGATGTTCACGGCAGTACAGAAGAGAAGAAAGAAGACAGCCACTAGACGACATGCCCCTCCACGCGACTAGGAAAGAAGAGAGGGTACGAGAAATTTAAAGGTATGCAAACTATATGATTTTTGATGTTGAAAAATGACGAGTATTTAAACGAGGACTGCCAAGGCCCTTTCTGGGACGAGTATACAGAACGAGAAATGCTGTGGCCCAAGCAGAGGGGTTATGCAACAATGTTATCATCACTGAGTGTCACTTATATTCACCAGTTGTTTTCCCTAGAGTCTGATTAACAACACGTCTCCCCAAATTTCCAGTATTCTCTACCTCTTTCGATAACTATGGAGAATGATTTTGCGTTATCGCAACAGCCGCTTACTATTGATTTCTCGCTGGCAACGACCATTGGTCTTCTCTGGGATTTAGGTAACAATAAGTTTCCCAAAGGTCCCACTCTCCCAGTGGAGGTCTTTATACACTTCTTTATCCTTCACGACTATTTTGAGTGGTATAAACCGATGTTGGTGTTCTCATCTTTTTAGAAGGGGGGGGGGGGAGAGTTTCCGAAATTTTTTGCAGTTTTAGTTCCATTGGGTTTATGTGGTGGTATTTTCACTATGCTTTATTTTTTATTATTTTATCACTAGGAGTTCTCACACAGGTCATCAGTGATTGCTCACCGACAACCGGTGGTATTCTCTGGAGTCTGAGTGACAACAAGTCTCCCCAGATTTTCAGTATTCTCTACCTATTTTCAGTAGCCACCGCAAACAAACTTGCAATATCACAACAGCCGTTTACCATTGCTTTCTCGCTGGTAAAGACTATTAGTGGAGGTCTAGTCTAGTCTGTGCTGTCCCTCCTCGGTCTTCTCACTCTCCTTGACCCTATGCAAATATTTTGTGTAATGTCAGTCTAGGCTTGTACCATTTTTGTTTCTTTTTGGGGTGGGGGGTGGGGAGCTGATGGTGTTTCTTGCTATTATTATTATTATTATTATTATTATTATTATTATTATTATTGTTATAGTTATTATTATTATTATTATTATTATTATTATTATTATTGTTATAGTTATTATTATTATTATGCTGCTGATTATAATTATTATCATTATCATTATCATTATCAGTATAATTTATCATTATTATTATTATTATTATGTTACTGTTGATGATCATTGTTATTATCATCATTATCATTATCAGTATCATTTATTATTATTATTATTATTATTATTATTATTATTTGTACTCACTAGGAGTTCTCACAGAGACCATCGTCAGTGATTGCTTTGCTCACCGACAAAAATCAGTGATACTTCCTGGAGTCTGAATGACAACAAGCCTCCCCAAAATTTCAGTATTCTTCACCTCTTTTCGATAACCACCTCAAATGATCTTTCGATATCGCAATAGCTTCTTACCATTGATTTCTCACCGGTAAGGATAATTAATCATCTCTGGGATTTGGGTGGTGATAAACCTCCCCAAGGTCCCAATATTTTCCGCATTCTTCCAGTGGAGGTCTGGTTTGTGCTGTTCCTACTCGGTCTTATCCTCCTCGACCCTATACTAATATTTTGTTTGGTGTCAGCCTAGACCGGCACTATTTATTTATTTATTTATTTTTATTTAATTCTTTTTACTTTTTCAATTTTTTAATTTATTTCTATTAATTTATTTTCCCCCCTTTTTGGGGGTTGGGTGGGGGAGAAGGGTAGGCGGAGAGATTATGTTGATTCTTATAATTTCTGTTTATTGGTTCATTTATGTGTGGTGTTCGCTGAGGCCAGTGTAAATTATTGGAAGGGGGTATTATGAAGTGATGTTTCTTGCAGTTTCTGTTCCTCGGTTCGTGTTGCGGCGTTCTTCGTGTGGTTTTGTTTTCTACCTGTTGTAAATTCCTTGTGACTGGTTACCTTTTGTAGTTTATTCGGGTTGATTTCTGGATTTGCCTTACGATTGCAGCTGTTTTGATCATTGCCGTCCTTTGTATTGTTTCGATGGTTCCCTTGATTCCAATTTCTCACAGACTTTTCTCCAGTTTTTTTTGGGGGATTGTTCCTAGTGATCCTATGATTATTGGTATGATACTGACTTTCTTCATGCTCCATATTCCTTTCAATTCTCTGGCTAGTTCTGTGTATTTGCTTCGTTTTTTCGTCTATTTGATCTTCACTCTGTTGTCTGTTGGAACGGCGAAGTCTATGATTTTGCAATATTTTTCCATCTTGTCGATTATAACATCAGATCTCATTGTGGCAAAGCTGCTTTGCCGTTGGGAGACAATCTTGAGACCGTTGGGCGTTGTATATCTTTGCCGGGGGGGGGAGGGAATCTTTGTCGGAGAACCAATGTGGCACGATCCTATATCCTAGGGACGAATTGTGGCGAAATGTCGAACGGGAGACATCTGGCTGCATGTGCACGTAATTTACTCGCCGTTCCTACCAGTGAGCAATCATCGTTTAGGCGATCATTGCTGTCGCCTTCTCTTCTGGAACCGGCTAGATGGGAGGGACCTTCTGTGCTGCAAAAGAACCTTATTTGTAATAAGGAAAGAAACCATTTTTCCGTTTTCTTATGAAATAGATTTATTTCCACTGAAGACATTGTTAAACCAAAGTGGAACGCGTCAACGTGCGTGCGCTCTCTTCAAAGTTTTAGCCCGACTCTTTCGTTAAAATCTCTTTACCAGCTAAGGAGAGAGAGAGAGATAGAGGGAGTGAGAGAGAAGGAGAGAGAGACAGAGCGACGGAGAAAGAGAGAGAGAGAGAGAGAGAAAGGAAGGGGAAACAGATCCAGTCAAGGTACAACTGCTTCTTTGCGTCTCGGGTAATATGTTTTGTGTTTTCTCAAATATTCTGATCTGTGACTCCATCAAACTTGTCATTGAATTGGTTTGATATTTATAGTTCACTTGTCAGCTCTAGTGTCACGATAACACCGAGTACAGAATCTCTCTGTTGAACTTTCCTGCTTTCCCGAAATTTCAGCGCAAGTTTGGCACAAGACCCAGGAATGCAGATGGGAGCCCTCAGCTCCCCAAAAGCTCACGCATTATGTCACATCCTTGTTTGTATGAGCTTATCTGTTTGTATATCCATATCACAGAGGATTTTGTGTTTTTCATTTTCCAGTATTGTTTCTGGTTTATGTTTTTACCATTTCTTTGCGTTTTCGAAATTCAATTGTTTGCACAGTTTCCACTGTACTTCTTTTCCCACACAGTCATGTCTGTTCTTGTATTGTTTTTAGATATGCTACGTTCACTTATTATATGATTTATTGTTTCGTCTCTTTGTTCACACAGTCGGCATTTGTTGTTTTCCTGGGTTTTATCTATTTTAGCTTTAATGTAGTTTGCCCTAATCGCATGGTTCTATGTAACCATCAGTAAAGATTCCGTTTGTCTATTCAAGTTTCCTTTTCTAAGCCATGTCCAGCTATTTCCATTGGTTTCTTCTTTTTTCAGTCTTTTGAAGCGCCCACGTAGTTGTTTTTCTTCCAACTTTTCTTGTCTTTTGGTTACATTATCATTATTATTTTGATTACGATTATTATTATTATTATGATTATGATTATTATTAAGATTATGATTATCATTATGATTATATATTATTATTATGATTATTATGATTATTATTATTATTATTATTATTATTATTATTATTATTATTATTACGACGACGACGATGACGACGACTATGTAATGAGAATATGTGATATTTAAACTTTATCATGTTTCGACTTCACAAATGCGGAGAATATAGAATTATTCTATGTGGTTGCAGGCAAGCATTATACGTCAAGTGTTATGACTGATAACACACACGGGTGCATTTATTGTTATATAAACATTATATAACACGTACGTCAAAAATAAAAGAATAACTTAGAAATAGTTGGATACACTTAGATTTAGTTTATTAACAGCTGATCAGGGGCAAACATCAAATAGACGCTAAAGATATATCTAATGCAAACAGAGTCTAATGAATAAAATGAGTCATAAACAAAGAGTACATGATAATAGAAAATGCGTTGTTTCAGAGGTAAGAATTAGATCATCTGCGGATGGACGGGATATGTACATTTTTATATTAAAATCCCAACGGTGATAAAACAGCACTCTGGGTATGATGTACTACCGCGCCTTTAGTTTGTAGACTCTCGAAGTAGGTTGACTGAACCAGAAAGCTAATCTAACTGTAATATTCAACTTATGAATTTGTTATTGTTTTACTAGTGATAATATCAGCGTTTGTATTTTTTCAACTTCTTAAGCAGTTATTTAATATTTGGCGATGAAAAATCGTACAAATTTTCCAGGCAAGGAATCGTAGTCCGGCGGTTCAACTCCAGACTACAGACGGTATAATCGTAGCGTTTAGGTTGAGACAGTTCCTTGTACAAGGTCGATAAGCAAATATTAACATTTTAAAGATTATCCCCGTTTAAACGATATTAATTTGGTTCAGGATACCTCCAGTTTTTTGTGAAAGACGCAAACATTATATGTTCCGATTTTTTTGAATTCATAGGAAAGCCTACGCTGGTGTTTTTTTACTGAAGAATTATATGAGAAATACAAATTAGCGACGGTAGAAAATTAGGCAAAAGAAAAAACGTTGTTTTGAGATCAACTCCCAGAATGCATTAGAAATATTTAAGTATGTGAAGAAACATCATTTTTTAAATTTTTCATTTGTTTTATTTTAATTTGGTTCCTTCCCCCTTTTTATTTTTCTATTTATAATTTTTCCAAACCCTTTTTAAAGTGTTACAACGCCCGTTCTAACAGAAGAGAAACTACACCGGTTCTCACTATAAATAGTGCGCGTAGACAATCACCAGCGAGAAAAGGGACAGTATTGTAATTGTCTAGCCGAGTGCCAGTCAGTTTCCCTACCTTTGTACCTTTTATGTTAATACACTTGTTATCTTAACCCAACCTCGACTTGACTTCTTCTTTTTACTGTTGGACCACTTCACAACATAAATTATTTTGCGAATAGAACACTAAAAACTACCGAAAGAAAATAAATAAATATAAAAAACTAAAATAAAACAGCGAACTTCTTCCAGAAAGATCTACCTCTTTCATTTTAGATCAAATATGGCTAAGAGAGCCGGGCGGCGAATTTTTTATAAAAATATATACACTCAAAAGAACAGCGGTTTTCAATCTTGGTCCGCTCCAGGCTTGAAACCTATGGGACCATGTTGATTTGACCTGATTTTATGTATCGTTATTAAAAAAATAAATAGTATGCTATTATTGAATGATCGAGCAATCTTCTGGGTTTATTTCTACTAAACAATACAAAGAATTAGATCACAACGGATAGTATTAATGTAAAGAATAAATGTCGCTTTTGAACCCACGAAAATGTTTACCTCGGAGTGGAACAATAATAAAAATTGCCACAGTGTAGAAGGATATCTACGTCAATGATCGATTATAGAAAAGTGTAGTTCTGTTGGGCCGGGAAATTTGTTCGATCTGTAATCTATTCTCTGCTCGGTCATTGAAAGCAAAATGTTGTAGACTGCGACAATTTTTATTTATTTTGTTACTTAAGAAAATATCATAAATGTTGGAACATTTTTAATGTTATTTTGTTTTATCCCGGGGTAAAAGATCTAGGTGCTTCTACAGAATTTGAACCGAACCAAACAGACTTTTGCCGAAGTAAACTTTAAACTTAGATTAAGATTAGTTAGGGTTAGTTTAGTGTAAAAAACACAAGACAGTTCGATACAAATTGTGTAGAAGTACCACGATAGTTTTTTTTGTAAATAAAGTAAACGTAGACATATTTTTATATTTTTAATTTTTAGTCTTGTTTTTGTTTTGTTTTTAAGCGAAGTGTTAATTTTTTAAATATAATTTTATTTAAATAAAAATGAAACCGTAAAATAAACTTACTTTGTAATCATTACGAACGCGAGAGGTGTAGGAAGAGTAGCAGGAGGGCTTGGGCTGGCTGACGGTGATACCCAAGAAGTTTTTTTTTTACTTCGCGTTGTAAACATAATTTTCTATAACGTGTATGAATTAGGTTTGAAGTAAATATGTAATTACTTACGAATAATGTATATTCTATTAAATAAATCCAAGTTATGAAAATATCAAAGCGTTCCGCGGTATTATGAATGTTGTTTAGTGATCGATGATCGGCTGGTTTGCGAATTTTGAAACCGGTGTTTCCGTATTTTTTTTTTCAAATAATAGGTCGGCTACGCTAGGCGGTGTATTTATTTAGTTTTGTGAGAGGACTTAATTGCTAGCGGAAATATAATTTGCTACCTTCTCTTTGGTTTACTTTTTGGAAGAGGCTAAGAGGGGGACTAAAAATAATGTACATTGTTTAGGTTTTAAAAATAAGTTAACTTTTCTTGAAACACGAACGGAGGTAGTAGTCGATTGAAGTGATCTATTTCGATGCGTTTGATGCATTATTTTTATTGTCTACTCTAACTGATTTATAGGGGAAAAATCAACTCTATTATATATATATATACATATATATATATATATATATATATATATATATATATATATATATATGTATTTTTGTTAAATAATAACGTCTGAGTTAAAGTTTAAGTGTAAAAAAATATGTGTTTTTAACTCAGACGTTATTATTTAAAAAAAAACTCAGATGTTATTATTTAAAAACAAAACAATAAGATTCATTTCGATCACCTTAGTTAAATATAAGATTTTAATTCCTTCTCGCTCTGTAAGGGGTGTTCAGATTGGTTGCAACCACCACTCTCTCTGGTTGTATTTGAATTGTTGAAGGTGAATTCAGTTTTCTGTCAGTCTCAAAAATGTAATTGTCTAGTTTGATGCTTGAGGAAACCACAAGGTTGAAATAAATTATTGCATCGACAATCATGTAATTACGTGTTATTATATGTTATGTTATTCTTGCTCTGTTTACCACATTGAGCTCTCATACCCGGATTTCTTCCTGGAATTATTCCATTATAACACAAATATATATATATATATATATATATATATATATATATATATATATTAGTAAAATGTTTCCACTGTATAGAATGCATTTACATTTTGTAATTTGAAACGGTTTCTGAAACCAGTAAAATGCAGAGGTTTTTCTTAAAATATACATATTATTTATTTAAATTAAAATTTTCGATTCACACAAGAATCTTTATCAAGATAATAGACAATACTTTTTTCTTCCTTTTTTTTTAAAACGACATGGTGTCGCTCGATTTTGTACTTCAGTTGTTAACGAAGCTCAAACACCACTTGTGGACATTATTAGACAACGAGCTTCGTTAACAACTGAAACACAAGATCAAGAGACACCATGTCGTTTTCAAAAAAAGGAAGAAAAAAATTGTCTATTATCCTGATGAAGATTCCTGTGTGAATCGATAATTTGAATTTAAATAAATAATATGTTTATTAAAAAAAACCCTCTTCATTTTACTGGTTTCAAAAACCGTTTCATATTACAAAATTAAAATGCATTCAATAATATTGCTTATTATCCTGATGAAGATTCCTGTGTGAATTAAAAATTTGAATTTAAATAAAATATAAGTTCATTAAAAAAAAAAACCCTCTGCATTTTCTGGTTTCAAAAAAACCGTTTCATATTACAAAATGTAAATGCATTCAATACAGTGGAAACATTTTGCTAATACTTATAACGTGCGAGGAGAGTACACACAACACTTGTGGACATTATTACACAACAAGCTTTGTTAACAACTGAAGTACAAGATCAAGCGACACCATGTCGTTTTAAAAAAAGGAAAAAAATGTTCTATTATCCTGATAAAGATTCCTGTGTGAATCGAACATTTAATATACATAAATATAAACACTTACATCCTTTTTTAAGCCAGCCATGTTAAAACATAATGGAAAAATATCGATTAATTTTGCTATTTTAATACTGATACAAACGCTTTGTGGTATCTCTGGCTTGTTTAGGACTCTGCTATCTGACTGTATTATTGCCGAAATATTTGATGATTTTCTTTCTTATTTGGACTGACGAAGTGACTTAATAGTACAAAAGCTGTGTTTCAGAAACGATCGTACACTAAAACATTGTTGATGTTAATTTTTTAGAACTAACTTAATGATGAATATGTCATAATTTTGTATATTTGTAAGTTATTATATATATATATATATAATATTTATAAATAAATATTTAATAAATATTTTAATACCTACATACATCGATGTTTCATGCTAACGCAATCTTCAGTGCAGGAACTAATTGTCAACGGTCGGTGGGCGCGAACCCAGATCACAAATCGCCACTGATTCGTAGTCGAGAGTCTTATCCCATCGGCCATAGCCAAATAGAGAGGAATTTAAATGTAAATAGCGAGTCGGCGGCTAGATTTACTCAAGCAGTTTAGAGTGATCTACGAACGGCGTTCGGATCGTGCATATATATATATATATATATATATATATATATATATATATATATATATATATATATATATATATATATATATATATATATACTATAGACGACCCGTGAACATGTTCTCTGTTGTCAGTATCTAGTTAAGTTAAGAAAACCTTTTCAAGTTACCCCAAGCGTACTATAATAACAGAGCTGCATTTCCCGCTTAAAAATGTGTACATCACCTTTCGTTTAACCCTGTGCGATATTAAACACAGTCCTGTAAATATCAGCATCGAACCTCTTTTTGTTGGCAAGACGAACGGAAAAGTTGATAACATTAGCAAATGAAATTTCATTTGTTTCTCTGTCCGGACAGCGGACACAACTGGTGATTGTCTACAGAGTTAATCCTATTTACTCGTAACGTTGCGCTCTCTCTAAATTCTTTCGGAGGCAAGACGCAATAATAACATTAAACAGCACCAATCAATATCGTCTCGTTTTATTGTAGGTTAGAGTGAATTGACCTCTTTTTCAAATAAAGTGAAAACCGCTGCGTAAAATGAGTGGGTAGACCTGAATTATAAGTGACGTTTATTAGTTATACTTATAGGATCAAGAGAGTTTCTTTATACCTGGTATATGGTACGGCATTAGCCATGCGCTGGTTGAGCCGGCTTCCTGCGGAGGAGGAAGTTTCTAGGGAATATTAAATTCACAAGCGGTCTCTATTCTGATGTATATCCAAGTCATAGGGGAAAGGACGTCAGTTTTTTTCTTCAGTTTTTGTCGGGAAGCATCGCCATCATTAGACATACAGCGCTTGTATTCCCAAAGTGTTACCCATCTGATACTGACCAGACTCAACGCCGCTTAACTTCGATGATCTCACGGAAACAGCGTGATGACGTGATTAGTCTGCATCTTTATACATCGCCAAATAAATTCGCGCATTTAAAACGACGAGTGCTTAAAAAAAACTTTGCCATAGTTTTTCAAAATATTTACCCCAAACTCATAGAATTAACTGATTGACACGACTGAACCCCAATCTGGTTAATCCCTCTAACACAGTCATAGCAAGAGCTCGTCTCCTTACAACCACTGTAAAGTACTTTCCTTTCTTCCTCTGTATATCTCAAATCAAACGGGATTTCCATGAACAGAGTTTCTTTTCAAGAATTTTCATTTGTATAAAACATTGCTATGGTAATGCCTCCCTGCAGACTACAACATGGTCGTCTACAAGTCTGGTGTAAATCAATACTTGTGAAGCTCTCCTCTTAAATAATCAAATGTTGCCCATTCTATTCATCGTTTTAAATCATCTCATAGTATTTTTCATACTCTAACTAAAATCTCATTAACCCTTTCCTCTAGTCGCTTTTGGCCTTGATACATAATTACTCAGTGGTATCCCCAAATAATAAAAAGAAATAATTCATCTTATTTTGATTGGTAGGAAAATACTTTGTGTTTCGCTCGTATGAGTGTGGAATCGTGGTGGGAGGATAACTTGTGTTTTGCTCGTATGGGTGTTAAATTGTGATGGGGATACTTTGTATATTGCTCATATAGGTGTGAAGTCGTGGTGAGAGGATAGTTTGTGTTTCTGTCGCATGGGTGTGAAACTGGTTGGGATACATTGTATATCGTTCGTATGGGTGTGAAGTCGTGGTGAGAGGATACTTTGTGTTTCGTTCGTATGGGTGTGAAGTCGTGATGGAGGGGGTACTTTGTGTTTCGTTCGTATGGGTGTAAAGTCGTGGCAGAAATATACTTTGTGTTTCGCTCGAATGGGTGTGAAGTCGTCATGAGAGGATACTTCGTGTGTTGGTCGTTTAGGTGTGAAGTCGTGGTGGGGGATACTGTATGTTTCGCTCATATGGTGTAAAGTCGTGGTGGAAAGATGCTTTGTGTTTCGCTCCTATGGGTGTAATGCCGTAGTGTTCTGCTCGTATTCGTTTGAAGTCATGGTAATAGGATGCTTTGTGTTACGGACGTATGGGTGTTAAGTCGTGGTGATACGATACTTTGTATTTCGCTCGTATATGTTTGAAGTCATGGTAGGAAGACACTTTGTGTTTCGCTCGTATGGGTGTAGTGTCCTGGTGGGAGGATACTTGTGTTTCGCTTGTATGGCTAAGAAATCGTACTAGGACCAGGCTTAGCGTTTCGAATGTTTGTTTGTGAAAAGGTGACGTGGCCGTCGACTATATAATAATCGCTATTTCAAATAGCAGTCGTCGTAGCATTAGCATTAGCGACCAAAACATTGATGGACATTCTTAATTAGAATTTGGTGAAAAAGTTAGACACAGACTGAAATTTATTTGTAATGAACATGGTTTAATTGCAAAACTAAAATTAATTTTATTAACGAGTCCATAGATGGGATTTTGTTTGTCTCGTTATTATGGACCTGTCATATTGCAGCGAGTATAGTTATTCATTTGAATACTACAATGTTGTCAATGTTAATTTTTATACCTCTCTCTATGAAGTGAGTATTGTTGCAACATCTGGGCTGGTGCACCAACCACTAGATTTGTTACATTTTCGTTCGTCAGATGTTCAATACTCCTTATTGGAGATGTTGCATTTCTGTTTACTCCAGGGTATCAGCTTTTCATCCATTCGTCGTGTTGGCCGGTGTCCACCATCACTATTGTAAACCACAAATCTAAGTGAATGCCGTTTTTGGATTTCGAATATTTATTAAACAAACAGACAGCTTACATGGGAGAGAGATAGAGAGAAAGAGAATCACTGGAGAAATTTACTCATACTATCTTCGTTACTGGTGTTCATGTATCCTCCCCCCTGCCCCGCTTGGGGTTAGCGGGAGTATAGTTTTCCATAACCGTCTTCCTCAAGCGTCAGGAACAGAGACGCTGAAATCAACGCTGCCGGAAGTGACGTCACTTCCCTTCTTTTGCTACTCATACCTCCTACAAGGGCGTCGTCTGTAATTGCAACCGCCGCCATAATCTGACAGCTTTTCCCTGTTGAATTTCCAACCTAATACGTTCCGTACTCTCTGCCAAGCTCTAGCCCAAGTCGCATAGTTGAAGTATTGCTTCTCTGTGCTTGTTTTACAAGTACTTGTATAAAATGTGCTCCGATCAACTTACTGCATTTGTAATCACTCAACGTAATTATCCCCGAACTACCCGAATAGCAGAAAAATCACACCCCTTCACTTCAAGAGGTCTGTTAAGTCCAGAAGATTTTCCTACTGTTTAAGGCAAATGCTTTTATACAATTCGAGGATACATCTTCGACTATCACAATAAAAGTCTTGGTCATTTTGAAGCTTGTGATTTTCTTCCTGTCTTGCTGAGGTATGTTTCTGTGCAGTCCTATGAGCTTCTTCTTCTCAGGCTTTAATTTATCGCGCTTTTAGAAGGGGTTAGTTTATTACTAATCGCCTGAGGCGTAACTACCGAAGAATTCCGACGATGCGGCTCGGATATTTTTTCTAGGACAGAGTTCATTTTCTCTAGTGCGCTGTTTTTTTTAATCCCCACTTTGTGTATAACCCTCCTACAATAGGAGGGACGTAAATAAAAACATCTTTCCTCGGGCCGCTTGATTTTGCAATTCCCTCTCTGCTCCTTGTTTCCCGACCATATCAACATGCAGAAATTTAAATATAACGTGAAAAGATATCTTGCTGCCCAGCTCCCCACTCAGGTTTCCCTCCCATAAATCTGACCCCCTTTCACAGTAGCCCTTTACTTTTCAGTGACAATATGCTTTGATTGGGATGAATAAGAATAATAAAAAAGAAACCTTAAAATTGATGAATATTGAAGTATCGTTACTTGAAAAGATTGACCTTTAACAAGAACGGGTCTTTGTACAAGCCCACCATTGAATCCGCGCGTCTAGCGATGAAAATGCTATTTCAAACAAGCGTGGCAGATCGACGATAACTATTTGAAGCTTTCACGTCACTTCTACAATGTGTACACCTTTTGTCATAACCACTTAAGTAGAAGCCCTTATGATTTTCCAAGGATCGTTTTACTCGATTTCTTGAATGGAACCGCTCTTATGTTGTCAGCAAATATCCCTAGTTCCGTGATTATATGTTTCTGTTGAATCGATGGCTTGTTTACAAATGTTCATCTGACGTAGGCGCGCATCAATTGACCACGCGAAATAACGCTAGAATAACAACACATATGAACATGTGCTTCTCAGATTAAAAAAAAGAAGGCTTATTTTTGTAGCTAAAGAAAACATCCGTCTATTTAATCTACGTGTTTAGCGAACTAAACCTTATTTCAAACTAACGTGTGACAGACCAACGAAAACCGTAATTCAAACTTAAGACTAAAAGCCCGACAAAAAAACGTTATTAAACTTCAGGCTCATATCCCATTTTACCTGGTCTTGTGCCTAACCTCCTGGAGAGGAGGTAAATAAATCATATCCAATTTTCTTTCTCTCTTTCTACTTCTCTGATATATATCTCTATTCATATGAAGTTAGTTATGTTTATATATTTATAGATTTTGATCTACAGGATTCAGTCTTAAACTAATTTAACAATGATTATTAATATTAAAAACAGATGTTAGGCGTAAGGTTTTATAACTTGGGATATATTTAGTTTAATTTAGTTTCATGCAAAGGGGATAAAAAGGGTGTGGAAGTCTTTTCGTACAAATTCAGTTACCCCCAATTTTTGTAAAATTTTAACAATAGGTAGTGGCATTATCAAAATTTTAGTTTTTTTTTTAGAGTATTTTAAGGATTTTCAGAGGCATAATATAAAAACATCCTCCTATTTGAAAATGAAAATATTTTAGATTTGCACTGAATTTTATCCCTTAAGACTTTCAAAGCTAAAACCTGAAATTTTAGACATTTTCTAAATTTCTAGAATTAAAACTATGTAATGTATTTTGATCAACATTAGAATAAAGATCCTAGACATAAGGTCCAGTATCATTGTATCTTGTTTTAATCTTCATAACGTAACATAAAAGTGGTGCAAATGGTCTGTTCGGGGAATTAATTTTACCTATCCTTGGACGGGTTTCCTTCTAGTACACACACACGCACATATGTCTAAATAAATACACGCGAATGTTTTTTAATCTATCCTACCTATATTAACATCCAAAACTGACTAGGCTTATTTCATTCTAATGTTGCAATACATTTTTTAAATAACGTATATATAGGAATCTAAATATATCTCAAACAAATCTCGATATTGCTCATTTGCATATTTATTTATTTTTATGTATCTAATGAATTAATATTTTCTAATATACATTTCAATTTGTATTGCCAAATCGTTTTATCTATAGTAATATTATTTTAATTATTAATAACATTATTTAAATATATTCTATTTAAAAAATAGATAGAGTTTTTAAACACTTTTAGAATTTCATTTTCAAGGGAGATAATTTACATGAAACTTCCGTCAAATGTCGCTGAGATGTGGAGAACAAATACTACAATCATCCCAGGAATAAACTCCTCTGTAAGACGTCAATATTTCTTCCTGAAATATTATAAATATACATAGTCTAAAATTTAAACCTTTTTCACTTAAAATGCAAACCAATAACATTGAAATTTCTGTTTAAATCGTAAGGTTTTATTTATTTATTTATTTATTTATGGGTTTCTTTCATTTCTTAATAAACCCCCCTCCAATAAATAACTAATTATTTAGAGAATCAGCCGTGCTGGCTTTTCCTTTCTTATATGCGGTTAATTCCTATTTAAGTCACCTAAATTATTTAGAGTGAAATAGGTTTCCACATTACTTATACACAACTTATATATATTAAAAAAAAACTTAAACCATGTTTTGGTAACAAAAAAACAACTCACGGTTTTTAATGTTTTATTTGTTATGCCAAATCTCATCGTACACGTGTAACGGCGAAATAAAAATTAAATCGGAAAAATATAGTCGCCATCTAAACAAGTCGAGAAAGACGATAGCTAAGGAAGAACTATAATTCAAATTTATAAACATGTTTTTTTTTAACTAGAAAATTATGAAAGGAACTTACCGTTCTTCCTTGGTTATCATATTTCTATTCATAAATAAAGATGGTGACTATATTTTTCAGCCCAATTTTCACTTCGGTGTTTAACGTGGACAACAATTATGTAAAATAAAATAGAGAGATTTTATTAAAAAAATGATAGTGTTCAAAAACTTATCTAGAATTTAATT
>OY744541.1:43547862-43570362 GCA_963556195.1 Sepiola atlantica | reverse complement strand
ATATATATATATATATATAGATTGTTTCGCTGTATCACAGCTCTTCAGTGCGGTTAGACCAGTTATATATCTTTGTAAGATTAGTGAGAGAGAACCCCAACAGAGAGCTCGATTAGTAAGACAAATTCAAAGATAAGAGCGTGACATTTATTAATATATGTATCACAGAACTTCATCGGTACCGTCGGTTTCAAATCCAAAAAGGGAAAACAGTACGTGACCGCCCTCTATGGACTCTCTTTAGCCTCCGCTTTTAGATTAGAAAATGTGTAAACAGTAAACACCTTGAAAAACTTGGCGGAAAGGGAAAATAATGAAAACAAAAGACAAATATTGGGGATCAGCTTCGCGCATAGATTTTACGTAAAATGATCCTCTATTTCCGACCCATTGTAGCGTTTTAGGTCAGTTAACCAAAATTATTACTTTAATTTTTTTTCTACGAGAGATATATTCAGTGCGGTTTGGGGGGAATTTGGAGAAGAGGGCGATTACGTATGGTTTTACAACACTGCCTCTTGGGCTTACGGTGAATAGTAAAAAAAAACATTTAGTTATCTACCCTAAAAAGTTAGAATAGTCCTGAAATGGGGGGATCAATGTACGTTAAATTTATATACGAAGTAGATGCCAAACTCTAAAGTCGAAAATTATTGTTTTTTTGTTTTTGCTTTTCCACCAAATCGCTTAGGGTGTTTACACGTAATTTCCCAAAAGAAGTAGAATCTCATTTTTTTAGGGGGGGGGGGATAGTTTAGGGTTAATCTACAACTTTTCTGTTTTTCGAGTGCCCTGATAACGATTTTGGCATTGCAAAACACTCTATTATATCTACTACCACCTCTAACCCTAAGTCCGGGTACTCCTTTAATAATCTAGCTTAAATCTAACTTTAACTACTATTATGATTCATTTGGGCTCTTAAACCAAAGAAAAACATTATTTTTCGAACGCACCTCTAAATAGCAAAATATTCCTTATTTTAATAATATTATTAAACAATGTATACGTGATTTACATTATATTTTTTATTTCGTATTAGTAATCGAATATTTATTGACAAAAAAGTGCTTCTAAAATTTTTTTACCGTACCTAACCACGTCTACATGATATAATCGACTGTTGCCGATATACAACTAAGGTTAGATTTCCAGTGACTTTGGTTAGTAGCCTTGGTTAGTAGCCGACATTTGACGAAATATAACTTAGTTTAGGGTTCGAGTTACTTTTTGGACTAAAGCAAAACGCTTTTACAGAATTTGAACCGGACCTAACCAGTGCCGCCGTGAGATAACCGACTTTTGCCGAAATAAACCTTAGGTTATGCTTAGTTTACGATTAGGGTAATACAAAAAACAATCCCGTTCAAATTAGTTAGTACAAAAGTACAAAACATAACTTACAGCAAGTTTCAGCATACAGGTGAAACATCGAAGTTAAAACTCGGCCACACAAATATAGTAGACATCTTTAGGAAACTGGAGCAATTTCTATTTTTGTTCCAGTACCAAGTGCTCCTTTTCGTCGGTGCATACATTTTCAAGTATTAAAAGCCGATCTTTGGTGTAAACATTGAAATTATCATATGTGACCCATTTGCGTTCGGTCGGCTGTTTAATTCCTTCTTTTATATTCCTCCCGGACAACGCCAGGAAACGGTCCCATTTAGTATATAATAAATATTTGTTTTATCTATATACGTATAGGTTTAATACTTACGGAATCGTCAGTGTAGAGAAAATTGCTCAAGGCGGTCGGATTAATACCTCAGAACTAGTCATGTTTATAACTCAAATCCCGACGTTTTACCCCTCACGGCCATCATGAACAACTACAACCCCTCCCTCCCACACATATATATATATATATATATATGAGTAAAAATCAGTAAAATTAGTAAAAATCAAAAAAATATGTTATTTTGAAGTGAGTTTTATGGAAACGACAGGGTTGACGTTTGTTTACTTTTCCTTAAATTGTATACGTTGTAAAAAGAATAACCGGAGAAGCGTTTTCCTTGAAGTTATCAACATCAGAACAAATATGTTGCGAGATAGGCAGAAAGAATCGTATGGATAAAAATGTTTTGTAAAAAGTACACTCAGAACGTTAGTACATTATATATATATATATATATATATATATATATATATATATATATATATTTCTTTTCAATTTTCTTATCATTTTGTTTTTGCTGGGGATGGGACATCTTACCGGATGCCAGACATTCACCCGATATTTCAGAGACTCCAACGGAGAGATCTTTTTAAGATAGACAGTAATTCAGTGAGAGATGGGTCACAGCACACAATTCGAAAACTAAGGTTATTTTGTGTGATAAAAATGTATAAGAAATAACCTTAGGAAAACCAACGTTGATTAACTCAGCTTTAATGTAATAATAAATAAACAAAGAGAGAATAAGAGAGAAAGAGGGATAGAGAGAGAGAGAGAGGAGAGAGAGATAGAGAGAGAGGAAGAGCATACATCAGTAAGAGAGGGTGAGAGTGGTAGAGCGGAACGTGGAAAGAGATGGATCACTTGGTGAGTTAATATAAAATTTTGGTCAATTCGAACAATTATATAACATTAAATTTAAAAAAATCTCAAAAGTGAGGAATAGTTTAACATGTATTTTGTGCGAGTCAAATATCTAGGTAGAACGCATTAGGAAAATAAACGTTGATTAACTCATCTTCATCATAATAACAGAAGATATATATTATATATACTCTATTGTCTAATATCAACGTGATGATATATGTTTTTAATATTGGAAATTTATTTCCGACAGTACATTATCGATGAATTTGCAATTTTTTGTTGATGCTATTTTTTGCAGATAGAATTATTAAACCAACCATTTATTTAGTCTGCGGTGTTGGGTATGAACAGAGACTATCACGAGTCTCATTCTTCACTTTTCACCCCGCGGACTAAATAAATCGTTTGTCATTAATATTACTCGCTCAAACAATAACATACTCAATAAGAGATGTATATATATATATATATATATATATATATATATATATATATTGAAACCCCGTCAAAATGGGCACTGTAAGTGTAGTGTTAACACAGCATGACGTCGCTAGCTAGAAATGCATCGTTCCTTTCATTAAGTCGAACGCTCTTATAACGTCAAGCCGCCGGATAAAGTGTTAAAATTATCACTGTTGGCCGAGTGGTTATGGACGTCGGGAGATTAGTCATAAAAATACTCGGAATCCGGGGTTTCGAATCGCATGACCAGTAGTGTATAGCCATATCTCTATGCTGATTAGTCCCGATTATACAAGACGAGACGTATACGTAAATAGATAATAAACAAAAACAATATTATATATATATATATATATATATATATATATATATATATATATATATATATATATATATAGTCTAACAATATTATTTAGCCGTAATTGAACATTATAGCTTTATTTATTTATTTTTTTGACGTGATTTTCATGTGAAATAATTTCGAAATGAAAGCGTTTGGAAATCTAACGTTCAAATTCAAATTCTTGTATAGTTAAGTCTCGCATTCAGATGTATACATACGTGTACGATATTAGGATAGAAATACACTTCTGACGAGCAGATATACGTTCCCGAATTCATAACTGTCGGTTATATATATATATATATATATATATATATATATATATATATATATATATATAATTTAAGTTTAATTTATATATATATATATATATATATATAATTTAAGTTTAATTTATATATATATATATATATATATATATATATATATATATATATATATATATATATATAAATTAAACTACTATATCGTGATGACTAAATGCTCGATATAGTAGATAGAGCAATGATATAAGAAAATGGACGAATACAAAAAATTGGATAAATTATAATATTTATCAATTCATCAAGTATTCGAACAAGGAATATAAAAATGCTTATATTAAAAAATCAATGGATTAAAGAACATCATTTTTTTATTCCTTGTTTGAATACTTGATGAATTAATAAATATTGTAATTTATCTAATTTTTATTTTCCTCATTTATTTTCTCATATATATATATATATATATATATATATATATATATATATATATATATATATAAAACACATACACGCTTATTCTTATGTATAGAACACACATATATATATATATATATATATATATATATATATATATATACACACAAACATATATATATATATATATATATATATATATATATATCTATATAAGAGGATTTAATGAATTAAAACATTGAAATTGTTCAAAGAATTAGAACAACAAGTCTAGTATGGTTGTTTCCAAAACATTCTGGAAATACTTTATTTTTTATTTGTTATTTTTCTAAAAATTAACAAAGCCACTCCAAAACGTCTCTTTATCAGCGCCTTTAGCATTACATCTTACAGAAATTCAAGGAAAAAATAACAAGCTCGTCGCAGAGGAACATCAGGTTGCCAGGAATAAATATTCCACAATTCCTAATGATCCATTCATAGATTTGGGAGATTCTCATAGTCTGTTCAACGTCACAGCCCTTCATTATTGCCTTTATTTTCTTGCGACGTTCCCGTCAGCATCGCAGTAAACTGCACGATAACAAACTTCTCTTTGAGGACGAAGGTGTTTCAAGTTTTGCATTTGAAAGAATATACCAAGAATACGGTTTCCCTAGCTATAAAAATATAGACACAAAAATAATGGCCGCAATCTTACAATAACATACAATCATACAAATATATATATTCGGGGAGGGTAGATTCTCAAATCTTATCAGCTAGAATCTCATTGAATGTTTTGCTCCACTTTTCAAACTTTGAGTAGTGGTAGCAAAACAATAGCACCTTCTTTTGTGCAACAGTCAATGGTTAGGCTTTTAAGTCTCTTATGTTTCTTTTTGTTGTTGCTGCATTTGATGGAGATGGGGTGCCAGGACCTTTTGTCTCAAGGCTTGATGGCTGACCCTGGTTGGCCTCTGTATTGGCTGGAGCACCCGTTCCAGAACAGGAAGATTTACACCGTTGCTTACATCTTCCCGCCTGGTGTATGAACGGGTTGATGGGCCCTTTTTATCCTGGGTGCCGGCCTGCCAGTATTTATTTTTGTTTTTATTCATATTTTTTATCATTTATTTCCTTATTATCAACGGCTTCTAATTCATTATTCGAAACTGACCTCTATTAATAGAGGGGGTGGCCCCGTCCGCAATTCGGGAGAGGTGCTGGATGGCTTGAATAGACAGCACACCATTTGTTTATTAATATTTAGTCAAGTAAAAATTATCCTCATGTCAGATCTATGACAAACGTCTGTACAGAGAGACCGAAGACCCCCGAGGGTGGTGTCTAGTAGGCAGTCAAGTTCTATCCCGGCATTCAAGTCCTCCCCATATATATATATATATATATATATATATATATATATAGTAAGCAATGAAAATATATATGGCAATCAAGCTACACAGAGGCTCTCGTGTTTCATCCCCGGGGGGAATCGTCAGGCATTTAGCCTGACGATTCCCCCCGGGGATGAAACACGGGAGCCTCTGTGTAGCTTGATTGCCATATATATTTTCATTGCTTACTACCTAGCTCTACTTACGTATCGAGCACTGTTGAAGTAAATACTGAAAACTGATACATAAAAAATTATATCTCCTTATAATATTTTATGTGGATACATGAAGTACTAATATATATATATATATATATATATATATATATATATATATATATATATATATATATATATATATATATATATATAAGTTGCCTGAAAAAGCTATACCTTGAATAAAATCGTAGCTGAAATATGTATGCACATATGTAGCCGAGAATATTTGTATAAATAAAAATGTATAATATAGATATATACATATATATATAAATATGTACATATATATATATATATATATATATATATATATATATATATATATAGGTACTGAAATGTATATATATATATATGTGTGCATATATATATATATATATATATATATATATATATATATATATATATATATATATATATAAGAGAGATATCTGTATGTGTGTTTAATAACTCATTTCATGTTAAGTACTGAAAAGTAGGTATCACTTATTAATATTCTGGATTTTGAATGTCTAATGTAAATAAGAATCACATATTTAAATGATTCATGTTTTGGCCTGGAATGCTCTTTGATCAGATGATAGGATTTATCAGTTCCACGGAGAGAAGCTTTCGATGCGTTACATTCGGAAGATCGCAACCTATTTGGCCGTCATCATCAAAGAGAACTTCGATCATGATGCGTTGGCCTTCTGACAAACCGCATTTGCGAATTCAAGTGTGAGACTTCCCAGTAATTAAGAGAGAATTGAAATGTAGACCTGGGTCAGACATTTGAACTATTCTGTGCACACGGCCAAAAGAATAGAAAGTCTTAATGAGCTTAACGTCTCTATTTAGTCCCATGTGACACAAACTCTCGCTTACAATTGGGTTCTGTTGCTTTTACATGTCTGATGCATAGACAAAATCTGCCATATTCCGGTCGGCACCAACTCAATTGCGAGGCATTCAGGATTGACTCACACTTCCACTTATTGACTGATTAGAGCTCCTTTTGAATTACGTCTTTCTGGTACTCGCGTGTTAATTTTTGACGCAAGTATATATTAGAGTTACATTTATAGATTTTTGAGATGAGGATTGATAATTAATATTATTTAGATTACTCGGACTACTATTCACAGAACTGTGTATCTGCCATTACATGTAAATTTGGAAAAATATATAAAGGTAAGATATGCCGCACATCAAAAGTTAGGCAAGATAATGGATTCCCAAACTTATTTTGCTTATGGAACCACCTAAGAGCTATTTTCATCATCTGTGACCCCCTATATATATATATATATATATATATATATATATATATATATATATATATATATATATATATATACATACATAATATTTTAAAAATCAAATATTTGTTTTAGGTTAGTTAAAACTAATAATGAATCAATATCGATATTACCAATACAAATCTTGAAAATTTCAATATAAACACGTACATCTAGAAAATAAAACAAAATCAACAAAAAGAATTTCCGTTACTTCTTAAAACTGCTGCTAACTATCGGGAGTCTATGTGACCCACGGTTGGGTATCCCTGGGCTAGATGAACATCAGGAAGCTGTAATATGTAGAGATACTGAAATGTCGACTATAGCTGACCACATATGGAAGGAAGAGTGAAACCTATCTAGTATCTTCTAAAACTTATAGACAGAGAAGAACAGTAGATAGTAAGACCAACAAAAAACTTTGACTGAAAACATAACCTCCTTGATGAAGGTAAATATAAGATTACAATAATGTTCTTCGTTGGAAGCAAATTTTAGTGCATACATAAACCCTCCATCTCGTTTATGCAGATGATGGCACATATGACAAAATATATCACCGGAATATATTACGTTGGTTAGGCCTATGCATAGATTTATACGTTCTCATTTCTTGTGTGGTGCGTTCGATTGAAATGTGTGGATAGATGGTTATGTTCAGCGTGAAAGATAAAGGAATGAAAAGAAAAGGAGGAAGCAAAGAAGAAAGAAACAAAAGAAAGAGTGAGAGTTTAAAGAGGGCGAGAAAGAGGGATAGGAAGTAAGTTGACGAAGAAAACAAGAGAAAGCAAGAAATAAGAGATGGGGAATTTAGAGGAGAAAAAAAAAAGTGCAGACAATAAGAGAGATAGAAAGAGAGAAACGAAAAGAGTAGGGATGAAGATAAATAGAGAAAGTAAAGAAATATGATAGAGAGAAATACAACGAAGGGAGGAGGGGAGAGTGATAGACATAAGATGCACAAACATGGAGGAATAGATAATATGGTGCAAAAGGATGGTAAAAAAAGGGCGAGGAAAAAACTAATATCAAATGATGGGCAAACGATTTTTTCTGAACATTCGAATCTGAGTAATTTGTGAATCTGTTTTGGAGTGTGTCAATTTCCAGTCTGTTATTATTTTCTGATGTTGTTTTCGTGGACATTTGAAGTCTTTTTCCATGAAGCTTCGCTTTGATGATGTGTGGTTTTCATTTGATAACAATATCTAACGACAGGAACTTTCTATTTACTGACTGAAGTTGTTAAGTTATGTTTTGAATTCTCCTAGAAACATGTGTTAGTTTTTCTTTGCTTCGAAACTGACAAACTTTGATCTGTCAATTTATATATATACATATGCACCCACATAGCTTTTTTCCTCGTGCTGCCGGCCTTTGGAATTCCTCCCTGCTCCTTATTTCTCCGACTGTACCGACATACATGAATGTAAAACTAATGTGAACAAGCATCTCGCTGCACAGCTCCCAATTTAGGATGACCTCCTAAACTTTCACCCTAATTCTCAGTAGCCCTTACGTCTACAGTGGCAACTTGCGTTGTTTAGGGTGAACTAAGTTAAAAATATATGTATTTATATATATATATATATATATATACATATATACATATATATATATATATATATATATATATATATATATATATATATATACATACATATATATATATATATATATATATATATATCTAACGACAGGAAGTTTCTATTTACTCACTGAAGTTGTTAAGTTATGTTTTGAATTCTCCTAGAAACATCTGTTAGTTTTTCTTTGCTTCGAAACTGACAAACTTTGATCTGTCAATATATATATATATATATATATATATATATATATATATTATATATATGTATATGTATATATGTATATATGTATATATATATATATATATATATATATATATATATATATATATATATATATATATATATATATATATATATATATATATATATATATATATATATATATATATATATATATATATATATATATATATATATATATATATATATATATATATATATAATCACGTTGACACACCGGTTCCCGTTAGATCACCGAAGTTAAGCGGCGTCGAGCCTGGCCAGTACTAAATGGGTGACCATTTGGGAATACCAGGTTCTGTATGTGTTCTCTGCTTATCTCGGCATTGTTTCCAGTCGTCTTGTATTACTACTTGCCATTGGAATCAAGCAATGCCAACTCACGAGAGCGGTTGATGACAATTGCGCAACCCTTGCGGGGCACTCATACGTCGAAATCGACGGGAGAGTCCATCTTATATATATATATATATATATATATATATATATATATATATATATATATATATATGTGTGTGTGTGTGTGTGTCTGTGTGAAAAATGAAAAACGGAATACAGGTTAAAATGCAAGAGAAATAAAAAGATTTGAGCGGTTTCGTTCATGTTAGCGAGCGTCTTCAGAACGTATTATTTTAACCTGTTTTCCATTTGTCATTTTTCACACATTTTGTCTACCACGGCATTTCATTTGCATGACTTATCGTGTACCTTATCACCCCCCCCCCCACACATATATATATATATATATATATATATATATATATATATATAACATATAAAGTAGTCTTGTCGGATTTTCAAAGTTAGACTAAAATAATTTTAAAGCTGGCTAATCAGACTTTGCTTCTGTTAAATCAATATTTATTCTTTACTGTTCTACCAAATTATTGACTATTGTAATATGAAACATTTTTAAATGATCACTTAAAATAAAAACACAAGTGTGATATCTAATTGTAAACTGAAGAATATAATAGGAGTTTTCCACCATTTTTAAACATGTACGAAACACCAAAAATTAAAAACTAAAATGACTTTAGTACAACCTGGGTAACCTCAAGTAGGTATATCTAGTATCTGATGAGCTGTGGATGACTACAAAAGCTCCCTCCGGGTAGAGCTTATTTTTGTAAGGGTATCGTCAACGACCATTAGCTTTAAGGCAATGCTCATTAGGTAAAAACTGATTTGAGCTCAGGCAATTGCAATGTTTACATTTCGTTACATTGAGATATTTCTTACATTCAGTCAATGTCGCATGATGGCGTAGGGGTTAGCATCGCCGACTGTCAGCTCGACGGTTGCATTTCGATCCCGGCTTGAGACACTAACTGGTCTAGCCGCACTGATGAGCTGCGAAACAGTCTGTATGTGGATGACTATATATATATATATATATATATTTATATAAAGTTAGATATTATTATATATGTTTATATATTTTTATTTACAGGATTCACTCTTACTAATTAATCGAACATCATGAATTTGGGAATACAGCTTCTTGAAGTAATGGTGGGTAATGTGGGCTATATGCTGTTTAATTTAGTTTTATTCGAAGGACTAATTCGTGAGAATTCACATGTCTCCAATGTTTGTAAAATTCAAACAATAGTTAGTAGACATCAATTAATATATATTAACTAAATCTCAGTTTTTTCGGAGTATTTTCAAGAGTCGTAGGGCACATAATATGGACGCAAGCTCTGATTTGAAATAAAAACTTCAAGATTTGCATTATATTTGATCTATAGTCATTAGTCATCAATTAAGAATGGCTCCCTTGATTTCGATTTCTTCTTAAGATCTCTTAAGCATTACATTTTAGACATTTCCTGGAATCGAAATAATGCAATGAATTTTGATAAAAAATTGTAATAACATTCTTGATATAGGGTTAGTTACACCATATTTTGATTTTAGTTTGTGTATAGGGACACATATATTAGTAGTAAAAAATGATGATGAGTAAGAACCGTACTTTACTTATCTGAAAATGTCCTTTCGTCTTTTTCTTTTTTTCTTCGTTTTTCTTTGTTTTCTTAGTTTATATACAAGCACTGAAGATAGCCACCCTAGGAAATAAAAACAGACTTTTTGTGAAATGGTATGGATCTGTTCTTCCTAACATTTGACATGTTTATAATTAAATAAAAATCTTTCATACCATAGATCTAGCCTCACACTATTGAGCTATTACATTTGGTTTATATTATGAAATTTACATATATATATATATATATATATATATATATATATATATATATATATATATATATATATATATATATATATATATATACATTAATGTATGTGTATATATTTATATATATAAACTAGCAGGAAGACCCGACGTTGCTCGGGATTGAATAATGATGACTACTTTGTACTTTTTCAGTATGTACACAACATCATATTACTTTTTAAAAAACTTTAATTGCCCCCGCCTTACCCGCAAAATTTTGCATAAAATAGAATTAGATTTTATGGAAATTATATAACCATTATTTCTATAGGAAACACACAAACATCGTACACATACACACACACATTCAGTTGTGTATATATAGAAGATGTACAGAGTGATCTCCTAAACTAATGAATGGATCATTAGGAATTTTGGAATATACATTATCGATAACATGGTCAGTAACATGAACACATTCTTGTTTTGTAAATGTTGACATTTAGGAGTGCACTTTTTTGTTAATCGTTTATTTATAAACCAATCATCATGAATTATAGAATATATATTATCGGCAATCCGGTGAGTAACATAAGCACACAATTAAAAATAAAAACTACTAAAACACGCACACGCCCCGTAATTCTTTTCAAATAAGCAAGATATAAAAAATTTAATATAGAAATAAATTTCTTTATATTAAATTTTGAGTGATGTTTTTAAGACTTTTTGAAGAGATTGGTGCGCAAGTGTGAGCGTCGATAATATTTATGCTTGACCAACACCTAAAGTATTGAACTTATTATCATGAATTATGGAATATGTATCCACAGCAAGAGGGTGAGTAACGTGGGCACATTATTTTTCCTGTTGTAAACTTTACTATTAAGGATGGACAACACGTACTATACCCCCAAAGAAAGAAAACAAATAAATTTTTAAAACTAATGCTATATTTATTGCTTATACCAGTGTTGGGATGGGTATTCTACTAATATATATATATATATATATATATATATATATATATATATATATATATATATATATATATATATATATATATATATATATTGTGTTTATTACCTATGTACGTATACGTTTCGTCCTTTATAATCGGGACTAATCAGCATAGAGATATGACTATTCACTACTGGCCATGCGATTCGAAGCCCGGATTCCGAGTATTTTTGTAACTTAAATCCCGACGCAGTGAACAACTTGGCCAGCTGAACAGCGAATAAAAAGTGATAATTTTAACACACTATCTGACGGCTTGACGTCATAAGAGCGTTCTACTTAATGAAAGGAACGATGCACATATAGCTAGTGAAGTCATGCTGTGTTAATACTACACTTACAGTGCCCTTCTAGACGGGTTTTCAAGGAGCTACAAATAATAAATATTTGTTTTGTTTATTATCTATGCACGTATATATATATATATATATATATATATATGTACGTATATATATATATATATATATATATATATATATATATAGAGAGAGAGAGAGAGAGAGAGAGAGAGAGAGAGGGAGAGAGGAAGAGAGAGAGAGAGAGAGAGATACAGACAGAGACAGAGACAGAGATGAAAGAGAGAAAAAGAGGGAGAGAGAAAATAACAAATCGCAGAATATTTCGGAGCGAAATGTTAAATTCGCTGGAGAAATGTTAAAATTAGAGAATCAATAATTTATTATATTCTGGCATGGAATCGTTTTTTTTTGTTTCTTGTGAGTTCGTGGGGAGGTGTTTCGACATATATTTATAATACATGATTTTCCAGCGTGTGGGGATTTATGTAGATATGTCAGTGTCGGCTATGTATCTTATTGTAAATCGCTTCCTGTCTTTATGTTTATCTATCTATTCATATGGTCTATACAGAAAAATATCAATCAATCTATCTATTTACATATCAACCTTAATATTCTAAACAATTTGTTTTTGTTTATCTCTATCATTGTTTCCGCCCGTACATGCTTGCCTTCTTCTATCATACCCATCGATCACTCTACCTCTTTCCCCCCCCCCTTCTCTCTATTTATATAATATATAATATATAATATATAATATAATACCCTTCTGTATGCTGTTTATTTGGAACATGATTTGAAAATATATGAAATCCTCAAAAATACATATATATATTTAGTTCTTTTCTGATTAATAGACATAATTTATTTTCCTTGTTGTGTCACTTTGTATGTTCGATTTAATTGCTTTGTCTGCTATTTGAAGCGGATTAGAATCATACCATCTGACCCCCTTCACATCACCAATTGGTGTACAACTGAGAATTATCTGCACTCTAATCTTGAGTCTATGTTTTAACTTCGAACTTGGTATCTATACCCTGTGGTGATAAAGACTTGATATCCATACAACTCCATATCGTCTCAGAAACGATCGTACACGAAACTGTTGTTAATGTTAATTTTTTTGAAACGCATGTAAATCAACAGAACATTTATTAACCTCGTATCTATAATATACATATTATAACAATTACCTTCAAATAATCATTGCATTGACACCTCTAAGAGCAACTATAATGCCCTTGTGTACGCTGTGTATTTGAAACATAATTTGAAATATATTTTAAATCGGCAAACATACATATATATTTAGCTCTATTGCGATGAATATCGAGCTATTGGCATTTGCAAACTAATGATTGATCTTTGCGGTGAACTCGTTGAGAGTTTTCTCTCCCCCTCTCTCTCTCTTTATATATATATATATATATATATATATATATATATATATATATATATATATATATATATATATATGAATGTAGAAAAATATAAATATTTTACCGCCACTTGTAGCAGTCGGACCTAGGACCTATTTCTTCTTGTCCCCTGTAGGCAGTTTTGTCATACACTGACCAATCGGCTTACAGGGCGTATGATTTCCTAGCTGTCCCTAAACGGACTACTTTGACAGTTGAGTCTAGTCTACTCGATCGGGGATGCGGGTCGGGAAATCGACAGTCTCAGAGAGGAAGTGAGCTCAGGAGAAATTATACGTAGAGTTGGCGGCTGCGTCAGTAAAGCTGGAGAATCCCAACCAGTCACGGTGATGTGCATTAAAATCCACAAATACATGTATCTAGGCATTCGTGTAACGTGAGAGTGCTTTAACTATGCTTTCAGAGACAGAGTTTAGCAGGGTACAGTCCTGGGTCGAAAGGAAACAGTATAAGAAATATAAGTAACTAACGCTGTGATGTAAATTCAATCTAAAGCACATGTAGCCCTAGTCATTTGATATTAAGCAATATTCCCTAGTCAGGGGAAGGGTGTTCCGAACTTAAACTCCTAGCCAGTGCATATGTTTGGCAGAGTATTTACGGTAGAGTGGGACGTAGTCAGTTATGTCAAAGTTGTGAGAGGAGATAGAGGATTGAAGTTTTGTTTCACTTAGAGCTAGGATATCTTGGGAGTTTGCAAGAAGAAAGGTTTCTATGTTGTTGATGTTGGTTCTAAGTCCCCGGATATTTGTGAATGCGAGCCTCAAGGGCGGAGACGAAGATGTTTTTTGTATGGTGTCTGGTTCAGGTTTGATTTTCTTTTGCAATGACATGTTTGTTTTGATATAGAGTGGGGTGAGCAAGGTGGGTTCTTGTTAGGTGGCAATGAACTCACACAACCAGTCCAATAGTCGTGACCTGATCCATGGGGTTGTGGCCTCGGGAAAGCCCATCGAAGATAACTATAAGGCCCCTTACCATGCGCGACATGTTTTTTCAAGAACAGATGTGCACACACACACACAGAGCGAGAGAGAGAGAGAGAGAGAGAGAGAGAGAGCGAGATATATCTATATATAGAGAGAGATGGAGAGATTGATATAGATTTATAGAAAGATAGATCTAGATATATAGAGAGCGATGAAGTGAGAGAGAGAAAGAAAGAAAGGGGGAGATAGACAGACAAAGAGAGAAACGTATACACATTACGTACTAGATATACCCACATTTTCAACTTTTATTTGATTATATTAAAAACGATAATATATATTCGTTATTTTCATATAATTTTATCTTATAAAAATTGGGGGGAGGGTGGAATCGTAACTGCATACTCGATGTTTTAAGTCTGAAGCTTTCCCAACTATACAAGTAAGACATTTGTAAAATCGGATATACGCGGTTGACGTTTTAAAGGGTGTTCTGTCTCCATGTGTAACTTAACGGGTGGGGCACATAGTTATTAGGCACATATAAGGTGACGTAGATATTCAGGACTTTGGAGGTTTCTTTTTAGGGTTCCGGTTTTCGAGGGAAGATTTTGGGAGAGCCGAGTTTTATAGACACATTTTAAAGAAAACAGTTTTAAGTAACATTCAAATGTGTGAGAGAGCGAGGGAAATGTTATATGATCGACACACAAAATAATGAATTCAAAAGCATAAATTCACAAAAAAGATATTTTATATATGTTTAAAATGGAAGTCTACAAAGATAGGACAACATTGTTCAAATAATTGTTCAGTATTTGAGTATCCTTGCCGAACAAGGGGGATTCATTAGTTGAGATATTGAGGAAGCCTGAGTCGATAATTTAAGGGCTGTTAATTGTCCACGGGTCTGAAAAATCGTAATCAAAAGTCCTCTCTCAATTACATAAATTACATTTCATTGAAAGTTATTAAACAGAGTCAATCATCATTTGTTATCATATAAGAAAGTTCAGTAAGAAATGTACGAAGTATTAAAATTGTTAAGTTACTAAGTTTGTTTGCAATCAGCAGACGATATTGAAAGGGGATTCAAGCAGTGTGTGTGTGTGTGTGTCGTCTTTAGTGTGCGTGTGCGTAAGACAGTGAAAGATGTAATGCATTGTGTCTGTGTGTGCTTTGGTGTCACTGTGGCGATGTGTGCATGAGTTTAAAAAAAGGCGTTTTTCAGCATTCCCAAGGCCCTACAAAAGGGCGATGTATGGTGTAAAAAACGTCGATGTTAGTTCTCTCTTGTAGATTAGGGCTAAACTATGCTTTTTGAAAGACACATATGGGGTTATATGAGGTTGAGCTGGCTCCCAAAAAACAACTTTTATAAATTAAGAAAATTCTTCTGATTGGTTCAAACTATTATTATTTGTTTTTATTAATTCTGGTGGATTCGTGCGCAAAGCGATGTGCGCAGAAACGAGTTTAAACACTTTTATTTTTGGAACCGAACTGTACACTTCGCCTCTCAAAGACCATTTATATTATCCTACCGGAGAGTTTTATACATATGATATAAATGTCACTAAAATAGGATATATTTGAAGTTTTAAAAGAGGTTCGACCTCGATTGTTTTTTATGTTAGGAAGGCACTTAGAGATTTGGAACCACTTCGATTCTCTTCCTCAGAAGATTTTATACACATCATTCAAATGTCTTAAAGATAGGATATATTTGAAGTTTTAAGGGAATTTTTCCCCTCATAGCTCCTGTTAGAGGTGTATTTAGAGATTCGGGAAGTAATCCAAGGTCTTACCAGGTAAAGTTTACATGAGAATACACATTTAGATTTTATGTAGATTCTCTAACCTTTCTTTTCTATAGGAAACACACATATACTGCACATATCCACACGGATATTTATTTTAATACATATAAATCATAAATAATAACATTTATAGTTATTATTAAACAATTATATAATTATTAATAACAGCATTTTGAAATTGATGCGCTCAATAACTTTATTTAAGACGTTTTGTAAAGAGCATCATTTTAGTATCAAGTTTTTACGTTTTCTCCGTGAAATCTCAAATAAAATAAAAATAAAATAAATAGTTAAATATCACGTGATGAGACAAATTTCGTCATCGAACGGCCGCCATTTGTGATGAGGTCATAGCTGGCAAACCTACTTAATAACGGAAGTCCATCAAAGTCCACACTTTTAACTAAGACACATACTAAACATTTCTGAAAACATCTTTACTGCTAAAAATTTTCTACAGAATCATAGGCAGACAACACTAATATAGAGTTTGAATGAAACGGAATGCCTTCATATATACACACATACACACATAGTCACATAATGATCTTTATCTGTCTCTGTCTGTCTGTCTGTCTGTCTGTCTGTCTGTCTGTCTGTCTCTCTCTCTCTCTCTCTCTCTATATATATATATATATATATATAAATATCTATATATAAATATATGTATACACATATGAATTTATTTTCTACTAAGTACAACTATGTAGAAAAATACACACAATTCTATATTGGAACATGAGTGAAAGACCAAGAATTCATACAACACAGTGACAAAACCATTAAAAAGGCAGACACTTAACTACTAATGGTTTGAACTAAAAGTGGACGAACGGTCATAGGACAATGGAATATTTGAATGTATGAATATATCTCCTTTTCTTATCTGACGATATATATATATATATATATATATATATATATATATATTACATATATATGTATATATATATTACATATATTATATATATATATATATATATGTATATATATATATATATATATATATATATAAATAGAGAGAGAGAGATAGAGAGAGAATTAATTAATGGAATAGTTTATAAGCAAGAACAACATGCAAGTAAAAATAAGTGCACACACAGTTCATTAAGACTGGACTAAGATATTTCGATCGATTTGTTCGACCATATTCATTTGGTAAAATGTTTGTGTCCTTATCTCGACTAGCATTTTACTTGCTTATCCACCATTCCATAAACTTATTTTCCATTTTTTGTAAATCTTTTATTTTATATTTACTCCCTCCTTCACACCCCCCACATACATATCCACACACACACATATATATATATATACATATATATGTATGTGTGCGCGTGTGTGTATGTGTGAAGCGTGTTTAAGCACTCTTTGATATCGGAACGTTTGAACCCTGCCGCTGGCTTTAAATGTATCTTAATTTCAGTAATCTTTGTGGCGATTTCCGTAAGCCTAATTGATAAGGGCGTAGGATTGTAATTCTATTCTGAATCTTCGTGTGAACCCGTCTTACCGCCTTAAACTGCAACTTCCTGCACTGATGAGGGTCTAAGTCCGAAACAACGTTGTCTGTAGGTACATACACTTTAATATTCAATAAAACATCTTCATATATATTAAGAAGGCTGAAGGCAATGCAGAGAGCCGGATTCATGATAAGTTGGAAAGAACGAAAATGAACAACCGAAGGAGATGACTTACAACTATCTATTTATTTTATTTACCATCTTACATAAACAGGAAGTATTGTGTTAGCTGTGTGTGATGTCCCAATGATTAGAAAACATTTGATATTTCAAGGAAATGTTCCCCATGCCAAAAAATGGCACAAAAGAAAAGTCCGACTGTGTGGAATTCACTACGATGGATGGCACAGATCATCACTTCTCCACAATTGGTTGGTAAGGTTTCAGGTTTCTCACATGCTCGCTTGAGTTTTGCACGATCTACAGTTATTGCTTCAAAACGCCCGAAGCCCTTGTAAGTCTGCCTTCACTACTGCCTGCGATCCGATGGATACTGCACTCCATAGACTGGTATTGTCTTGGCCTTCGGGGCTTGATTTACGCCGGTCTATGGGTCTGTCCTGTGCAGTTATAGGAGGCCCACCTTCTCAGGCTTCGCCTCCCCTCTTTGAAGAGGAGTAAGTTTATTGCTTACTGCCTGAGGCGCCCATACCGGGGAATGCCGACGGGGCTGCCCAGGCAATTTTTAATGGCCAGAGTGCTCACCTTCTCGAGCACTGGTTTTTCATACCCCACTTTCCCGACCTTGAGTCACATCTTACTTGTGGGAGTAAGATAAAACTGGCCTTGTGCCTAACTACTGAAGAGGAGTAAATAAATACTGCCTACGATCAAACCCTAGGGACTCCCAATTGACTGGTAAGATAGCAAAGGATGCCAAACTTTCCTTTACACTATCTCGAAGTCGTTTTGGGGCTTGTTCTGGTGTATTTTGCCAGACAGAAGTCCACAATAAAACTACTGTTTGGGGAGTCTGCAGCAATCAAGCCGGCCAAGATGGCCAGCCCAACGCATTTGGTTCTTATCAGAATCGTAGCAATACTAGTGGTTTTGTCTTTTTGCTAAGTCACTTGTGCCATGAAGAAAACTGCCCCATTTCAGACTAAACATGTGTTTGAAGCCGTGCTGATGAAATATTTCCAGCTGTTTATGTGTGATTTATACATGTTTCACAGGCATAAAGTAAGGCTGACAACGCACATGCTTCTGACATTTTAATTTCCAGAGTTATACACCATCAGACCAGACTCTATTGTCAAGCCTTTCAAAAGCATATTATGCCTTGCTGATTCTTCGTATGATTTCTGCATCAAGAGATACATCATTGGATAAGGTAATACCAAAGTAGAGACATCCCCTTGTCAAAGACAGATTTGAAGGACATTCTTACGACTGGATCTTTAAACTTGGAGACATCAATACGCTTAGTTACTTTGAATCCATTGAAACGACTTTTCCGGCGAATACACAATTTTAGCTTATCCTTGACCACTAAGTGGTCAATGTCAAAGTCGGCACTGCGCATTAATCTAAATTTGAAATAATACTTAAAACGCTACATCTACATACCACGTAATCAAGTAATTGGTAATGCCTAGGCTGCGGATGGAACTAGTTCGCCTTGTTTCGCTAGGTCAAAAAATGTGTTGATGATTGCTAGATCCAGTTCGTTACAGAACTGGAAGAACCGCAAATATTTACATTTGCTTCACCAAAACCATTTGCACATAGATGAAACCAGGTTTCATTGTCTGAGCCGACCCGCGCATTTAAGTCACAATGGATTACTACACTCTCGGCACCTGGCAAACCAGTGACAATAGATCTAAGTGTAAGCTATAAACATATTTGAATAGGTTGAATTATCAATATATATATATATATATATATATATATATATATATATATATATATATATATATATATATATATATATACATATACATATATATACATATATATATATATATATATATATGTGTATATATATATGTGTATATATATATATATACATATATATATATATATATATACACATATATATATATATACACACACATATATATATATATATATATATATATATATATATATATATATATATATATATATATATATATATATATACACACTCCTGATCAAAAATTTAAGACCACTTGAAAATCTTTTAAAAGAAATCTTTTTTATGGATAGATTTTAAACTCCTCCCACTTAAGGTTACCAATACTACAATCTAAAAGGTTATGGAAACAAAAAGCTACATTTCAAACATTTTATTCAGAAATTTACATTTTTATAAAATGAGGTATTTTACACTTAATCCAAATTAAAAAACAAGGGATATACATTTTTAGATCTATGGTAATTCCAATGTATTTAGTTCCGTTAGATATTAGCAACTACTGCGTAAAGGTGTTACCATGCCTAAAGCAAGGAAACTTACTTATATATATTGTTTTGTGATTTTGCGTTATTAATAATTGAACGTATTCAAATATGTTTATACATAGAAGCATTTACCTAAATGCTAAAGAGGAAACTTTCGTTGCTCAATAATAGGTCGCTGAGATTCAGTCATTGCGATCCCGGTTTCGAATCTCGCTATGTCTAGCTACGCTTATTATCCGAAGACAGCGAAAAACGTGTCCGTGGTTAATTATGTCTCATATGGAAATACTGCGCTGGTGAAAAGGAACAAGGTTTCCCCTGAAAATTAAGATAAATGCTTCTACATTAAAATATATTTGAATTCGTTCAATTTTCTATATCGCAAAATAACAATAATATAAATTAATGACATTTAGTTACGATATTGTCGTGGCTCAGTTATAGAAGTCCCAGTTTCGAATTTCCAAATTTCGCTGATGCGCCGTAGACGATGAAATACGTGTCCGTGTATACTTATATATATATATATATATATATATATATATATATATATATATATATATATATATATATATATATGAGATATAAGTATAGACGGACACGTGCTTCATCGTCTACGGCGCAGCTTGTGGTTGAACCCAGGAAGGTTCATTCACCTTTCGAAGGACGTATCTTAATCCTGCTCGGGGGGGGGGCAGCCAACCTATTTACCAGTCAGGCTTAAGACACATTCATATGCATAAATACATATCCGATCTATCAAGCCAAGTCATACAGGAACATATGTACATACCATAAAAATATGGAGGCAAGCAGACACATGTACATCCTCGTTAACATAGGAACATTGCAGACGCACTTATATAGACACTTTCGATCTTATGCGGGATAACAATGCACTGACATATCCGACTATCAATGTGTAGTAGCTGTTATGAACCTTTGAAGAGGAGGAAAACTACCTTTTTCTAGACTCAGGCAATTTATATCTTCCGGTTGGGTGGTGGAAGAGGGATTTTTTCAACATTAAAACTGGCATTGTGTCTAACATTGCCCTCGGGCGAATTCGAGTATATATGAACATATACAGTCTCCAGGTTTAACAGAGATGTATGCACACAAAATTCACATGTCAGTCAACTATTTACATATACACTCTCAACTACAAATATACACAGAGAACAATAGGTATATATGATATAAACGCATATACGCACGCATGATTAAGAATTACCTATTATACACTATCCTCGAGTGTCTTCGGTCTCTCTGTACAAGAGTTTGAATTACCTACTGGAGAGAGTTTGGATTACTAACTAGACTCCATCCTCGAGCGTCATCGGTCTCTCTGTACAAGAGTTTGTCAGGATAACCTGACATGATGATACTGCCCCTACAAGTAAACCTCTGACCAAATATTCAAAATAACATATTATTCGAAGCCCAAATAAGACCTCTTCGACACGGCTCTACACTGGCTCATACGAGGAATGGTGCGCCTTTTCCAAGTAATATTACCTCAAGTAACAACACTTAGCTGGATACTCCGCCATTCTTGTCATGGAATACGGTAATACCAAGAGGGCACAAGAAAAATATACTAAAACATAGTAAACTGGTCAATTAGGGAGAGGAAAATTATTATTCTTAACTTCTTTACAAACTCAATGTTTGACAGTTGAAAGAGAAAAAATTAATGGAATATTCGAATATGTATGTATCTCATATAGAGATCACGTGTAAGCCCTAGGAAAAGGGTCCCTTGATTTCTGAGAACTTCGACTAAAGTAAAATGAAACAAAAAGATAAAGATGCGTATACGACATTGACATTTACAAAAATAACACGCATATACAAATATACGTACACATTGAAATAATGCAGGAATATCAAAAGACGGGTACACAGTGTAGATCACAAAACAATATTCGTACTCATGAACACACATATACCCACACATGATCAATATATATATATATATATATATATATATATATATATATATATTCACAACCTCTTACACACAGACAGACATATACGTACACAATATCCGATGCAGAAATCGATTATATTGACTAAAAACACAAATATTCATAAGAATGATAAAAAATGTACAGACGCATATACTATTTCTATTTCTCTATGCCCCCTC
>OY744541.1:43517862-43542862 GCA_963556195.1 Sepiola atlantica | reverse complement strand
AAATTTGGGCAATTTGAGGCATTTTTGCCCCCCCCCTTTTGACACCCCGGGGGTGCGAACCAGAAATTTTCTGATGTCAATGTTGCTCATTTTATATCCAGAACAATTGCCTCTACATTTTGGCCAAGTTTCAGAAAAAATCAATGGATGGATCGAACGTTATGGGCGAAAAGGGTCATTTTTTGCAATTCTGGGGGCTTTTGACCCCCTGGGGGCGCGAACCAGATTTTTTCCAAGGTCAGCGATATTTATTTTCTATTAGGAACAATTGCCTCCACATTTTGGCCAAGTTTCAGAGAAATTGAATGGATGGATAAAAAGTTATGGGGCAAAAAATGTCATTGTTTACCATTTCGGGGTATTTTTGACGCCCTGGGGGAGCCAACCAGATTTTTTTTCAAAAATCGGAGAATGTCACTTTCTAACCTGACCAAAGTTACAACTTCATGCAAAATTTCAGAGAAATTCAATTGATGGTTGCGGAGAAAAATCCGGACGGACGGACGGACGGACGGACGGACGGAAATGCCTCAAAACATAGGTCCCCCGATTTTATAAATCGGGGGACCAATTAATTTGTATCTATATAAATATGGTTCACGCCATGTAAATATTAACAGATAAAAAACTGAGTGACAAAATCATTTCAAGTGTTTAGGAGAAGGGAGAAAGAAAATAGCAAGTCAGACACCCCTCGCCGTCCGAAATAAATTCGGAAAGAATCCATAATTCTATTTCTATAATGATACGTTTTCTTTCTTTTTTCTTTTTCTAACGATTTATAAGTTTTTAACACTTTCCAGTTGGAGATGTTTTCTTTTTTCTTCTTTATTATTTTAACGTCACCAATTGAGATTTCATATTTTATGAATATGAATATTAGTGCGAACACAGGCGAAGCATATCTTATCCGTCATTTTTGACGGAAGATGTACACTCGTAAATATATATTCAGACATCATAAAAACGACACACATAAGTACACAGACACACACTCTAAATCACGAATAAACATCCGAACCGTCCTAAGATGGATCCCTACTGTCATATCTAAGGTGGCTCCGTTCGGAACACTCTTTCTTGCCTTGATAGAGTACAACACCGACTTCGTAATCTAGTGTTGGTCATCTCTTCTATTTCTTACAGCCCCTTTCACACAGAAAATATATTACTAGCCTTTCTCTACTGTATCGTTATGTTCGTCGTAGGTGCTCACTGGCTTTCCTTGTAAAACATTCACAGTAAGAACTCGCTTAGCTACAGCAACAACAAAGAACTTTCAATTCTCTCTTTACCAAAAACCAAACAAACATTACACGAACAAAGTTTATTTCCGAGAACATCCCATATATGGAACAAAATGCCACAAGGCTGCTTCCCAACCGACTAGAACATGGGCGTTTTTAAGTTTAAGTAAACAAATACCTGTTGAGCTGTCCTCTTGGATAATCAACTTCTCTTAAGTAATCTTCTGCCCATTCCACACGTTGTGTCTGATCCTTTCGTGGATACGTTCATCGTCTAACTAATAATCTCTTTAAACCCTTATTTTTGAGTCACCCCTGAGCTTTGATAAGCGGTGACCGATTAGTAAAAAAAACGACAACTAAATAATGGCAGACACTGTTTAAATAATTAAACACATAAGTTTCTTGGTCTTTTGGCTAGGAGCAAAGTGTAGTATTTGTTCTGATGGTGCATTTAGTTTTTTCTGTCCTCGGTCAGTCAGGGAGAGACCTTGTAAACTGGGGCAATTTAAAAAAAAAATTGTTCCAATCCAGAGTAATTTTTTTGTTGAGCTTGATTTCCTCCACATTAAAAAAACTGACCTTGTGTCTAACTCTGCCCTTGTTTGGAGGCAAGTAAATAATAACCAAACATATAAGTATACAAGCCTATTAACACAACAACAATTTGTTTTGTTTTTACTGATGTGTCACCACTTATGAAGGCACGGGGTCACTTATTGATAAGGGTTAACGAGATTGTGAATTGGTCTGTAATCGCCTCTACGAGGGGATCAAAACGAAATGGGATGGATGGACAAAATATTACTTAAGATGAATTGATTATCTAAGGGGACGGCTCAACAAGTATTTGTTTAGATTAGACTTGAAGACAACCATGTTGTAGTCAGTTGGGAAACAGACGCGTAGCACCATTTTCTATAGATAGGAATGTTCCAGGAAAGAAACTTTGTTCATGGAAGTTTTCTGTATTGACATATCGACCTAGACTGATGCCTAAATTAAAATTGAGCTCCCCCTCCTTCAGTTTGTTAGTCTTATGTTTGCCTATGCCTATATATGTAAATCCACTGAGTTATGTGTTGTTCACTTCGGTTAGTTTTAATATCGATCCACATTAAAAAGAAAGACGCATCCGCACGCCTCACTTTTATCTATTCCCGTTAGCTTTTATTTTAGGTCTGCTAAAAGAGCGTATCTTTGTGAACATAAGCGACTGTTTATGCTTCTTTCTGTTCGTATCAATACGAATCGTTTCTGCTAAAGTACGTGGAAGTATATTGCGATTTATTTAATTTTTTTTGTGTGGTGCTAGACGACAACAACACTGGCGCCTGGATCTCGATATTGGTGGCCGGCAGTGTTTCTTCGTCCTTTTATCCATACACCGAAAATAGTCCCCTGGATACAGCGAGAAACATCGATTTCTCTTCATTGGTTAGTTGGTCGGATCCTCCTCCGATAACGGCATATCCGTGCTTCCTCTTTCCTGATCTAAACCACTGGTTTTTGTCTTTAAACACCTCCTTCATATCTCTCTCGTTCTTACTCTCTCTCTCTCTCTCTTTCTCTCTCTCGTTCTCTCTCTCTCTCTCCATCCATCTCTTGCTTATCTAGTTTCTCAATCAAAACGCTTCGCACGCACTTCCACCTTTTTTGCCTCCTGCCTCCCTTATATCGCCGATCAATCTATATATACATCTATAAATAGGAATCCCGATTCATGGCTGATCCCGCACAGTTGTTGCTTAGCGACCTGTGGTATCGAAACGAGACGCTGTTATTGACCAATCGTCAAATCGCTTCAATTTTTACCAATTAACAATTTTGTATGTTTGTCCAAGCGAAATTGACATTCGTTTCGGGTCGTACTATTTATATGTCTATATCCAGGCGCCGCCATCTTTTCCCCTTCGTCGCTTTCTTTGGCCACAATGTTTTGAAAAAAATCGAATTCCTGCTTTTCTAACAAAATAGATCTATATTTATGTTGTTTATCTATCGGACGTTCTTTTTATTACCTTTTTGACCTTTAACATGTTATATCTACTTCCAAACGGAGAGATAACTCTAAAAAAAATAGTTTTATGTTTCAGAACTTTTTAGACGAGGACTGATTATTTGTATCATTTAGATTATTTTAACTACTATTCTCATCTTAGTTGTTATTTTAGCAACGTTTCAGCCGATGAACCCCTTGTCCTTCTTCAATTCAATAAGTATATAGGACTAGTCAATAGAAAAAACAAATAACATGAGTTTCAGAATTTCTTAGATGAGGATTGATAATTTAGATAATTTGGATTTTTCTCATCTTGTATATTATTCTCAACGTTTCGGCTGATTTAACAACCGATGCAGATTAAATGCTAAGTAATACTAAGTTCTAAGTGATATTTTTCTGGAGGCTGAAGGTTTAATTTTCAGTACAAATGATACTAAGCATATAAATAAGAATTAATTAATACTTGTATTCAAACATGGCCGACAGAAAGAGCGCAGTCAAACACATCGATTAAATAAAGGATTCAGTTCAAAATTCCGAGCTCGACATACAGATTACCGAATTCGACAAGGCACACCTAAAGGAAGTCGGGGTTTACATCAGTCGATTAAAGAGAACATTATTTCTTGATGGCGACTTCCGGTTATGAATTTGGAAAGAGACAAACGGTGTTTATCAGAAAACCATCCCTTGTGATTTTCCCTCGTTTAGAGTTTGGCGGGATATTCTGTATTAGATACGTTATTACTATGATGTTTCATTTATTAAATTTAAAAAAAATATTTATTTATTAAGAAACTACTTGACTATTTAAAAATATTTTAAAATATTTTCAATATAAACTTAAACAAAATTATTTTCAAAGAAACAATAAAAACATTGATTATAAAAAAGAAATGATTATTTGTAAAAATAAATTCAGTTCTAAGAAATGTTTATTTGATTATTTTTAATAAAAATATGCAGAATGTCCAATTACAAAAAGCAGTTTGATTTTCTTAAGTGTTAAGAAAAAAAAACAACCGACTTAAAATATAATGGTAAAAGTTTTCTGATAACACCGTTTGTCTCTTTCCAAATTTATAACCGGAAGCCGTTATAAAGGAACAATCTTCTCTTTAACTCATCGGACGAAACGTTGTGAGAATAACACCCCGATGAGAAGAATAGTCCGAAAAATCCAAAATAATAAAAAGAAATAGAGTAATACAGAGTGGCCAAAAAATTATTGAGCCATCGCTGAGAAATTTTTAACTGGAACATATTCTTTATTTTTGATGGTCATTTAATGGAATTTATGGAGATTTGTTTGAAAAAAAAATGAAAAAGAAATTATTACTTAAAAATAACATCTTTAAATGGTTTCAATTTTTAGCTTCACAAATGCGTGTCCTTTCCAAAACATTAGCTATGACGGATTGCAGGATTATGATTTAATTCCACGACTTTAATCTTTGTTCTCCTTCAATTTCTGTAGTTTCAGGTTTGTTGATGTAAACCTTTTCTTTGAGATAGCCTCATAAGTAAGAAGTTTGTTAGCAAAATGGAAATTATTTAAAAAATGTTATTTTTCAGGTATACGTTCTATTTCAGTTTTGTGAATTGTTTCAAATAAATCTCTATTGTCTTTGCCATATTATGTTAACATTCCATTAAAGTACCATACACAATTTATTCAAGTTAAAAATCCCTCAGTAGAATTCTTGACCACTCTGTAGAAAATAACATGTAACAGTTTATTCATTTTCATTGATACTGTCACATATCGGGAAGATCCGTATAAATAATAAAAGAACAAGTAATACAGCAATAAATACTTAGTTTAATTAATATTAATATTAATATTAATATTTAGTTTATTATCATAAAGAACAGTTAAACAAAATAAAAACTCTAGAACGATGGCACAAGTAACAGAGTAATAGAAAATAACATATTCACTTTTTTAACACTGTCACACGGTGAGAAGGTCAATATGAACGCCATCATTTTTCTGTCACACATTTAATGCGACGCCATGATTTTTCAGTTATTGTACGAACCTGTGCTTTAGCGATTTTTCCTCTATATTATCAATTTTGAAACTCGAAAAAAAAAAGAGATTTATGTTTCAGATTTTTTTTTTTATTGTTTATTTTTATTATTTGAATTATTCAGACTACTATTCTAATCTTGGTAATTTTCAGAACGTTTCGGCCGATGTAAGTCCTGTGACAGCTTTATCTTTTTGAACTTGGGGATCTGTATGTCGAACTCCGGAACCTATACCCAATTTTGTACTCAACTTTTATTTAATCCACATTAGTAGATTGTTCTCGTTTCGTCAGTTATGACCGGGCAGAAGTGTTAATTCATTATTATATCTTCTTCTATGCGTCTCTCTTAAGGATGTGGTGATACGATAATTTCCCCTTATTTCATGCAGTCCTTTGCATTATTGTTGTACTTTGCCAAATCTTTCAGGCTGCACTGCTTAGGAAGTAGATAACCGACAAGGCAATGTTGCACTGTATAGTTTCTTTTTGATATTATTATATTATTCTTAGTTATTATCGCCTGTAATCAGGGTTGAACAATCAAGCTCCACGAAACTGTGACTTATAATACATTGCTAATCCATGCATTTAACCGTTTTAGTATGGCTAGATTTTGACAATCCTAATATGAATTTTGAAAGCTTTAAACCTTATCTTGATTATAAATGTAGTATCACTACTTATCACAACTTACTACTATATATATTCTGCCTGTGGAGTACTATATATATATATATATATATATATATATATATATATATATATATATATATATATATATATATATATATATATATATATATATATATATATACAGGGTGAGCCAAAAGTAGGTTGACAGTAAAATACATTTATTTAGAGATCACTTATACGTACAATTACATGTAATAAAACAATTATATTAATGAAAATTAAATGTTATTTATCAACGCAAGTGTTCAAACTGTTTTCCTTCTTGATTTACACAGCTTGAAGTCTGCTTCTTACGCTTCTACAAACATTTCAATATATGCTGTCCACCTACTTTTGGCTCACCCTATATATATATATATATATATATATATATATATATATATATATATGTTTGATAAAAGACAAACGGAAAACAGGTTATAATGCAGGAGAAAAAAAAGAAGAGATTTGACCGGTTTCGTTCGTATTATCGAACGTCTTCAGAAAAAGTGAAGATTTGGAAAAATTTTTATTTTGAATGCACACACATGGGAGAAGGAAAAGATGATCTGATTGAACCATATGAGAAAACCCTTAGCTACATTGAAATATGGTTTGACAAGCAGGTGACATATTTCTCTTTATTTCTCATTCTTATTTCATATACCTTCATCCATTTTTCCTTTTCTTTTCCATTTTCGCATCCACCGAGCTAGCATAGGGGGCGGTAGGCGGAAGGGGGCTATTAAATTAACTCAGAGTGCCCAGCCTTAGTAAAGGGGGCTATACAATAATATTGTATTGTAATATTATATACTGTTGAATAATATATATATATATATATATATATATATATATATATATATATATTATTCAACAATGAAGACAACAGCTTAGAACAATTAGCGAATAAACGAAAAATGTTAAACCCTTGATACATCCATCTTTGATGCCGACATTTGACTTGGACAAGTCATGACCATTGGGGAATGGAATAAAATCCATAAGTAAACATAGCCAGTGCCCCGGGGCAATAGAAATCTCTGAGAAATCGCTTTGCGGAATTTTTAGGCTTGTTCTACTATACGCGTATCAAACACGCCAAACCGAAACGGTGAGACCATTTTTTTCCGGTCAAGCGATAATGCGACTTTTGCTGATTGATTTTGACAAGTGGCTCTGAAGAATTGGCAAGCAAGGCGATCCTGGTTAGCGTCATGAGATTTGCCAAATACGAATCGTCAAAAGAACGAGATCAGTTTAAGGCCGCAAAGAAATTGTGGTTTATTTGATAATTGCATATTCCGTTACTTGGTCGCTGTAAGTAATCATGTGTATCATGCTATCAAATTAACTGCCCATTTCCTTAGCATGCACGTCGGACTCACAAATATACGTACTCACATATACACACGGACACACCACGCATACTACTAATACTATTTAATGTTTTATTTTTATTTTTCACGAATAACGTAGGCTTTTGGTGATATACATCCAATGTATATTGTGGCGGACGTGATGAGCCAGAACCTAAATCGAGTGGTGGAAATAGCCTTGACTTACCTTATCGCCATAACAGGGTTTGTTTCTGACTGGCCCGCAGAACCCGAATGTGAGAAAGAACTAGTGCACGCTGGAAGAGAGTTATGCGTATCGACCACGTGTAGCCAGCGTGCTTTACTATCCATAAAATACAAGCTTAATATAAGTTCTCACTTGCGTTTTAGCACTCTAAGGACTAAGATAAGTGAGTGATAGAGATTGGCATTTAAAACGATGTTGTAAGAGAAAAGCATACTAAGTAACGAGGTTCGAGTAACGAGCATATACTCCCCGAGATCAGTATTGAAAACGGTGTTGGAGAAAAGTATGCCACATAACGCAGTTCCAGTAGCACATAAAGACCAATGTGTATTTATTTATATATAAATAAATATATATATCCGTCCTGTCACACGAAAATAAGTTAGTAAAAAAAACAAAAAAACGTGCTGGACGAAACCATTTCAAGGGTTGAGAGGAAGGGGGTAAGCAAATAGCAAACCTCCCTCCCTCCCATCGTCTGAAATAAATTCGAAAAGAAATCCTACATTTTATTTCTACATTTTATTCCCTAGATCCGCATTAAAACTGTTTCTGGAGAAAACCTTACTATATGATAAAGATCTCGTGGCAAATTTTCGAGTATGCTGTTGCCATAAACATAGATAATCTTTCGCTCCTTTTTATTGCTTCACTAAGTTTTCGAAATCAATTTAATTAACTAGAATTAGGTAAGAGTGAACAATAAAAATGGCTACAAAAATAAGTAACACCGACAATCTAGTCGAACGAAACCACGCTCGAAAAAAAAGAAACAAAACCAAAAGGCAGGAAGAAAGATAGCGAGTGACTGAATTTTATGACGAAAGCAGCCCTCATGAACTTAACACTGAACCAAACTTGCCAAAAGTTGACTCTGGCAAAGTGTTAGAGAACTTCAGTGGGATTTTCTGTGCCAAGCTTATACATTGTCCGGGGAAGATTTTACTAAACATAAACTGTATCGACGTTGCATATATAAACTGATCGATTGATATCTTTACACCGTGTTGACACATTTCCTTTAAGACTTCGGTTGTACCAGTCGGATGACTCAAATCAATCATCGTTCTGATGATTTACATCCTTTTGTGATCCAAGAACACAACGTGCGGTGGAGATATGCGAGCCGTGTGAGTTGCCAACAAAACGCCAAGACACATTACAGCCGAGGAACTGGCTGGTAGCAGCCCAAAGCAGAGTTGTAGCATTATGATAAAAATGACACGTGCATAAATTTAAACAAAATCTCTCATTGGATTTAACCGCCGGGTCCCTCTGCATTACAATATATATATATATGCATGAAATTAATACAATCCTGTAAATTATCATTATTACCTCCGTCAAATAGGTCACGGATTACGGGTCCATTTGTATTACAATATATACATGCATAAAATTAATACACTCCTGTAAATTATCATTATTACCTCCGTCAAATAGGTCACGGATTACGGGTCCATTTGTATTACAATATATACATGCATAAAATTAATACACTCCTGTAAATTATCATTATTACCTCCGCCAAATAGGTCACGGATTACGGGTCCATTTGTATTACAATATATACATGCATAAAATTAATACACTCCTGTAAATTATCATTATTACCTCCGCCAAATAGGTCACGGATTACGGGTCCATTTGTATTACAATATATACATGCATAAAATTAATACACTCCTGTAAATTATCATTATTACCTCCGTCAAATAAGTCACGGATTCGGTCGAATTTGTCAGTACATTTTTTTATAGAGTAACGTAAACATATATTAACCAATTGTCACTAAACCTAGTCAAAATATCGGTAATGGTTTAATTTAGATATATCTGGGTTAAAGGTCAAAGACATGGTTACGGAAAAGGTCACACTTTTGGCGAAAACCTCGATTATGTTCATTATGGAGACTTGCTACTTAGTCAATATTGTAGCCAATAGATTATTCCATCGGATATGCTTTTGACTCTGACCAGAATGTTTCTTTCACGCTCTTTACAGAGCTTCCAATTCTGAGTTTTCCAAATTTGATCCATGGATCTGATGCTCTTTGATAACAGTAAACACAATCCGACATTTCAGCCTGATCAGATAAATAATTTTGGATTTTCGCTGTTCCCATGGAATAATGTCGGAAATACTTCATACACTATGGAGAAGTAAGCCCCAGATAAGACTTTAGCCCATCCTTAGTTAGTCAGACGGAGGTATTCAGTCTCACGACTGATTTATGTTCTTGTTTATGTAGTTATCATTCGAATAGTTCTTAAAATATCATTTCTGTAATTAACCATAATATTTGCAGCCTTCCATTAGTGGTATTAATTTATTTTCGACTGTTGCCTTAAAACAAGTAGAACCGATATTTTGAAAGAGTGAAACTATATTTGAAATAAGAACGAAATCCACAATCCTACATAACATCATAGAAAATGAAAGAAAATTAAAAAATACACTGATACAATTAACCACTATACGAAGTGTATGCTTACTATATGTCTATTAGATCAGCATGTTTAGCGAGGAAACACACAGTTTCAAGATTAAACTTCACATATGAAAGTGGGGGTTGGTCTCTCCTCTTCGCTACAGCCCCTTTTTGCACAGCAGAGATGTTGTTAGCCTTTCTCTACTGTATCGTTATGTTTATGACAGGTGTTCAAATAAGCTCCAATCCTTGCCCCCCCCATGAAAAACATTCGCAGCAAAAACTCGTCTAGCTTCAACTACAGAAATAACGTTTTCTTTCTCCCTCTCTGTACCCAAAACCAAACAGAACTTCCACGAACAAAGTTTATTTCCTTGAACATACCGTATGTAAAACGAAATATCACGAAGCTTTTTCCCAACCGGCTACAATACGGTCGTCTTCGAATCTAATGTAAACAAATGCTTGTTGAGACGTCTGCTTGGATAATAATTTTTTTACGTACTCTTCTCTCCATTCCACCCATTTGATTTCAATCCTCTCGTGGTGGCGTTCATCCTACAACTGAACATCTCTTTAATTCTTATGTTTGAGTGTCCGCCTGGCTTTGAAAAGTGGTGACACATGTGTAGAAAAAGAAAGAAACAAGAACGTGACCAGTGATGTGTAGGGTTCTGGTGTAGCTTTGGTGATGCATGGGGCCAACTCCTTGATTTTGTACACAACAGACTCAAGTATAAATCCTAATGCTGAAAATATTGTCAGAAAGGGAGATAATTTGAATATGGTGTGTATCCAGTCTAAAATTCAGACGCCACCGAGAGTGATAGACGACGAAAAACCTAATTTTAAAAAAATACTTCGAAATTTTAAGTTTGTCGAAGCACGTATTCATAGAAATTGTAACAATTAAAACGATTTTCATGAAGATTGATCGTGTAATTTATTTTTAACTGTTGATATTTTTTGGGAAAACATTTCAATCGATTAACATTAAGCGTGGGTTGCAGAGATATGCTATTTTGTTACTTTAAGCCTGACTTCCTTCCTCTTGGCTTTGTCAAACACAAGTTGGACTGTTACTGCTTTCTCTATTGAATCAAAAGGAATAAATGCGAAAGCTTTTTTCATTCATCACTACCATCAGGTTGGAAAGAAAGTAATGTCGTTTTTGTCCAACACATTTATTTCATCTGAAACATTCACATTAAGGAAGTTTTAATCTTTACAATAATTGCCCTCGTTTTCTATGACATCTGTCCAACGATCAACTAGCTTCTTGATGCATTCTTCAAAAAAATTCACTAATTTTTTAGAGAAAAACAAATTTTGGTTATTTTTGAGTTAGTCGTCATTTTCATAAATTTGATTGTTTTAATGATGTTGCAACGATTGAAAAAGATGGTAGTCGGATGGAGCAATGCTAGGTGAATAAGGTGGATATGGTAAAACTTCACAATTGAAACTTATGGGATAGTTTTGCTGTGTGACGTTTCGCGTTATCATTCTGAAGCACTACACCCTTAATATTGAGTAATGCTGGTCGTTTTTTTGATAGAGAAATTCTTATATCAGTCAGCTGCGAACAATATTTTACTGCTGTGATTGTTTGATTATGCTCTAGTAACTCATAATGAATCAGTCCTCTCATGTCCCACCATAAAGAGAGCATAACCTTCTTTGGGTGTAGTCCTTGTTTTGAAACAGGCTGTGGACTTTGGTTTCGGTCTAATTATTTTCGTTTGCGTTGGGTATTCTTGTAAATAACCTATTTTTCATCTCCATTCACAATTCTTTGCAAAAATGGTTCTCGATGATTCCTGGAAAGCATAGATGTGTAAACAGTCAATCTTTGATTTCGTTGAGTGTCGGTCAAATCGTGGGAAACATAGAGTCCAAGTTTTGAAACGTTTCCTAACTCGTGAAGGCATGAAATAATAGTTGTATGGGTTGTATTGAATTGTTGAGCTAATTCTCTGCTGGTTACCTTTGGGTTGGCCTCCATAGTGTCTTTAATTGCATCTTTATCAATTGATTTTGGCATTCCCGAACGTCGCCGATCTGACAGGTTAAAGTCTCCAGACCAAAATTTTGCAAACCACCGTTGACATTTTCGATCATTCAGAACATTTATCCCATAAACAGTTCCAATATTCCTTGTAGCTTCTGCAGCTGAGTTTCCTTTTTTGAATTCATAGAGCATGCAATGTATTAGATGCTCCTCACTAATACCCGTTTTTTGACGGATGATACCGTTAAACTTAATATTTTTAAACTAAGTACTATATATGAAAGGCAAAGCAATATATTAAGACACCAATTCACCAAAAAATCAAGAACTGTGTGCAACTTAGGAGGATGCAAAGTGATGAAGAAAAATACGACATTACTTTCTTTCCAACCTGATATACTACCGCCGAAACAGATTACTCTTATTTAAATGAATAATACAACATATCACCTTGAAATACTATACATATAGTAGAGACGAACGATCTAATAGCAGTCATTGTAACAGCGAATTCTCACATCTATTCTTGAAAAAGTTCATAATAAATTAATATTATGTTCTACTATATTATCTACATATGTGCAATAGTTTCGTCGACATTAACAGTAATTAATTAAAATGATTTTTATTAAAAAAATGTATAACTTTTCTTTTCTTAACGTTGCTCGCAAGACTTCTTACAGGTCAGCATAATAGAGAAAGTAAAACAGAAGGATTACCTGTCTATATATCGCTTCCCCTCTCTCCCTCCACCTTTCTCTCTTCCGTTAAAGACGTCGTATTATTTTTAGTAGTTTTTAAATTCACGTCCGATGTCGCTGTTTTCTGAGAACAGATACTACATTTTGATCTTAGCCAAAAGACCAAGGATTTATTTATCTCAAAATTTTATAAAAAAATTAAATTATTAATAAAACATAAAGATGCGGCGCAAGGCCAACATTGGGTGGGGTTAGAATAGGGGTCGACTATTCTCTAAACTAATCTATGAAGGAATGTTGTTTTCTTTTCATTATACTTCAGTTAGTATGAAGAGATCAAGGAGCCCCCTCTTGGGTCTTATACTTGATTTTCCTCCGAGTCAAAATGTATATCACGGAGATCTTTTAAAGACAGTTTGGTCTTCCAGAGATTGTATCTAAGTATTTCATTAGGCCAGTTGCCTCTATCACAACCTCTATGATGTTTATTTTTCAGAGACCATGTTGTTTTTAAGTCATTCTTGATATCCGTATATTTAGTTATCCTTTCGCATTCGGCCATATTAAGGCGCTAGTCATTGGAGACGATTACATCAACGATTAGAACAGTACTTTCAGGTTTGTGTAAGATGAAAATGTCTGGTTTGATGGCCTTGTCTTTTATGTATCTGTCCGCATGTATGTCTTTATCATAGAACACTGTCACCTTTCCGTTTGATGTTAAGTGAAGTTTCATGCTGCCAGATGTTTTATGTGTTTGTATGCCCATCTTTTATGAACTTTAATACAACGGAAAGCTTGCTTAATGTTTGATAAAGACACATTTTTACAAAGACAATATGTCAATATCGTACGAGAGCGATTTTTACAAGGTACACTCGATCTCTGCAACAATTCAATGAAAAGTTGGCATATCTTATACATTTATCATTTTATAATAGTTTCTGGAATGAAGTCGGTCCTTACACAGCGGATATGTTAGTGAGATCTTTCTATTTGCTCTGGACTGCAAGAGGTAAAGAGAGAAGTCGTGCTTTCGAGATCTGCACATCGATTTACACTATTCAGTGATTGTATGGACAATTATTATTATTTGATTGGCTATCTGAGAAATAATGATAATTTCAATTTATTGTTTTTAACATCAAAGGTATATTACACGGGCCAGTTAAGAGAATCAGTTAAAAGGGATACTTAAAATGGTTATTTAAAATAGTTAGTTAAAAGGGTTAATTAAAAGTCTTAGTTAGGAACCGAAGTTCATTAATGGAGATTGTGAAATATGTTCTTCCATAATGTTTAATTATATGATTTACTGGCTATGAAACCTGTATACTGATATACACATCTCGCAACAGTTGTATCCAGTCACGCACTAATACTGGTGGAATAAATAATTTCCACACATATGAATAAAATAGCACCATACATTCAACTAATCGTATACAATTAATTATTTATAAGAAGTACTGTGATTCGACAGTAAAGGGACCTCCAATTGTCAATTACTGCAACACAGCAAACCAAACGTCTTATTATGTATACCTAGTAATTTACTGGGAGATTTGAACACATTTTTGTTGATTTCCATCTTAATATAGTTTAAACAAGAACATAAGCCAGTCATTAGGCTGCATACCCCCAGCCGACAACATAAGGATGGCCCTAAGTCTTATCTGGGTCATTCTTCTCTATAATGTATGCACCATTCCTAAAGTTATGCTATGGACACGTTGAAAACTAAAAAAATAATTATTAATCTGATCAGGCTGACATTTTGCATGACACTGTTTTCAACTAGAATCGGATGCATTCACCAAATGTAGAAAAATCGAAAATTAAATTTCCAGCAGAATTTCGACATTGATCGAACTTTTCAATAGTTCAAGTTCAAGGTCATATAAGAGGCATGCCTTTATTAGATGCAATGTAAGCCTGTATAAGGAAAATAACGGAGGTTATCGCAAAAAGCGTGACTTTTATCTTTACCTTAGTATTGACTTTTGACCTAGATATCTCCAAATTAAATCAGTTCCCAGTTAGACCATGATCTACTTTTAAACAAAGTTTTATAATGACTAGTCAAGCGATATGTACGTTCAGCTATATAACTGTTGTGAAGTTGTCCAACAGTAAATAATAAATAAAGGAAGTCAAGTCGAGGGTTGGTTTAACAAGTGTATTAACAAAGTAAGAAAGTGACTAGCACTTGGCTAGACAGTTACAAGACTGTGCTTTGTCTTCTCTGTGTCTCTGGTGACTCGCACTATTTATAGTGACAACCGGTGTTGTTTCTCCTGTGTAAGAACGGCCGGTGTAACAATAACAAAAACATAGTGCCAAAAGCACCCGAATACATAACCTCTTTGGCGGAAGTAAAACTGTACATGCATTTGCATTTTCCATCCATCTCTATCTATAATAGCGTAGATCAAATGATTCAATTCGAACAGTTATAGCATAGGAATATCGCTCTAAAAAATAACATCCATGGAAACGTTAATAAAATTCACAATCAATTTTGCAATTGAACTATATTTAGTAAATATATAATCGAAATATATCTGGTACAATATATAATCACAGTATATTTGGTACAATATATGATCAAACAATATTTGATAAAATATATATTCAAACTATATTTTGTACCATAAATAATCACATTATATTTGGTATCATATATAATCGAACTATATTTGGTACAATATATAATCAAACTATATTTGGTACAATATGTAATCAAACTATATTTGGTACCATATATAATAACACTAAATTTGGCAATTGAACTATATTTAGTAAATCTATAATCGAAATATATCTGGTACAATATATAATCACAGTATATTTGGTACAATATATGATCAAACAATATTTGATAGAATATATATTGAAACTATTTGGTACCAGAAATAATCACATTATATTTGGTATCATATATAATCGAGATATATTTGGTACAATATATAATAAAACTATATTTGGTACAATATGTAATAAAACTACATTTGGTACCATATATAATAAAACTAAATTTGGTACCATATATAATCAAACTATATTTGGTACAATATAAAATAAAACTATATTTGGTGCAATATAAAATAAAACTATATTTGGTACAATATATAATCAAACTATATTTGGTACACTATGAAATAAAAGTATATTTGGTACACTATATAATAAAACTATATTTGGTACAACATATAATCAAACTATATTTGGTACAATATATAATCAAAACTATATTTGGTACACTATGAAATAAAACTATATTTGGTACACTATATAATAAAACTATATTTGGTACAATATATAATAAAACTATATTTGGTACACTATATAATCAAAACTATATTTGGTACAACATATAACCAAACTATATTTAGTACAATACATGATGAAAACTATAGTTGGTACAACATATAATCAAACTATAGTTGGTACAATTTATAATCAAACTATATTTGGTATAATATATAATTAAACTATATTTGGTATAATATATAATCAAACTATATTTGGAACAATATTTGATCAAACTATATTTGATACCATATATAAATAAACTATATTAGGTAGAATATAAAATAAAACTATATTTGATGCAATATATAATAAAAACTATATTTGGTACAACATATAATCAAACTATATTTGGTACAATATATAATTAAAACTACATTTGGTACCATACATAATCAAACTATATTTGGTACAATATATAATTAAAACTACATTTGGTACCATGCATAATCAAACTATATTTGGTACAATATATGATGAAACTATATTTTGTACAATATATGATCAAACTATATTTGGTACTATATGTAATCGAACTATCTTTGATGCAATATATATTCCAACTATATTTTGTTCAGTCTGCTGTTTTGTTCAGCCCTCCGAGGTTTACATTCTCTCCGAGAATGAGTTAGTTTATCGTTAATCGCATGAGGCGCCACTAGCGGAGAATGCCAGCTGTGATTTTCAATAATTTTTACAGTCCATAGTGCGCTCATCCTAGTGCGTTTGTTTATCAAAACCACAGGTGACTTCATAACAAGTAAGTAAACAATATGCAGTACTCGACCACCAATTATCAGTTAATTATGTTCAACAGTCTTTGTTTTATTATCGTCAATGATATACGGGAACACTTTGGCGATCGCTTCATCAGTAGGAGGTGGTGTCCCTAATGGACTTCATATTCACCTGACTTTAAACCTAGAAATCTTTTATCTCTGGGATTATCTAAAATATAATGTTCATCAAAACTATCCACTGACTATCTTTTATCTGATAAGGGCTATTACAGTCAAAATATGGACTTCATACTCACCGGACTTTAAACCCATAAATCTTTTATATTCTTGGGATTATCTAAAATATAATGTCTATAAAAAACTATCCACTGACTATTTTTTTGATCTGATAAGGGCTATTACAGTCAAAATATGGACTTCATATTCACCAGACTTTAAACCCATAAATCTTTTATATTCCTGGGATTATCTAAAATATAATGTCTATAAAAACTATCAACTTACTATTTTTATCTGATGAGGGCTATTACAGTCAAAATACGAACAGTTTCGAGAGCGAAGTGTGTCAGAGTGATTGACATATTTGCACGTGGTATGCAGGTGTGTAAACAACCCAAACAAATTAAACGACGATAAAACGAACATCGTTGGACATCTATGACTGAGATTCTGTGCAACTGTCAGAGATAGACCGCAGTTTATTTGTACAAGATATATGGTTGTATTGCATACATTTTATTAATTAATCCATGGGTATATTTTTAGGTCACTTTTAATGTTAATTAGCATTAGAAATAAGATAATGCACCCTGGGATATTGTATATGTAACTTTATTATTATACCAGTCAAAGTGGCGAAGCTGTTATGGTTATAAATAATGTAATTTTATGCTTTTCGTGTCATAGTTTGAAGCAAATTCTTTGCATTCCTTATGTCAACGAAGCCTCTATAAAAAATAAATATGGGTCGGAGCAACAAATAAAAAGGTATTAATAAAGGTTAGCCTAAGCATCCTATGAGCGGTAGCTAGCTAAAATCACTTTGAAAATTAGATATAAAAAAACATTTGCACGAGGAATCTCTTTTGATCTATAAGTAAAATAGGTAAAATGTATGTTCAATCTAAAATCTACAATGAACATTTTGCAATAGCTCTTCTGTTTCGGTATTAAATAACTAAAACACATATAAGTGGTTGACAACAATCGTTACTAAACGCGTTCCTGTTAGGATCCAATAGCAATCAGATAAGGAAGGATAGATCAAAGTTGGTAGCGAAAGTCACCTAACCGCTATTTCGCCTCTGACGTCATCTCCGACTTAGTCAAAAGAAGCGCAGACAGGTCACTATTAAACGAAGTGGGTTATTAATGTTAAAATATATACACATATTTTGTCTAACATTTTGACAATGTATATATTATGTTTAATGTAAATATAAACCTGAGTTATTAATCAAATTTTGCAGATTCTAAAATTAATAAATATTTAAATATATTTTGAAGGAAAAAATCTCTCGGCATTTCTGTTTCACGATGTTTTGATGGAAATCGCTTCAGGCAATGGCATGACACCACTTGATGTAAGCTGCTATCAAGAATAAAATAATATAATTATCGCAAAGACAGGAGATACCTATTAGCTTTAGTCTTGAAAATACAAAGGCTATAAGTAAGAGGAAAATAGTCAGCAGGAAAGGAGTTCCACAAGCTTGCAGTTTTTTTTACAGAAGCTACTAGAATAGAAAGCTGTATTTCTATGACATATCAAAAAGTGAATTGATAGACGCCACTAGACCAACGAGTCAAACGAGCTGGAACAAAAGAAGTTAGAATTAGATCAGACAATTCTAAAGAACGCATGTCATTATAGTATTTATAAAAAAGACTAGCAACATCACGTTTGTGAGAGATATTACAGAGATAAAAATAGGGTAGGACCAATCAAATTTAAGATACGTTTCTGCACCTTATCAAGAACCCTAAAATCGAACAGAGATTCATCCGCCAAAACATGACAACAGAACCTCATATATGGTCTGACAGTAGGTTTGTAAGCTTCAATCAGAAAGAAAAACTTATAATGTCCAGAACCTTCACACGAATACCATAACTCCGAAGTTTGTGTGGGAGTCCAGACGGCCACATTCTGTTGAACGCCTTCGAAATGTCAAGCACTACCTTCTCCTCAATTATCCATAAACCGAGACATCCGCTCAGTTACAATAGTTACAAGATCAGCAGTTGAATGGAATCCATGAAAACTATACTAGCAAACACTAAAGAGGCTCAGACCATCCAGAAAATAGACAAAATTGCCGTTGACCAATCTTTCAAAAACTTTGCTCATGACAGAGAGTAGACTAACAGAACGATACTTGGTCAGACCGACCACCGGCATTCTTAACGATAGAGACAAAGAAGAGCCCTTCTAACATAAAGGGAACAGGGCTGAGACAAACAGAGATTGAATAATTAAGAGAGGATAGAAGTAAGTTCAGGAGAAAAAAAACTTGAGAACAACAACAGGAATTGAATCAGGACCAGGAGCCTAAGACTGGTCAAGATCAGAAAGAACACGAGTAACCATCGTTGGAGTGATAATGACAGAATTAGGAGAATAATCAGTTTTCAAAGGAAAAACATGAAGAACAGCACCCGAATCATCAAGAGAAGAATGATCAGCAAAAGGACAAGCACATAGATCAGCCTTATTCTTAGAAGATGAAATAACCCGAAGGCCACAAAAAGAACAGGAATAGCAGACTTGTCACTATTAATAACACTATTGTAGATTCTTCAAAAAATCACGGAGCCAACCTTCTGAGATGAGATGGAGTCACGAATTCTTTGAGAATAATTAGACTTAGTCTCAGAGATTGCTATCTTGTAGGTATTGCTAGCTATTCTGTATGATTGTCTAGAAGCATCATACACATACTGACGATACTGATTCAAGTAACGGTTACGATAGGCAATTGCAGAAGCACACACACATGAGAATCACAGCGATAAAAAGGAAAGAACTGTTGCAAATATGCTTGCATGAATTCAATTCTGGTCATTAAGAAAAAGACTCGTTAAAAGAAAACATAAGTCAGTCGTGAGATTGAATACATACACATGACAACGTAATGATCGATCAAAGACTGTTCTGTGCCTTACTTCCAATATTGTAGGAAGTATTTCCGAGTTATGACATGGAAACCTAAATAGCTCAAAAACTATTCATCTGATCAGGATGAAATGTTGCATTCGTTATTGTTATCAAAGTGCATGCAATAGATCACATTAGATAACATTGGAAGTTGAAAATGATTAAAAATTCCAAAGTCGTGCAACATACGGGACTTCATTGGCTACAATATTGGCTAAGCATCGAGTCTATGATTAATAGAACCGGACTTATTACCAAAAGTGTGTCTTTAACATTTTCCGTTTTTTTCCCTTTCGACTTAAATATCTCCAAATAAAATTAGTTCTAAGTTAGACTATGACCGATATTTTGACCAAGTTTGGTGATAGTTGGTTAAATTATGTGGACGCTATGTTGTGCATAAACAAACAAACATAGTGACGAACCAAAAACAAAGCGACTAACAATGTAACCCTCTTGGTAGAAATAATCATCAACTTGTATTCAATTGACCGTATGGATGGTTTGCAATATGTTTTGTGATTCGGCATTGCATGATTAAAAACAGGGTTGATTTGCCGTAGCATGGTCGAACAGCACCACATCAATTATATAAGACCAATACTTGTGAAAAAAGAAAGAAAGATGAAGTTATGAGGGAACAATTTATTGGTATTATCTAAAATGGCGGAAAGATAATTGATCGTTTTGTATCATGTCGGATGAGGTGAGTTTGTCTAATTAACCATGTGTACGAGATAACAATTAGATGGGAAGTACATATGACGATACTGAAAGATCGATTGGTATTAAATGAATAGACTTTTAAATCGATATAGAAGGTTTTCAATGACTTAATTTGGAGATTATTGTTTAGAGGTTAATAAATTTTATACTCACGTAAATGTATTCAACAACAACAACAACAATAACAAATAATAGTCAATAAAAATGTTCTTTTTCAAAAACAATATGCAAATATCAGGAAGTTTCATCGGATGGATTTGATCTTTTGTAGTTTATTGTTAAATACACTTCAATTACACAGGATAAATGGTATACATATAAGTATGATACACATCTTTATACTATAACATAGTATCATGTCTGAGACAGAGTATACATTACTAAGGCAACAGCTTTTACGATGTCAGTACACGCGTTCGAATCTCATGTAAGTCTAAATAACTTAATTTAAAACTAGATACATGTTTTATAAATTAAAAAAAATGACACAACATAATAACATTAACACACTGCATAAATCTTTTAAACACAAAGTGACACTGTTTTAATAATCAACAAAAGTTAGACGTGAAGAATATTCGGCATGAGTTCAAAAATAAATTATTTTTACTTCTAACATGATTTCTAATGTTTTTGCCAATGATAACAATACGTAAATATATCATCGTAGTTACTTACACTCTCATGCAAATACTAAGAAGCATATTTTTTCCATGAAGTTTCACAAATATTTTTCTTCGTACTAGCTATTAAGCAGTAGAATCTAGGTAAAGTTTGTTCGTACGAAAATAGAAACATGTGACAAAAAAGAATAGGCAGAGTGCACATAACTAAGGCAGTCATTTTTTACACTTGCCATACCTGAGTTCGAATCTTACGTAAGTCTGAAGGATTTTTTTAATGGATACGCGTTTTATAAATTTAAGGGAATTAACATGTTATTAAACATGGAAAAACATTAAACTAAGTGACATTTTTTATAATCCGCAAAAGATTAAACATGATGGGTATTCGGAATTAGTTGAAAGCCAATTATTTTTGCTTAAAAACATAATTTCTACTATTTTTAAATAAAAACAATACATAAGTAAATTTAAATGAACATAGAAATTCATCGTTGTTACTTACTCTCTCATACAAATACTAAGTAGCGTATTTCTTTCCACGAAATTTCATAAATGCTTGTCTTCCTTCTAGCTATAAAGAAGTTGGAGATACGTAAATAGGGTAACTGACATACACAGGTACTACACCAACACCGTTTAAGAAGCGGGCATAAACTTGTAGTGTTTTAAATAGAAAACAGTTTTTGATATCAGCAAGATTATTATAAGGGGAGAAAAACAAAAATGTTTGATAAGATGTTCAATGTGTTTCCGTGGCAACTTTCTTAAAACGTAGACGGTGTAGCCAACTTCCAGTAGCCCTTTGGATGACTTCGACTTAGTTATTGTTCTAAGCTTAAGGAGAGTAGAAAGTGGACCATGGGTTTACTTTCGGCAGCTTCGTCACTCACGCTTCCCTTACGTTGTCCTTTAGTTCTCACGTGCCATGAGCGATGTTTATGACAAAGGGGGAAGACTTGCTGTTTTTTTTTGTTAGAATCTATCCATCTAACACTTATTGTTGACTAGTTTTTAACCTTGCAGTAGTATTTTGTAGCTCTTAACATCAAGTGGCTTCATGTCTTGGCTGGAGAGATTTCCATAAAAAAGCTTCCATAATAGAGTTTTTGAAAATATTATGTCTCCTCTGAAATTGAAATTGATGTAACCATACACTCCAAACGGTAAAATCGATAGCAGGCAGATGTGGATTATATAGGGTCATCCATTTGCATAAATGAAGTCAGGAGTATTGGCTCTAAGCTAGTCAACAGCGTCCTTTGATCCGTATTGTTGCCGTTTCTATACATCTCTTCACATAACTTTGTTCATGTCGGTGTACATTTTACATGTTTGGTGAAATATTCTTTCCATGAGCAGATGTACAACGATACACTATCTAGCACTTTTTCCTTTTCCCTTGTATATTTTCCAGCTTCCATCAACAAATTTTAAAGAATCTATGTATGTGACCTATTTCTTCTCTAATTGAATTTTGTATAACAGTAAACTCTAAACGGTAAAGTTAATTACGTTGAGACCTGGACTCTTTGAGGGTCATTCATTTGGTTCCATGAATCCAGGAGTATTTTCTCTGAGTTATTCAACAATGTCCTTGAATGTATGGGCCTTTGATACATATTGTTGCCAGGTCCATACATCTATTCACATTACTTGGATTATGCTGTAGACCATTTGCACATGTAAGGTTAAATGTTTAATTGGCTTTACTTTAAGTAGCTGCACGGCGTCATAGGCGTCTAAAACCTTACAATCGCCCGTTATATGGCTTAAAGCTTTAAACAACTGGTTGTAAATACTGTATATATGTGACCTCCCTCCTCTGTAATTGAAGTTCGTGTAACAGTGAACTCTAAACATTAAAATCCATTACGCTGAGAGCTGGACTTTTAGAAGCCATTCGTTTTGCTTAATGAAGTCAGGAAAGTAATATTGTATTTGTTGGTCTATCATTTTCTTTCCATGTCTATTTATTTTATCTCATTTTTTGTTCATATCCTGGAACATTTTACTAATGGGTCACCCTTAATAAAGACCCGAAGCCACTCGAGGATAAGAGTTAAATAAATCGTCAGTTAGACGATGGTTGCCTCCTCCAAAAGAGAACCGGAACCAATGTGTGGAATGAGCAGAATATTACTTAAAGGGAATTGATTAACCAAGAGGACGGCTTGATACGTATTTGCTTATATTAGACTTGAGGAAAATCATCCTATAGTCGGTTAGTAAGCAGACTCGTGGTATCTTGTTCCACAAATTGGATGTTCTCTGAAATAAACTTTATTTGTGGAAGGTTCATTTGGTTTTTAGTAAAGAGAAATATAGATAGATATATGGATAGGTAGATAGATAAATAGATAGAGAGAGAGATAGAGAGAGAGAGAAAGAGAAATGTTGGATAATAGTCCTGTTGGAGCGGACGCATCTTGGGATGGACGTATCTGTTGGAAATCGTTTTGTTTAGCTTGCGCGATTTAGTGCGGGTGGACCCGTGCAGTCGAGTGCAGAATAGGGCTGTTCTCACGATCGGAGCTCACAGACGTGACAGGGTCACCGCGTGACGATACCTCAGATCAAGGGTCAATGTGCACCTGCGCATAGAGGCTCTATGACGTCACGGGCCTTTGCGTGGGAAGCAGAGTTTTTGCAGTCTGGGTTTTGCAGGCGAACCTATCAGACGTGATTTATGATGTAGTCCGCAATGTGATTAAGGGAATTAATTCCCTTAGAAAATACAGGCGAAAGATCCCTTTTTCCCCCCTCTATGAATGGTTAAGGACTTAATTGATAAGTAATTACGAAAGCAGTAATTTGCCCTCTCTCTCTCTCTCTCGACGTTAGTGAATATCTCCCAGATGACGGATAACTAACGCTTGAAATAAAACAGAAATTAAATTTACAAGATTGTTTGTTTTCTGAGTCGTTCATGAAGCTTTTGTGTTGCAGCTGCGTGGTTCACGGCAGAACGAAAGAAGAAACAATTCAACCACTAGACGACGCACCCTCTACGCGGCGAGGAAGATATTTAAAGGTATGCAAACTATATGATTTATGGTGTTAAAAATGACGAGTGATAAAGCGAGAACTGCCTCAGCCGTTCCGGGACGAGTATACAAAATGAGAACTGCTGCGGCCCAAGCAGAGGGGCTATGCAACAGAAAGAGAGTGAGAGAGAGTAAGAAACAAAAGTTCTTTGATGTGGTTGTAGCTAGACGAGTTTTTGCTGTGAATGTTTTACGGGGGTACCAGGGATTTGAGCCTAGTCAGGTATCTATCATGGACATAATGATACATTAAAGAGACCGTGGGGACGAGAACTGCTCACTACCCTCACTAGTTTGCGGAGTTGAGTTTTTACACTCTCAAGACAGGAGACATGCTCCGAGCGGCAACTCCCCAGATATGAAAGCAGTACTCACTCTTAAGACGTATCTGGCTCTCATGCATGTAAAAGATTACGTTAGGAGTCACGTACTTTCTGCGGCGGTAGAATGATGCGCATCTGATCTCTATACATAATTTATATTTTTCTAAATCTATTTGTTTTTCTGGGGCCTACTGTATTTAATTAAGATAAAAAAGTTGAAAAACCCGTTGTGTTTATTTTGTTTTATCCGCATTCATATTGTGAATTTCCTTATTCTAACTAAAATAAAATGATTAATATCTAGAGGGCTTTATTTTCGAGATGTAAATGACCTTGCTTTTTACCAATGTTTGAATGGTGTGTTTTCTATTTTTGATGAATG
>OY744541.1:43417862-43515362 GCA_963556195.1 Sepiola atlantica | reverse complement strand
CATTTTCGTTGCAAAACATGATTCCATCGGGGGGAAAATTAGCTAGTCAGAATCAAATAGTTATTTAGCAGATTTATTGCTATCGATGACAACCTCTGAAGGTCCGATAAAATAAGTTCATATATTAGATATCTATATTTATATAAAGTTTGGTATGTGTATATTATTATAATTGTTATGTATAGGATTCACTCCTGAACTAATTAACTAATTATCATACATTTTAGAACACAGCTGCTAAACGTAAGGGTGAGTAACATGACTTATATATAATGAGGGCCAAGAGTGGGTGGAAGCTCTTCGTGAAAATTTAGATACCTCAAATTTTTGTTAACTATTATTATGAGCCAACAATTAATAAATATTCCGCAAATTTCACTTTCTTTGGAGCCTTTGAAAAGGACTTTTATAAGGCATAATATGGATACAACCTAACATTGTAAAATTTTAATATATCAGATTTACATAAAAATTTACATATAGTCATTAGACACGAATTAAGCAAAATTCCTTGAATTTTTATTTCTGTTTAAGACAATTAAGCTCAAGCCTTATATTTAAGAAATTTTCCAGACTCAAAATCATGTAATGGATTTTGATGAAAATTGAAATATGTATTTTAGACATGAGGTTTTTTAGCGTTATGTGTTAAGTTTAATCTGTGTAAGGCGACATAAAAGTGGTGCAAAATTGTGCTGTTCGGAGGAATTAATTTTACCCGTCCTGGGCCGGATATTTGTCTAGTTCTTTACGTATGTATGTATATAAACAAAAAAAAGAAGTCTTTAAAAATCGGAACAGAACTAAATTAAGGCTCCAGATATTGAAGAAATTAAGGCTCGATATGTTATGGTATGGTGCTATACAAGTTATAAATTATAAAAAAATACTTATCTTCACTGTAATAAGTATTTTCTCAGACTGACATCAATTTAAAATATTTGTTTTAGTGGTTTAATGTTATGTTTGATTAATTTAATATTTCGAAGAAAAAAAAACACATTTAGATATAAAGAAAGCGAATTGAATTTGAAATGCTCATTACTGTTCAAAATAGTGCAACGTTTAGAGCTGACTAAAAATAAAATAGTACGCATAAAAGCACTTACTAATACCAACGGCTACTCGAGAGTATTGGTTAATTGTATTGTAAGTTGGACGATGTCCAATGCTACGAGAAAATTGGAAACTATGAGTGAAATAGGCAGAAATTGATAACTTAAGTATTCGTAAACATTGAACTTGAAAACGTAATCAGCATGGAATAAGCTCCGTAGTATTGTTCCAGAGATAGGAAAATCGTGGAGAGTATTTTAGTATTGTAATTAGTAGGGAATAAGCTCCGTGGTATTGTTCCACGGATGGGAAATTCGTGGAAAGTATTTTAGTATTGTAATACGTAGGAAATAAGCTCCGTGGTATTGTTCCACGAATGGGAAATTCGTGGAAAGTATTTTCATGTTGTAATTAGTAGGACATAAGCTCCGTGGTATTGTTCCACGAATGGGAAATTCGTGGAAAGTATTTTCATGTTGTAATTAGTAGGACATAAGCTCCGTGGTATTGTTCCACATATAGGAAATTTGTGGAGAGTATTTTAGTATTGTAATTAGTAGGGAATAAGCTCCGTGGTATTGTTCCACATATGGGAAATTCGTTGAGAGTAATTTAATATTGTAATTAGTAGAGAATAAGCTCCGTAGCATTGTTCCACGGATGGGAAATTCGTGGAGAGTATTTTAATATTGTAATTAGTAGGGAATAAGCTCCGTGGTATTATTCCACACATAGGGTAATTCGTGGAGAATATTTTAATATTGTAATCAGCAAGGATTAAGCTCCGTGGTATTGTTCCACAGAGGGGAAATTCGTGGAGAGTATTTTAATATTGCAATCAGTATGGAATAAGCTCCGTGTTATTGTTCCACACATAGGGTAATTCGTACAGAATATTTTAATATTGTAATCAGCTAGGAATGAGCTCCGTGGTATTGTTCCACAGATGGGAAATTCGTGGAGAGTATTTTAATGTTGCAATTAGTAGGGAATAAGCTCCGTGATATTGATCCACAGATGGGAAATTCGTGGAGAGTATTTTAATATGGCAATTAGTATGGAACAAGCTCCGTGGTATTGTTCCACAGATTGGAATTCGGGAGGAGAATTTTAATATTCCAATTAGTAGGGAATAAGCTCCGTGGTATTGTTCCACAGATGTGAACATCGTGGAGAGTATTTTAATATTGCAATTAGTAGGGAATAAGCCCCGTGGTATTGTTCCACATATGGGAAATTTGTGGAGAGTATTTTGATATTGTAATCAACAGGAAATAAGCTCCGTGGTATTGTTCCCAAGATACGGAACTTCGTGTATATTAATATTGTAATCAGCAGGAAATAAGCTCCGTCGTATGGTTCCACAGATGAGAACATCGTGGAGAGTATTTAAATATTGCAATGGTAGGAAATAAGCCCCGTGGTATTGTTCCACGAATGGGAAATGCTTAGAGAGTATTTTAATATTGTAATCAGCAGGGAATAAGCTCAGTGGTACTGTTCTACGGATGGGAAATTCGTTGAGAGTATTTTAATATTGTAATCAACAGGGAATAAGCTACGTGGTATTGTTCCACGGATGGGAACATCGTGGAGAGTATTTTAGTATTGTAATTAGTAGGGAATAAGCTCCGTGGTATTTTTCCACGAATGGGAAATTCGTGGAAAGTATTTTCATGTTGTAATTAGTAGGACATAAGCTCCGTGGTATTGTTCCACATATAGGAAATTCGTGGAGAGTATTTTAGTATTGTAATTAGTAGGGAATAAGCTCTGTGGTATTGTTCCACATATGGGAAATTCGTTGAGAGTAATTTAATATTGTAATTAGTAGAGAATAAGCTCCGTAGTATTGTTCCACGGATGGGAAATTCGTGGAGAGTATTTTAATATTGTAATTAGTAGGGAATAAGCTCCGTGGTATTTTTCCACAGAGGGGAAATTCGTGGAGAGTATTTTAATATTGCAATCAGTATGGAATAAGCTCCGTGGTATTGTTCTACACATAGGGTAATTCGTGGAGAATATTTTAATATTGTAATCAGCAGGGAATGAGCTCCGTGGTATTGTTCCACAGATGGGAAATTCGTGGAGAGTATTTTAATATTTCAATTAGTAGGGAATAAGCTCCGTGATATTGATCCACAGATGGGAAATTCGTGGAGAGTATTTTAATATGGCAATTAGTATGGAACAAGCTCCGTGGTATTGTTCCACAGATTGGAATTCGGGAGGAGAATTTTAATATTCCAATTAGTAGGGAATAAGCTCCGTGGTATTGTTCCACAGATGGGAACATCGTGGAGAGTATTTTAATATTGTAATTAGTGGGGAATAAGCTCCGTGGTATTGTTCCACAGATGGGAACATCGTGGAGAGTATTTTAATATTGTAATTAGTAGGGAATAAGCTCCGTGGTATTGTTCCACAGATGGGAACATCGTGGAGAGTATTTTAATATTGTAATTAGTAGGGAATAAGCTCCGTGGTATTGTTCCACAGATGGGAACATCGTGGAGAGTATTTTAATATTGCAATTAGTAGGGAATAAGCTCCGTGGTATTGTTCCACAGATGGAAACATCGAGGAGAGTATTTTAATATTGTAATTAGTAGGGAATAAGCTCCGTGGTATTGTTCCACAGATGGGAACATCGTGGAGAGTATTTTAATATTGTAATTAGTATGGAACAAACTCCGTGGTATTGTTCCACAGATGGGAACATCGTGGAGAGTATTTTAATATTGTAATTAGTATGGAACAAACTCCGTGGTATTGTTCCACAGATGGGAACATCGTGGAGAGTATTTTAATATTGTAATTAGTAGGGAATAAGCTCCGTGGTATTGTTCCACAGATGGAAACATCGAGGAGAGTATTTTAATATTGCAATTAGTAGGGAATAAGCTCCGTGGTTTTGTTCCACAGATGGGAAATTCGTAGGGAGTATTTTAATATTGTAATCAGCAGGAAATAAGCTGCGTGGTATTGTTCCACAGATAGGGAAATTCGTGTATATTAATATTGTAATCAGCAGGAAATTAGCTCCGTGGTATTGTTACACAGATGGGAAATTGGTGGAAGGTATTTAAATATTGTAATCAGCAGGGATTAAGCTCCGTGGTATTGTTCCACAGATGGGAAATGCTTAGAGAGTATTTTAATATTGTAATCAGCAGGAAATAAGCTCCGTGATATTGTTCCACGGATGGGAAATTCGTTGAGAGTATTTTAATATTGTAATCAGCAGGGAATAAGCTCCGTGATATTGTTCCATGGATGAGAACATCGTGGAGAGTATTTAAATATTGCAATGGTAGGAAATAAGCCCCGTGGTATTGTTCCACGAATGGGAAATGCTTAGAGAGTATTTTAATATTGTAATCAGCAGGGAATAAGCTCCGTGGTACTGTTCTACGGATGGGAAATTCGTTGAGAGTATTTTAATATTGTAATCAACAGGGAATAAGCTACGTGGTATTGTTCCACGGATGGGAACATCGTGGAGAGTATTTTAGTATTGTAATTAGTAGGGAATAAGCTCCGTGGTATTGTTCCACTGATTGGGAAATTCGTGGAAAGTATTTTAATATTGTAATTAGTAGGGAATAAGCTCCGTGGTATTGTTCCACGAATGGGAAATTCGTGGAAAGTATTTTCATGTTGTAATTAGTAGGACATAAGCTCCGTGGTATTGTTCCACATATAGGAAATTCGTGGAGAGTATTTTAGTATTGTAATTAGTAGGGAATAAGCTCTGTGGTATTGTTCCATATATGGGAAATTCGTTGAGAGTAATTTAATATTGTAATTAGTAGAGAATAAGCTCCGTAGTATTGTTCCACGGATGGGAAATTCGTGGAGAGTATTTTAATATTGTAATTAGTAGGGAATAAGCTCCGTGGTATTGTTCCACAGAGGGGAAATTCGTGGAGAGTATTTTAATATTGCAATCAGTATGGAATAAGCTCCGTGTTATTGTTCTACACATAGGGTAATTCGTGAAGAATATTTTAATATTATTATCAGCAGGGAATGAGCTCCGTGGTATTGTTCCACAGATGGGAAATTCGTGGAGAGTATTTTAATATTTCAATTAGTAGGGAATAAGCTCCGTGATATTGATCCACAGATGGGAAATTCGTGGAGAGTATTTTAATATGGCAATTAGTATGGAACAAGCTCCGTGGTATTGTTCCACAGATTGGAATTCGGGAGGAGAATTTTAATATTGCAATTAGTAGGGAATAAGCTCCGTGGTATTGTTCCACAGATGTGAACATCGTGGAGAGTATTTTAATATTGCAATTAGTATGGAACAAACTCTGTGGTATTGTTCCACAGATGGGAACATCGTGGAGAGTATTTTAATATTGTAATTAGTGGGGAATAAGCTCCGTGGTATTGTTCCACAGATGGGAACATCGTGGAGAGTATTTTAATATTGTAATTAGTATGGAACAAACTCTGTGGTATTGTTCCACAGATGGGAACATCGTGGAGAGTATTTTAATATTGTAATTAGTGGGGAATAAGCTCCGTGGTATTGTTCCACAGATGGGAACATCGTGGAGAGTATTTTAATATTGTAATTAGTATGGAACAAACTCTGTGGTATTGTTCCACAGATGGGAACATCGTGGAGAGTATTTTAATATTGTAATTAGTGGGGAATAAGCTCCGTGGTATTGTTCCACAGATGGGAACATCGTGGAGAGTATTTTAATATTGCAATTAGTATGGAACAAACTCTGTGGTATTGTTCCACAGATGGGAACATCGTGGAGAGTATTTTAATATTGTAATTAGTGGGGAATAAGCTCCGTGGTATTGTTCCACAGATGGGAACATCGTGGAGAGTATTTTAATATTGTAATTAGTATGGAACAAACTCTGTGGTATTGTTCCACAGATGGGAACATCGTGGAGAGTATTTTAATATTGTAATTAGTGGGGAATAAGCTCCGTGGTATTGTTCCACAGATGGGAACATCGTGGAGAGTATTTTAATATTGTAATTAGTAGGGAATAAGCTCCGTGGTATTGTTCCACAGATGGGAACATCGTGGAGAGTATTTTAATATTGTAATTAGTGGGGAATAAGCTCCGTGGTATTGTTCCACAGATGGGAACATCGTGGAGAGTATTTTAATATTGTAATTAGTATGGAACAAACTCTGTGGTATTGTTCCACAGATGGGAACATCGTGGAGAGTATTTTAATATTGTAATTAGTGGGGAATAAGCTCCGTGGTATTGTTCCACAGATGGGAACATCGTGGAGAGTATTTTAATATTGCAATTAGTATGGAACAAACTCTGTGGTATTGTTCCACAGATGGGAACATCGTGGAGAGTATTTTAATATTGTAATTAGTGGGGAATAAGCTCCGTGGTATTGTTCCACAGATGGGAACATCGTGGAGAGTATTTTAATATTGTAATTAGTATGGAACAAACTCTGTGGTATTGTTCCACAGATGGGAACATCGTGGAGAGTATTTTAATATTGTAATTAGTGGGGAATAAGCTCCGTGGTATTGTTCCACAGATGGGAACATCGTGGAGAGTATTTTAATATTGTAATTAGTATGGAACAAACTCTGTGGTATTGTTCCACAGATGGGAACATCGTGGAGAGTATTTTAATATTGTAATTAGTATGGAACAAACTCTGTGGTATTGTTCCACAGATGGGAACATCGTGGAGAGTATTTTAATATTGTAATTAGTGGGGAATAAGCTCCGTGGTATTGTTCCACAGATGGGAACATCGTGGAGAGTATTTTAATATTGTAATTAGTATGGAACAAACTCTGTGGTATTGTTCCACAGATGGGAACATCGTGGAGAGTATTTTAATATTGTAATTAGTGGGGAATAAGCTCCGTGGTATTGTTCCACAGATGGGAACATCGTGGAGAGTATTTTAATATTGCAATTAGTATGGAACAAACTCTGTGGTATTGTTCCACAGATGGGAACATCGTGGAGAGTATTTTAATATTGTAATTAGTGGGGAATAAGCTCCGTGGTATTGTTCCACAGATGGGAACATCGTGGAGAGTATTTTAATATTGTAATTAGTATGGAACAAACTCTGTGGTATTGTTCCACAGATGGGAACATCGTGGAGAGTATTTTAATATTGTAATTAGTGGGGAATAAGCTCCGTGGTATTGTTCCACAGATGGGAACATCGTGGAGAGTATTTTAATATTGCAATTAGTATGGAACAAACTCTGTGGTATTGTTCCACAGATGGGAACATCGTGGAGAGTATTTTAATATTGTAATTAGTGGGGAATAAGCTCCGTGGTATTGTTCCACAGATGGGAACATCGTGGAGAGTATTTTAATATTGTAATTAGTATGGAACAAACTCTGTGGTATTGTTCCACAGATGGGAACATCGTGGAGAGTATTTTAATATTGTAATTAGTGGGGAATAAGCTCCGTGGTATTGTTCCACAGATGGGAACATCGTGGAGAGTATTTTAATATTGTAATTAGTATGGAACAAACTCTGTGGTATTGTTCCACAGATGGGAACATCGTGGAGAGTATTTTAATATTGTAATTAGTGGGGAATAAGCTCCGTGGTATTGTTCCACAGATGGGAACATCGTGGAGAGTATTTTAATATTGTAATTAGTATGGAACAAACTCTGTGGTATTGTTCCACAGATGGGAACATCGTGGAGAGTATTTTAATATTGTAATTAGTGGGGAATAAGCTCCGTGGTATTGTTCCACAGATGGGAACATCGTGGAGAGTATTTTAATATTGTAATTAGTATGGAACAAACTCTGTGGTATTGTTCCACAGATGGGAACATCGTGGAGAGTATTTTAATATTGTAATTAGTGGGGAATAAGCTCCGTGGTATTGTTCCACAGATGGGAACATCGTGGAGAGTATTTTAATATTGTAATTAGTATGGAACAAACTCTGTGGTATTGTTCCACAGATGGGAACATCGTGGAGAGTATTTTAATATTGTAATTAGTGGGGAATAAGCTCCGTGGTATTGTTCCACAGATGGGAACATCGTGGAGAGTATTTTAATATTGCAATTAGTATGGAACAAACTCTGTGGTATTGTTCCACAGATGGGAACATCGTGGAGAGTATTTTAATATTGTAATTAGTGGGGAATAAGCTCCGTGGTATTGTTCCACAGATGGGAACATCGTGGAGAGTATTTTAATATTGTAATTAGTATGGAACAAACTCTGTGGTATTGTTCCACAGATGGGAACATCGTGGAGAGTATTTTAATATTGTAATTAGTGGGGAATAAGCTCCGTGGTATTGTTCCACAGATGGGAACATCGTGGAGAGTATTTTAATATTGTAATTAGTATGGAACAAACTCTGTGGTATTGTTCCACAGATGGGAACATCGTGGAGAGTATTTTAATATTGTAATTAGTGGGGAATAAGCTCCGTGGTATTGTTCCACAGATGGGAACATCGTGGAGAGTATTTTAATATTGTAATTAGTATGGAACAAACTCTGTGGTATTGTTCCACAGATGGGAACATCGTGGAGAGTATTTTAATATTGTAATTAGTGGGGAATAAGCTCCGTGGTATTGTTCCACAGATGGGAACATCGTGGAGAGTATTTTAATATTGCAATTAGTATGGAACAAACTCTGTGGTATTGTTCCACAGATGGGAACATCGTGGAGAGTATTTTAATATTGTAATTAGTGGGGAATAAGCTCCGTGGTATTGTTCCACAGATGGGAACATCGTGGAGAGTATTTTAATATTGTAATTAGTATGGAACAAACTCTGTGGTATTGTTCCACAGATGGGAACATCGTGGAGAGTATTTTAATATTGTAATTAGTATGGAACAAACTCTGTGGTATTGTTCCACAGATGGGAACATCGTGGAGAGTATTTTAATATTGTAATTAGTGGGGAATAAGCTCCGTGGTATTGTTCCACAGATGGGAACATCGTGGAGAGTATTTTAATATTGCAATTAGTATGGAACAAACTCTGTGGTATTGTTCCACAGATGGGAACATCGTGGAGAGTATTTTAATATTGTAATTAGTGGGGAATAAGCTCCGTGGTATTGTTCCACAGATGGGAACATCGTGGAGAGTATTTTAATATTGTAATTAGTAGGGAATAAGCTCCGTGGTATTGTTCCACAGATGGAAACATCGAGGAGAGTATTTTAATATTGCAATTAGTAGGGAATAAGCTCCGTGGTTTTGTTCCACAGATGGGAAATTCGTAGAGAGTATTTTAATATTGTAATCAGCAGGAAATAAGCTGCGTGGTATTGTTCCACAGATAGGGAAATTCGTGTATATTAATATTGTAATCAGCAGGAAATAAGCTCCGTGGTATTGTTCCACAGATGAGAAATTCGTGGAGAGTATTTCAATATTGTAATCAGCAGGGATTAAGCTCCGTGGTATTGTTCCACAGATAGGAAATGCTTAGAGAGTATTTTAATATTGTAATCAACAGGAAATAAGCTCTGTTGTATTGTTCCCCAGATACGGAACTTCGTGTATATTAATATTGTAACTAGCAGGAAATAAGCTCCGTTGTATTGTTCCACAGATGAGAACATCGTGGAGAGTATTTTAATATTGCAATTCGTAGGAAATAAGCCCCGTGGTATTGTTACACAGATGGGAAATTGGTGGAGAGTATTTCAATATTGTAATCAGCAGGGATTAAGCTCCGTGGTATTGTTCCACAGATGGGAAATGCTTAGAGAGTATTTTAATATTGTAATCAGCAGGAAATAAGCTCCGTGGTATTGTTCCACGGATGGGAAATTCGTTGAGAGTATTTTAATATTGTAACTAGCAGGGAATAAGCTCCGTGATATTGTTCCATGGATGGGAAATTCATAGAGAGTATTTTAATATTGTAATCAGCAGGGAATAAGCTCCGTGATATTGTTCCACGGATGGGAAATTCGTCGAGAGTATTTTAATATTGTAATCAGCAGGGATTAAGCTCTGTGGTATTGTTCCACGGATGGGAAATTCGTGGAGAGTATTTTTATATTGTAATCAGCAATGAATAAGTTCCGTGGTATTTTTTCACGGATGGGAAATTGTTGGACAGTATTTTAATATTGTAATCAGCAGGGATTAAGCTCCGTGATATTGTTCCACAGATGGGAAATTCGTGGAGAGTATTTTAATATTGTAATCAGTAGGGAATAAGCTTCGTGGTATTGTTCCACGGATGGGAAATTCATAGAGAGTATTTTAATATATTAATCAGCAGGGATTAAGCTCCGTGATATTGTTCCACAGATGGGAAAATCGTGGAGAGTATTTTTATATTGTAATCAGCAGGGAATTAGCTCCGTGGTATTGTTCCACAGATGGGAAATTGGTAGAAAGTATTTTAATATTGTAATCAGCAGGGATTAAGCTCCGTGGTATTCTCCCACGGATGGGAAATTCGTAGAGAGTATTTTAATATTGTAATCAGCAGGGATTAAGCTACGTGGTATTGTTCCACGGATGGGAAATTCGTAGAGAGTATTTTGATATTGTAATCAGCAGGGAATAAGCTCCGTGGTATTCTCCCACGGATGGGAAATTCGTAGAGAGTATTTTAATATTGTAATCAGCTGGGAATAAGTTCTGTTGTATTGTTCCACGGATGGGAAGTTCGTGGAGAGTATTTTTATATTGTAATCAGCAGGGAATAAGCTCCGTGGTATTGTTCCACGGTCGGGAAATTGTTGAATAGTATTTTAATATTGTAATCCGCAGGGATTAAGCTCCGTGGTATTGTTCCACGGATGGGAAATTCGTGGAGAGTATTTTAATATTGTAATCAGCAGGGAATAAGCTCCGATGTATTGTTTCGCAGATGGGAAATTCGTAGAGAGTATTTTAATATTGTAATCAGCAGGGAATAAGCTCCGTGGTATTGTTCCACGGATGGGAAATTCGTAGAGAGTATTTTAATATTGTAATCAGCAGGGAATAAGCTCCGTGGTATTGCTTCACAGATGTGAAATTCGTGGAGAGTATTTTAATATTGTAATCAGCAGGGATTTAGCTCAGTGTTATTGCTGCATAGATGAGAAATTCGTGGAGAGTATTTTAATATTGTAATCAGCAGGGAATAAGCTTTGTAGTATTGTTCCACAGATGGGAAAATCGTGGAGAGTATTTTGATTGTAATTACTAGGGACAGAAAGAATACTACTGCTGACCATCAGCAGATATGTGATTGTTCTTTACCAACTATTGGTATGTGTAGCAGAATGATTATAACAAATGACCGCGAGCACCCGCCCGAAACGGGGAAATAGCTGCTAATAATCCTTTATTTAGACAAGCAAACGTCCATAAACGCCCAAGATTAGACAGACAGAAACAATACATAGATATTGCTAACTAGAAACAACATTCTGGGATTTGGACGGAAGAGTCCAAGTTTAAATTTTTTTAGACCGCATCGGCATGTTTAGGTCCTCATGAAATCCGGAATATATTGTTTTATAACAGATGCGTTGCAGCCACAATGAAACACGTTGTGGGTTACGCTGTTTATGCAGTTCCATTTTCGGTAATGGCGTAGACAATTTAGAAACAACAGCAGTATCTTCAGCAAACAATTCTAGCACAATTAATACGCCATAAAATCATTTTTGAACAGGACCTGATTGGTCATGCGTCATATACAAACTAAACAATTTGTGCCCAAAATTTATTTTCAAGATACTTGCTGTTGCTGGACTGTAACATACACACAAAGAAAAAAAGTCAGCCATTTTATTATTTTGTTATTTTATAAACTAAATAAACAGAGATTCTTATACGCATACACACCGTGACCCGGAAAACAAGTCTGCTCTTCCATTTACCTTGCAAATTAAAATTTCGAATCCAGAGAACTGATTATCATTGCACGCAATAACTTCCCTTTGATCTGTTTCGGTAAGTAAGGGAAATGTCTCTACTCTAACAGTTTTCTTAGCTGGAATAAGTATTTTCAGAAAAATAAACTGATACAAAATAAAATATAATAACCTAGTGGGAGGGGGAAAGACTATTTCAGAATATTGAAAAAAAAACACACATAAATATGTAGCATTGAAAGCGGTGAAGTAGCCATAGAAAACTCCTGATTTGAACCATAATAAATAGGTTTCACATTTTGTACGTTACAAAAGTTGATCGCATAGAATTACGGACTGTAATACTCCAGACGGAATCATGGATCTCTTTTAGGGTGGAAGGCTGGTGGTAATGCCTAAATCGGAAGTCTAGTTGCTAACGGTGTTCACAGTTGAAATGTTCTCTTTAAATATATTTCCGATTAGTTATACGAGCTGCTTTCTTACTGATCAAAATTATTCGGAATGTTTTGTCTTCTATCTGTGAGAACAATATAGAACTCTTTTACTATTCGGAACTCTTTTACAAAATAGACAGTCGAAAACTGAAGAAAAACAATGCTAACAATAATACAGGTTGTTATCAGCGCCGACACGAAGCTATACAAACTATTAAGAGTTTTGGTTATTGTGTTTGAACAATTAACGTCTAGTTTGTTTCAGTTTTTTTTATTTGCCAACGATGTTTTTGAAAGACTTCTACAATATTAATAGTCTTTTGTATGTATGACAGGTGCTAGATTATTTGTTAAAAACTGTGGAAATCATGTTAACAAAAAAAAATACACGAGAGCTATCACTTCTCTTAATCTCAGTAACAGATACGCTTAGAAAGAGATCAGATGTCTGGCACTAATGATCACAACTGAGAGTAATTTGGCGTTTGGGTTTCAAATCTCTCCATGAAAACACATGTAACGCCTCGCCACACACTGAAGAGAAGTGATACGAAACAACAGCCGTTTACGTATAATTTTGTGTCTCTGTCTCTTCTGTCTGTCTGTCTCTCTCTCTCTCTCATATATATATATATATATATATATATATATATGTATATATATATATATGTATATATATATATATATGTATATATATGTATATATATATATATATGTATATATATATATATGTATATATATATATGTATATGTATATATATATGTATATATATATATATGTATATATATGTATATATATATATGTATATATATATGTATATATATATGTATATATATATATATATATGTATATATATATATATGTATATATATATATGTATATATATATATATGTATATATATATATGTGTATATACATATATATGTATATATATATATGTGTATATATATGTATATATATATGTGTATATATATGTATATATATATATGTATATATATATATATGTACATATATATATATGTATATATATATGTATATATATATATGTATGTATACATATATGTACATATATATATATATATATGTATATATATATATATGTATATATATATATATATGTATATATATATATATATATATATATATATATATGTATGTATATATATATATATATATATATATCATATTAAATATCTAATATCCGCACACATATATACTTGAATCGAACAATACGAACACCGGACCCGAATTACTCGAATCCAAGCTTCTTACGGCTTGGCCATCGTAACAGCAACATTTTAAATGTCACATCTACCTGATAAAAGATTTGGATTTTTCACTTAGAAAAAAGATTATTCAGTGAAGACCGGGATTAGTCCAATAAAAACAAGCTCGATGATACTCTATTACAGGATACAGACCATTTATATGTGATTTTTTGAAAGCTTACCAAAGCATTCCGTTCAGGAGCCCAATCAACACCACAAAAGATTTTTTCATTCAAAAATTATTTATTTATCATAAATAAATAATTTTTAAATGAAAAAAATCTTTTGTGGTGTTGATTGGACTCCTGAACGGAATGATTTGGTAAGCTTTCAAAAAAGCACACACACACATATATATATATATATACATACATACATACATATATATATATATATATATATATATATATAGTCACGAACAGACAGATGCTTCTCTGTATCGCAGTTTTTCAGTGTGGATAAACAGCAAGTTCTTCGAGCTGAGATTGAAACCCGATTATTTTGTCAACATTTGCAGCTTCTATCAACTGCAGAATCAAACGGGGAAGATATATCTTGCTGTTTATATAAACAATACCATCTACTGATGAGTGCTATATCACAAAACACACATGAGCAAATGTTCCTTAGTTTTGATATTGAGTTGTGTTTAAAAAAACTTCCATTTTTATTGCTCTAATTTGCTGTAATTTGCAATTAACTCATCAAGTAAGCCATTTCTTTTTCAAATTCTATCAATTACACCCTCTCTTACTATATGTTGTTTGACACCTCACCTGGTTTTATTCTATACGTTATCTATTAATCTCACAGTCGCCCCTCAGTTTCTCTCTCTAACTCTCTTTCTGTTTTTTATAGTCGAAAGTAATAAAAACATGAAAGAATAAAAAGATTGGAATATTCTATTATATAAAAGGGAATAACACCACCGATAGTAATACTATTTAAACTGTAGATGTAGAGGAAAATAGAGAACAACAAAAGAGATATAACCAGTAGAAAAACACAAATTTTCCTGATTACAAACTATCCTAGCCGAGCTTAATCGGTAATCCAACGGGACATATTTTCTTTTAGTGCATGTATAGATTATTTGAGGTCTTTTTTTGTCGCAGCCTAGCATGAAAGAGAGGAGGAAGAATATAATAAAGCATAAAAGGAGGATAGCCGGAGGAAGGGGAAGATAGCGAAGATGGCGGATTGCCGGTCTACGTTAGAAAAATACTAAGAGAAAAAAAAAACGCGAGACTACATTACCAAATAATTCTTAGCCAAAAATATTTCCCTTCGTTGAAATAAAAGAAAAAATGCTATGGAATTTCATCAAACATTTTTGAAATTCTGTTCAATTTCATTTTTATAAATATTTTATATCTGAAATTAATTTTGACGTGGAGAAATTAATAGTGAAATATTTAAAAATTCAGAACTATTCTTATGAATTTTATTTATCTATCTCCCACAAGGTAAGATGTGACACAAGGTCGGGAAAGTGGGATTAGAAAAAACAGCACTCGAGAAGTTGAGCACTCTGGTCATTAAAAATTGCCTGGGCAGCCCCGTCGGCATTACCCGGTAGGGGCGCCTCAGGCAGTAAGCAATAAACTTACTCCTCCCCAAAGAGGGGAGGCGAAGCCTGGGAGGAGGACCTCCTAGAACTGCACAGGACAGACCCATAGACCGGCATAAATAAAGCCCCGAAGGCCAAGACAATACCAGTCTATGGGGTGCAGTATCCATCAGAACAGATACTACACTTTGATCTTAGCCAAAAGGCAAAATGTAATAGTGTTGAGTAGCAGCGCGTATAGATATCATTTGTCGATCCCTTTCCCTGTCATAGTAGTGGGGACGTGGCGTTATGTTGTTCAGAGTAGAACTTTTTACCTCTTTCGTAAAATTAAAAACAACCCATATTTTGTGGGGCATGGGATAATCGGTATATATTTTTATACATTACACCGTATATCATTAGTTTTTCCCGTCTCCATAGGCGTTGGTAGTCCTTCGAAAACGTCTGCTTTACTTCGCAGACCAAACCCAAGAGAGAGTATCTCGTCCTTTTCTTTCTGTCATATATTATTATATCTCTTCACTTACTGTTCGATAGGTCACTGCCATACTACATACGCTAACCCACTTTTCTATAACCCAATATCGTAACAACTGCAGCCATCATCACCGTCGTCATATACATAACTACTTATATCATTATTCATAATTTATGAAAGTACAAAGACTTGGACAACGAACCGCTTGCGTTAACTTTACAGGCAAAAGTAACAAGTGAAACTCCATTACCTATTCAGCTGTAAAAGATGGCCTAACAATTCCTGGTAGCAAAACCGATTTAATCAACAGAACGGCCCGTAAGCAACAATGAAAACATCAAGCTACTTTGGGTAGCCTTACGTGAAGCCTCAACTGGACCTAACAAACAAAAATCCCCCAAAAAGAATACGGCATATAAGCTTGCTGCAAGACAACGTATCTATAAATGCATTAAGCCAGCTAAAAACTATAAAAACCTGATTAATAGCGAAGATGGCAACTCTTTAAAAAAATATGGTCCAAATGTCAGAAAGGTCGGAATTCTCTTATTTTATACCACCCGAGCCGAGCTGTTGAAAGATCAAACATCCGTTTTATTTATCGTAAGGATAACCACTTATAAAGGCCAAACTATAATTGCGAATAATAAGTTTTGCTAAATTTGTAGAGTCGTAAATTGAGGGGAAAGTGTCATGACACGCCAATCGACTTAACATTCTAGAGTGACATATGGCTTCATTTTGATACCGCAAAGAAAGCAACGCTTTCCCAATTACCAAACCGACGCAGCCCCATTCTAGTAGATTATATCACCTTTGTTTTCTTTTTCTAAAGTATGATGTCTCAGCAAGGAATAATAACAGATAAACAAAGGACAACCGTGCAGATTTTTTTATCTCTTCCTTGAAACAAAATGTCAGTTCTGGTATGAGAAGAATAGGTATTGTGCCCTAAAATAAGTTCTGAAAAATGAAATGGGGCGACAGTTATCGGAGAAGTGGACCAGCAACCGTGTATATTAATTGAACAATTTTACGTATGCAAGTAATAAAGAATGATATACCAACAGTATAAGGTAACTATAGAGAATTTGAAGAATTATTTATCCGAAAAGAACACCTTTGCATCACTTTTATGTTCACTTATGCATATTACAATTATATATAATGCTGCTAAAATAGAAAATATTCATTTTATCATGACCGCTGTATCCAATTCCGAAATTGCGAACCGGTATTCATCTCAAAGAAAAGCCTCCATTATCTTTTAGGCCGGTTTCTGTTTGACAAATAATACTTAATTTTATTAACAATAATAAAATCAAACTCCTTTTTATAATTGCAATTTTTAATTTTTTATTAATTTTGAAAATAAGTTTTTTTACAAATAATAAAATCAAATCTTTTTTATAATCGAAATGTTTTTGATTTTGAAAATATTTTTTAAATAGTTTAATTATTTATTATTAACTAAATATAATTATATTACAAAGTAACACACATTTATTAATAAATAATAAACTTAAACAGCTCTATATAAATGATAAAGATATTAATAATTACGCTGAAAGCTATACGGCCTATAATAATTGAGGAATTTTTTTATTAACATCAGTTCGTAATTTCCATTTTCACATACCGGGGTCTATTATGAAGTGGATCCTTTTAATTTTACCATAATGATACTAAACCTTATATCTAAAATCCTTATTCCAATTTTGATGAAAACCCATTACATGATTGCAGAAAATGTCTAAAATTTAAAGTTAAATTGAAATTAACAGAACCTTGCTTTATTTTGCATCAAATGTAATGGAAATATGAAATATTTGAATTTTGATTAAGGGATTGTGCCCATATCACCTCGTCCCCTAAAACACATTTAAAATACTCCAAAGAAGTACCTATTGTTAAATTTGACAAAAATCGGAAATATCTGAATTTCTACCCCGTCTTTGTCCCCATTTGTGCGAAACTAAATTAAACTAAATATGAACTACAGTACCCACTCTTACGCCTACAAGTTATGTTAAACATTCATGATGATCGGATTATTGGTTTAGGGGTGAATCCTCTACAAATAAATATATACACATTCTTACGGTTATATGAATGAGATGACAGTTTGCGAATTAAGATTATATGAATAAGATGACGGTTTGCGTGGGACTTATCTTCTGTGTTCTGTTTACAAGCGCGCACGCTTTGGGCCTCGCTCAATAGTTGGGTCTTCAGTGATAGGAGGAAATCTTGTGATAACTATCCGGGGCTTCTGTCGTAAAACAGGCAACCGTTAATCGACGATTACCGTAATATTGAAAATAGGACAAAAAAAACGGAGCCGTAAGAGTTGAGTTTATATAGGCTGGCTCACGTGGCCTATAAGGAAACAGTGATTGGGTTTACTTTTTGGCCAATCTATGCGACTCTTGACACAAAAAGAGACCACAACCAGACTGACCAATCTATAATAGTCTTATAAAATCAAATACTACTTGCTAGATCCTACCTTATAGATTAAAAAAAAAGTATTACTATGTTTTATATACGTCATAATCACGTTGACAGACCGGGTCTCGTGAGATCACCGAAGTTAAGCGAACTTGAGCTTGAGCAGTATTAAAATATGTGACGATTATAGAATACAGGTGTTTTTTTTGTGGCAAGGCTGTCTGCTTATCTCAATATTCTTTCTAATCATCTTCGGTTTCTCCTTGTCACGAGACTCCAGCAATGCCGGTTCACGAGAGGCCTAGGTGGCTAATGTGCAACCGTTGCTTCGCAATTGACTCTCATCATTGGAACCATTATAGGGGATATCAATTGCCTCTCGATACTCAACAGAGTCCTCTCATCATCATCATCATCATCATCATCATCATCATCATCATCATCATCATTGTCGTCGTTGTCGTCGTCGTCATCATCATCATCATCATCATCATCATCATCATCATCATCATCATCATCATCATCATCATCATCATTGTTGGATAATGGCCCTATGGGAATGGACGTATCTGTGGTTCACGGCAAGAAGGAAGAAAGAAAGAATTCATCCACTAGACGACACGACCCTCTACACGTGATTTATGATGTTTTAAAACTGACGCGTATTAAATGTGAACTGCCACGGTCCTTTCAGGAACGAGTATAACAAATAAGAAACGTAGTGGGACAAGTGCACGAAACGCGCACTGCCGCGATCATCATCATCATCATCATCATCATCATCATCATCATCATCATCATCATCATCATCATCATCATCATCATCATCATCATCATTTTACGTGTAGCTTTTAAAAACGTTACTTAAAAATGTCTTTAAACTAGTTTTGTTTCTGTTCTCCTTGCACGACCTTAGCGTAATTTACATTTGTATATGTGTGTGAGTGTGTTTCTCATACCTGAGTGCTTGCCCTTAGTTTATGTATGCGTGTGTTAGTTCATTTATTATACGTGTGTGTATAATCATTTATGTCTTTAAGTTCTTTTACAGGTGTACCTTAAAATATTTTACGAGCGAGTATGGTCGTGAATTTAATCATTAGTCTCTCTAAATTTTATATAAGTAGCGACAAATGTTCAAAATGTCAATTTCAATAGCAATGCGTCTTAACTCGCTGTCGCTTTTTTCTCTTTGTCGTTATTTCCCTTTTTTCATTCTGGTTGGCTGCGTTGATCCGCTTCGTCTTTTTTACTCTGCGTATTGTCGTGGTCTGAAACTGTCTAGCGATTTCTGTTTGGTTATCTGTAATACACTTTTCTACGCCATGAACGCAAACTTTACACTTTCATTTGTAATTTCAGGGCTTTATTTTCTTTTTTTCTGGAGATAAAGCATTAACTTATATGGATAGAGTCCAGCATTCTCTCAACTATCGGCTATTTCATATGTTGGATAATGGCCCTATGGGAATTGACGTATCTGTTGGAAATCGTTGGTTTGACTTGCGCGAGTTAACGCGGGTGCAGTCGAGTGCAGAATAGGGCTTGTTCTCACAGTCAGAGCTAACAGACGTGACAAGGTTACCGTGAGACGAGACTCCAGATCAAGGGTTAGTCTGCACCTGCGGGAGGCTCTGTGACGTCACTCGTTCTCGTGAGAAGCGAGTTTTCGTCAGTCTGATTCGGAAGGCAAACCGAGCAGGACCTGCGATTCACGATGTAAAAATAAGGGAAATATTTCCCTTAAGGGAAAACAAGCGAGAGAAATCCTTTCCCCCCTCTCTATGAATGGTTAAAAAAAAACATTGTTAACTAACTACGATAACGTAGCAATTTTCTCTCTCCCTCTCTCTCGATGTAGTGAATGACCCCCAGTTGAAATAACAACGCTTGTAATAAAATGAATTAAATTTAAAAGAAGAGTTTGTTTTCGGAGTGCGTCATGAGGCTTTTGTTGCAGATACGGACGGCGTGGTTCACGGCAGGAAGCAAAAAACAAAGAATTCATCCACTAGACGACACATCATCCTCTACAACAGATGAGGGTGAAAATTAAGGTATGCAACACATACACTTGTTCAAAAGGTTGGGTAGATTTGACAAACAGACATCTCAAGGAAGCACATTTTGCCTTTCGGAAAATGTTAACTGTTTCAAAGTTTCACAGCATATTATTTGTACGTCTGTCTGTCTTATTCGCTACCAAGAGATGACTGAAAAACCTTCGTTACTTTGTTAACGTTAAAAAGTTATATCACTTGTCCTCTCGACTAATCCCCTTTTATGTCTAACCTTATTTGACCCCCTACTTTGGATTCTGAACTTCCGTTAATCCTATCTGTTCATTCTTTCTTGGAGAATAATTCATTTTCTAAAACTAATGTCAGCTTAACCTGCACTAAATTCAACCCTTGTCAAAATTCACAGGAGTTGATTCGCTCCTATCCGGCATAGACCTTTCTATAATACAACACTCGCAATCATAATTGTTATTATTATTGTTATTTAATTATTGTTCTTCTTATTGTTATTATTGTTTATGTTAATTGTTATTAAAAATAGCGTTTGTATTATTATTGTTATAATTTTTGTTGTTGTCATTATTATTTCTGTTGTTATTATTACTATCATTATTATTATTATCATTGTTTATTATTATTATTATTATTATTATTATTGTTTATGTTAATTGTTATTAAAATAGTGTTTGTATTATTATTGTTATCATTTTTGTTGTTGTCATTATTATTTCTGTTATTATTATTATTATTATTATTATTATTATTATTATCATTGTTTATTATTATTATTGTTATTATTGTTTATGTTAATTGTTATTAAAAATAGTGTTTGTATTATTATTGTTATCATTTTTGTTGTTGTCATTATTATTTCTGTTGTTATTATTATTATTATTACTATTATTATCATTATCATTATCATTGTTTATTATTATTATTATTATTATTATTATTATTATTATTATTATTATTATTATTATTATCTTTTTAACCGTTTGAACATACTCCAGTTTAGTGGAGATGAAAATGAAAAAATAAAGATATCAGAAATAAAAGAAGATTAACACAATGAAAGTTCGCGGATATTTCACAACAATACGCGCGAGATTTTAAAAAAAAAACGCTATTTTAGCAGCCTCTATCGTTATCTTTCTATTAAATAACAATCATGTTAAATCATAGAGCTTTGGACCAGAAATTAACGATTACTTACTGAGCCGTTCTGAATTGAAGACGAATTCTTTCATTGAAAATACAATTAAATATTTGTCCAGAATAATTCTTCCGCGTCAATGAATGTCTGTCCATCTTTTCGGTGGCTTCTTTGTTTTACACATTTCGAAGGCGCCATTATTTTTGTGAAATGAACCGGAGAAGATAACGATAATAGTGAATGGCGTTTATTATTTAAAAATTCCAGCTTTAATCATTGACACATATTTTTCATTCAGACATAACGTTTTCGATGCCAATATTTGTATTCACATGACGTTGTTTCGGTTAAAGACGGACACCAAAACTCCGTTTATAATATAATGCAGATGTTTGACTTATCTACATAGTAATACGCTAAGTCAATTCCATGTTCGTACGTATGTTATCACCTTTCACACATATTACAATATTAGATCGCCCGATCTGGAAAAGTTATTTATCTGATGTCGCTAAGGTATAAAAATATGATTTTATCCATTTTAAAATTGTTTTAAAAATCAAATGATATCGTCTCGTTGACTAAAACAGAACAATTTTAAATAAATACATTTTAAAATGTGATATTAGACTTATCAAAACAATACCTCAGCCCGACAGAGAGGCCAATGATGTCCGACTGATTGCCGAGGACGTATCCTCGACCGATATGAAATGTCAATGATAATTTTGGCACACATTATTTGATAAAATAGTGAACATAACCGTAGTAGTTTAAACGCGTGTAGAAATTAAAACCAGAAGCGCAAATTGTCTATTTGAAATAACAGTTTTCTGTTTAGTGTATGTCAAATAGTATATGTTGTATAGCCTGTTAGGAATAAGTGGTAGTCGACACTGGGTAGATTGCTGTAGCTTTGATCAGTTGTCACTTTCGTTTGACTCTCACGTTTACATCTGCCTGTTGTCGTTTTTTGTTGATCCGTTTGATAGTTCGCACAAGACAAAAATAAAAACACGTACATTTTTGTTTCTAGTTGTAAATAAGGCTTTCTACTGTTTATGAATTTTTAGATGATGATTAATAATTTGTATCATTTGGACTTTTCGAGCGACTTTTTTCATCATTGATGTTATTCCTACAACGTTTCGGCGGATGTAACCTACTGCTTTCTTAAGTGGTATAAAATAATATATTACCATTAATATATATATATATATATATATATATATATATATATATATATATATATATATATATATACATATACATATATATATATATATTTATATATATATTTATATATATATATATATATATATATATATATAAGTCAGTTCATATTATATTCCAATAACCATGGTTTTATTTTATTATTTTTATTTTTTAACATTTCCAAAAAACATAACATTTCTATGAGATACATTTTTTACGGTTCGTTTCATTTGTCTTGTGCCAAACAACGTTTTTATGTCAATATCGTCTCTGCAACATTACAAAATCATCAGAAAAATTCACAAAGAATAAAAAGTTTTTGGATTAAAGTGTCTTGAAAAAACCTACACTATACAGTGGTTCATGTTTGGGTGAAACCAAATAAAAAACAAATGAAAAAAGCAAACTCACACGTGGGGAACCTACTAATACGCCATTTGGAATTTTTCGTTCAAAGCTAGTACATCCTAACAGTTGTGCAGACATTTATAAATTTTAATTTAGGAATAATTCTTAAAATAGTTAATAAGTTCTATAATCTATTTATAAAAATTCAGATTCACTTGAGGGTAATTTTTTTACTTTCTAAAGTTACATCAATTAGCCTTCAGATGTCTATTTCGGTCATTTGGATACGAAACTCTTTTAAGTTCAACAGTTTAGAGCTAGTTTCATAGACTCACCCATCCATTAAAGCACCTATTAAGATTGTTATACTTCGATGTTTTTGTGGAAGATGTTTAGTATTTATTTATAAATCGTTTCAATCAATACTAAGATAAGCTTAATTACCCAGAATTCTTCATTTAAGTAGTAAGTTTCTATTAAATGCGAAACTAAGGGGGGGAATTTGTCACTCACAACGAAATTATTTTATAGTTACCTAGACATGATTCAAAATACCGAAGGGAGCTATTAAACATTTATTTATTTATTTAATTTTATTTTTGATAAAATGATGTTTAAATAGCTCATTTTAAAGCATCATGAGGATTCAAAAGTACTTTTAAGGACAGTTATACTTAAAGTTAATTGTGATTACGTTTTAAATTCAACTCGCCTTAGCATGTGAATACCGACAAGCACCAATGTCAGTATCAGGTCCCACTTTAATTGTATGCTTATATTTAATATTGGGTTGTGTACATTCTTTAATTTATGAATGTTTAAATAACTCATTTTAAAGTACAGGGTGTTTCAAAAGTCTTGGGAACATAACGATTTTTAATAACTCAAAAACTATTAGGAGTTGAAAAATGAAATTGGTACCGTTGGAAAGGTTAAAGTTTCAAGTTTTGTGGGGAATCTTCAAAGTTGCTCAATATGAGCACCATTCGTCACACGGCAGACATCTAGTCGATAGTCCATTTCCTGCCAAACGCGTTCCAACATCTTGACGTCAATGGTTCCCACAACTGCCGTTACTCGAGCCTTTAGTTCGTCAATATCTCTTGGAAGGGGCGGCACATAGACTTGTTGCTTGACAAAGCCCCAAAGGAAAAAGTCACACGGGGTAAGATCTGGAGATCTAGGAGGCCAGGGCATGAGAACGTCATCACCTCGCCCAGATCTCCCAATCCATCTACCAGGCAGCCTTGTGTTAAGAAACTGCCTTACTCTAAGACTCCAGTGTGGTGGTGCACCATCTTGTTGAAAAATGAAGTCATCAGATTCTGCTTGTTCCAACTGAGCAATTAACCAGTCTTCCAGCATGTTGAGATAGGATTCACCAGTGATAGTTGCCTCTTCAAAGAAGAACGGTCCATAGACACCTTTCTTGGAAATTGCACAAAACACGTTCACTTTTGGTGAATCTCGCTCGTGCTCAAGAAGTTCATGAGGATTCTCAGTACCCCATATGCGAGTGTTATGCTTGTTAACTTTGCCATTCAGATGGAAGGTCGCCTCATCGCTAAAAACAAGCCGGTCATCAAAGCCGTTATCTTCCAACTTCTCTTGCATTGCAATGCAAAAGTCACGGCGAAGTGGCTTATCAGTGTCCTTCCACTTTTGGACCAACTTGAGCTTGTAAGGTACCATTTGCAGTCGTTTCCTTAAGACACGCCAGACAGTTGCTGGAGCAAACTGAAGTTCCCTGCTGGCTCTTCTCACTGATTTACGGGGGCTACGCTGAAAGGCTGTCCGAACTTGCTCAACTGCATCTTCTGAAGTTGAAGGGCGACCTGTTCGCTTACTTGGGCACAAACACCCATCTTTCACAAATTTAGCATGCCATCTGACAATGGATTACCTTTCAGGGGCTTCTTTTTTAAATTTCCTGCGAAATGCACGCTGAACACATGTCCACGATTCAGTCTTTGCAAATTGGAGGACGCAAAATGCCTTGTCTTGTTTAGAGACCGCCATTACTGCACCTGGAAAGATAACACGAAAGTCATTAGTATGACCAAAAACTTGATTAAGCAAGCTTTAAAATGGCACCAGTTTCATTTTTCTACCTGGAATAGTTCATGAGATATACGCATTTGTAATGTTCCCAAGACTTTTGAAACACCCTGTATTATGAGTATTCAAAAGTACTTTTAAGGACATTTATACTTAAAGTAATTGTGATTACGTTTTATATTTAACTCGTATTATCAGGTGAAATACCGACAAGCACCAATGTTAATATCAGGTCCACCTTTAATTATATGCCTATATTTAATATTAGGTTGTGTGCATTCTTATATTTATTAATATGTTTATTAATATACATATACGAAGAGATTCGAACGCAAAACGCGACAAACGCCACTTTCAAAGTTACGAAACTGTCCGTACAAAAAGGGTTGTATTTCAATACTCGACACCCTAAAATCATGTGATACATAAAATGATACCAAATAGTTTCTTTTGATTTCCATTAAAATCATCTTTCATTCGAAGTCTAGATTTAATATATTCGTGTTTTTATTGCTTAAGGTCTCAATTTAAACGAATTGGATCTATTGCGCTCTGCTTGCGAACCCTCCACACATACATACATACATACATACACACATATATACACATATCTATACACACATACATATGCAGACACAATACATATATATATATACACACATGTATACATACATTTTATTTATTTATTTATTCATTTTTCCCCTATTGAACATTTATTTGGCATTATATTTTAAATGATTATGGCATTATTAGTTCTTACTCCTTCCAAAAATGTATCTTATTTACTAGTTACAATTTCTTCACTTATTAGTACAGATGAAAACTGAAATGAAAAAAAATTCTGCTGATGCTCTCATTATCTGGCCCTCTTACCATTTCATTATAGGCTTAGTCGCTTCGGTCATTTTAGTTATGAGTGATGTGTTCTATATTTAAATGTTTTATATTGGGGTATTAGTACTCCGTCATCTACTATTAGGTTTATGGTTTCTATTGACAAGATAGTCTTATTATATTCCTATACCTTAGATACTTTCATATTCATGTTGATGAAAGGGTTACTGCCACAGGTATTTTATATGGGTTTGTAACGAGATAGGATATATGCAGTTCTATGTAGACAGTTCTGAATCACTTTCTGTCTTTTATTTAATAACTTCTCTTTAGACATAACTATATTGTAGGATTCCAGAACACAGAGGTTACATCTCTTAGATTTGTTAGGTCTATATTTCCCTGCTCTACCTAGTATATACCATTTTAGGCTGTTGTATGTTTTTACTGTTTAGTTCTCTTACATGTTTATCTAAAGTCGTAGGAACCTTCTTTGAATTTGTATTAGGTTCTTTGAAAGAGTGTATATGGTTTCTAAATCTGTCCTTGAAACTACAGTCTGTCGACCGAATGGTTGTTCTAATTCTGTTTTCCTCTATGACGTTACACTTATACACTATATCTGAAGTTAAACATTTCCCCTCTAAAGAGCACTCATTGACATTTTTACAGTTACATTGGTAGCTGTTATTCTGGTTCTGGACTGTACTAGTATCTAAGTTACTGTTCTTTTTGATTTTGTGTTATTTGAACTTACTATAGTTGATGTTAAGTTTATCGATGTTGAAAAGGATAGCTTTACTGTATTTTTATTTATAACTTTGCCTAGTCTACTATCCCTCGATAATTTGGTAAAATTGTTTAGGTATGTTAGTGAGAATGTTTAAGCCATAAGGAGGGTGTAACCAGGGTGGATTTCTACGTCTGTTTTTCTCTTAGTGATATTTTCTACGGATGGTGTGTTTGTTGACCCCCTAGTGTTAAGTGTAGTATTAGGTGCAGTATCCCGCGTATTATTAGTATTTATTCTCCTATTAATTTTTCTGGAATTTCCCATAGCCATGTTGTATGATATTATGTGAGGTGCATTCCTATGTGTCATAGAATTCTCATTGTGCTTCACCGTGATTACTTTTCTCAGTATATTCAGATCTGGCAAATGCTTCATTATAATATTTTTTATTCTTATTGAATAGTGACTCGTTAGATGATAGTTTTGATATTCTCTTAGAGATACTAGGGATTATGGCTTTCATAATGGGTCCCGGGGTGTTAGAATTAAAATCTACATAATAGAGAGTTTGGTTGGATTTTCATATGGTTCATATGTTCTATTGTTTAGGTCTAAGCTGATATCTAGGAAGTTAACTGTCTTATGGTTTATGTCTATTGTTACCTTAAGGTCCAACTTTAAAAAAAGGTTATGCATATCCTTGTTGGTATTCTCTAACCTTCTATTGCCAGAGTTTACGAAGAATAGTGCGTCATCTTTGTATAAACCGGCCCTTAATTGTAGTAAGTCTTTATGGAGCTCCTACAAGATGTAAAGGCCTACCAAATTCGTTAGCTCCGTAGAGTCCGGTATACCCATAGTAATGTCGAAGTTATTTTTCCTATCTTTTCTTGTCCATAGTTTGTTATTATACAGAATCAGAGTTCTTCTAGCAAGTTTTATGATGTCTATTTCTAGTCTAGTTATATTCGTTTCTATTCGAGCCATATCAAGAGCTTTGTCTAGAAGTGTGGGGGAAATTGATGGGTAATACGCATCTATGTCAAACATGATCAACTTCCCGTTAATCCCTTGGAGGAGTTTGGCAAATCAATTTATGACTTCGTCTGACAATGACTAAAAATTGTAAGTTATATATATATATATATATATATATATATATATATATATATATATATATATACATTAATACGTAATAACCTATAGTGATAAGTAGTTAATAGTACACTTCTAAAACAAGAATAGGCTCCTAAAATTCATGCTAGAATTGCCTACAGGAAACCGTGGAGTAATGGATAGAGTAATTCACACTTCTAATTTACAGTCTTCTGGGGGGTTAAAGGGCATATCCTCAGTAGAAGTCTCAAGTTATTTGTAATTGCATTTTTAAATACAATTACAAATAACTTGAGACTTCTACTCGGTCATGGCTGATAGTACGAGAGCAAGCTGTCATCGTGGATTAAATAAAGTGTTCGTTCGGAATTCCGTAAAGATTCCCGAGTTCGACAGAAAGATTCCCAAGTTCTAGAAGATACATCTGAAGAAGGTTAGAGGTTACATAATTTTGAGAATATTATCTAAGGTGAGAACTGTAGTTGAATAATCCAAATAGTACAACGCTTTCTTATGTTTTATTTATGCGATTCTGGTGTTAGTTTACTGATGTCTTAGAAGAAAGACATCTAGGCAACTCTGTGTATACTAAAAACCGTCGGTGTGACTTACTACTTTCTATCGACGACTTTTTATATTTGTTAAAAAATGAATACTTTTTAAACTTATGTATGTACTCATTTAAGAAAACTTCATAATTTAATTAGAACTTGGATGACAAAATAATATGCATATCCGCATATATTTTGTCATTCAACTTCATTTATAGTTTTCTACCGCTTCCGATAGTATTCCTGATGCATTACTATACTATATATATATAAAAGTCAGTCCAATGGAGTATGCTGCCAACTCAGTCTTTCTTGCCGAGATTGTTCTTCTCTTCTCTACAGACTGTTTCACACAGAAATAACGATGCTAGTCTTTTTCTATTCCATAGTTATTCTATTGAAAGTGCTCAACTGGTTTCCGATCCTTGTAAGACATTTCAGAAGTAACTCGTATTCCTACTCCTATTACAAATAAATTTCCTTTCTAAAACCTAACATGGTGTTCATGAAGAGAGGTTTTCCAAGAACTTCAAATTCCTGGAACACAGTGCCCCGCGACAGCTTACCTGCAGCCTACAGCATGGTCGTCTTCCAGTCCAATGTCAATAATACTTAGCTAATCAAATTTAATCAAGTACATTCATCATTTTCAATCCTCTTGTAGTATTGTTCATCATTCATCTAATAATATATTTATATTAGTTACCCTAATCCTCGAGTTGCTTTTAGCCTTGATAAGCGTTAACTTTTTTGTAAAATGTTTTCCAAGAATATTTTTATGTTCAATAAAAGAAAAGGTATATTTTTACTGGCTTAAGTAATTAAAACATAACGCAAATATATAATTTATCTAAATTTAAAATTTCCTTTCTAGCAATTGTAGAATTTTAACCGGAATATCAAATGAATGGACAGATAAGACAGTCGATAGTTAAAAAGATCTACTATATCTTATATTATCCACTCACTGCTTAACTATTGTTATACTAGCGGGACTACGTAAGCAATTACACGGTCCTTTCTACATCAATCTCTATAATTTAATTTCAATAATAATATTCCATTTAGAAATAATACATTTTCTATCAGGGTCAATACTATTAATAAGATTTTTTACTTTCTTCTTCCGTAAAAATAATTGTCATTTTCAGCTCAATAGTCTTGAATTAATAAAACGTGTATGTCTCTTCAATGTTTATTTATTTAAAATTGTAGAAATTTAATTCGTTTATTAAACAATAAATATTCTCTGTCATCTTACTGTAACATAATTGTCATCTAAATATTTTTCAAATCAATAAAACGAATGTCACTTTTGAAATGTGTGTATTTAAAATTGCACTGTTTTAGTCGACGTGACAACATAATTTAATTTTGGAACAATTCATTTTAAAATGAGTAAAATCGGATGTTTCTTAACATAGTACATCAGATAAATCACCAATCATCATCTTTGCTGATTGAAGAACCTGATTTGTTTAATGTATATAAAATGTGATTAAATACGTACGAATATGAAATGCCTTAGCATATTATTATCTAGACTAGCGAGACATGCGTAAATCCAACAGTTGTATCCTACATATGTTCTATATAGCTGCCGCGCTTAAACTATTCCTATTTTATCGACATCCAACACTGACGCAAATACCACGGTATTATTGCTCCACCTTTATTCAAACGGAAACATACTTATCTAAGTACTTTCATTAATATAGTTTCAGAAAATATCCGTTTATGGAGATCCATCTCCAAAATTCAAGTAGTATGTTACATGTTTCTGAATTTTTTAGATGAGGAGTGATAATTTGTACAATTTAGATCATTCAGACTACTGTTCTCATCTTGAATATTATTCTTACTACGTTTCGGCCGATGTAACAAAAAAAGTAGCGAATATATTATGCGACAATGACCTACTCAGCAGACTTAGCATAGAATTGAATACGATGTAAGAATCATTAATTATAAATAAAAGATAAGGAAACTGTAAAAAATATATATGTATATATATATATATATATATATATATATATATATATATATATATATAGTAATATACAGAGATGTGTAGTAATATATGTATATATATATATATATATATATATATATATATATATATATATTAGTAATGTATAGTAATATGTAGTAATCAGAAGTGATCTATAGTGATATATGGTAAGACTGCAAATTTAAAAAAATTTAAATACAAAAATAGGTTTAAGGCTCCCAAAATTCATACAAGAATTGTTCGCACGTCCGGTGGCGTAACGGATGAAGTACTGAGTAAAATTCAGTTCTATGTCCAGTTTACTGAAGGTTAAAGGTTCAATCCTCAGTGCGGGCGATACTAGGAATTGCGAATTATTGAATACTTTTACCCGGTCATTTCTTACGGAACGAGAGCACGCTACCCCACGAAATTCAGTGCAGATTTCCGAGTTCGACAAGTCACACCTGAAGAAGGTCAGAGGTTTTATCGGCTGAAACGCTGTAAGAATAACACTCAAGATGAGAAGATTAGCCCGAATGATCGAAATTATACTAAGTCTGTTACATATTTCCTTTCTATTGACGCGAAGTCCGATCCATCTTTTACCAGAACAGATACTACACTTTGAAATATTTATTTGCACAGAATATTTAAAAAAATACATTCGGAACAAATTAGTCACAAGGCCATCAACAGTGTGGGCAAAATGAGTGTCGTTGGTCATCCTTTGTCTTACGTGATACAATTGTCTATCCTAATCTTAAGTAGAATTATATCAGTCACCACAATACCATATTTACTCAAGGGGCCGTCTTACTAAGGATATTTCCAAAATGATTGGACAATTTTAATGTTCATAAATAGTCATGAAATTCATTGGAATAAAACAAAGTGTAGCTAGTAAGACTCTCCAAACCCTTTCTAAATATAAGACACCCAACCTTTTTCCGGTTTGTTCAGAACCAAAAACAAGCAGATCAAAGGTCAAGAAAGTGTATTTTTATTCGAGTTCCACGTTTGACAAAAACTATTTTTTTGGCATTGCATCTTTAGAGATCGGGTTATCCCATCTTGTAAACTATGTACGAATATAGCGTATTATTATATAAATGAAAAAGCCGAGGAAGTGTTAGAATGTAAGAAACTAAATAATCAAATGTTTCCATAGCACGCGAAACAATGGGCCAAGTTAAAGTAATATAACTTTTTATACTTAAGTTAATAAAAAATGGTTTCCGAAGTGAGTCTATAAAGGTAAAGATGAAACGGAATTGGTGAATAATGAAGTTCGAACTGACGTCCTGCTATGATATGAAGCGTATCTTCCTACTCAAACGTTTCATCTCGTCAAAGAGTGAATCTGACCGGCTGAACGGAAAATATAATGACAAAAAAATGGTACATTGTTAATCTTTTGTGACAGTCGAAATGACGAAAAGTAAGCTCCTTGCTAACGGTAACAAAGAGTGAAGAGAAAATAAGTTTTCATAATAAAATAAGAAATGATACCGGAAGCTTCGACTGGAGTTCGCAATGACTATCTTCTAGAAGATAAAATGAAACTCTAGAATGGTTGCCAAAGCAAAATAAATAAAATATTATTCTACAGCAGATATATATGTACTTATAGCGTTTTACTAATATCTATCTATATAAAGTTAGATATGTGTATATGTTTATAAAGTTAGGTATAAATAATAAAGGTAGGTATAAAGTTAGCAATATATATATATATATTTATATATATATGTATAATAAATATTTATGTACGTATACGTTTGGTCCTTTATAATCGGTACTCATCAGCATAGAGATATGACTATTCAATACTGGTCATTGGATTCGAAATCCCGACTTCCGAGTATTTTGCTACTCAAATCCAGAAATGTAGAACCAGTTGACCAACGCTGAATAGCGAATAAACAGTGATCATTATAACACTTTATCCAGCGGCTTGACGTCAGATAAGTGTTCTACTAAATGAAAGGAACGATGCAAATATATATGTATATATATATATATATATATATATATATATATATATATATATATATATATATATATATATTAGCCGCATTGAGTTCTGATAAAGCGACACAGTCTGGCTGTGATTGACTAACATATGCTCCCTTTCCTGCAAGAATGCCAACACCATAATCAAGCCGGGCGACAAAGTTGCCCCATGTTTATTCACAAGAATTAACTTTTACTTTAACCATTACTTTATATATAAAAAATAATTTTATTCATTTCAGCTTCCGAAGAATTAAAACTCGAAAATCGAGTTGTGTTTAAAACTACCGTTCTCGTACGAAAGCAAACACAACACTGCTTCTTCCATCGCTGTGATAAACGAAAGAGAGAGAGAGAGAGAGAGAGAGAGAGAGAGAGAGAGAGGGAGAGAGAGGGGGGGATCGAGAAATAGTAATATACATCGTATAAAATAAAAGCGGTGGTTCAAACCAAGAAGTACAATATACATAACAAAAAGATAGAGACGGAAAATAGAGTCACCAGTATATCTCAGTTTTGACATGTCTCGGGTGACAGGGATTTGATCTTTAACCTGGCAGCTTACAGTGTATGATATTTAAGTTGTCATCTAACTGGTACCCGGCAAACAACAAAGTTATAATAGTTTTGTCTTCGCTGTGTTTAATGTCACAATAACACCTTTTTGATTGTACATATCTCCCTCCGAGTACGAAGAATGTCTGGCGAAAGGCTTATAAATGTGGGGATACCTAGCTCTCACAAAAGGGTTACTATCCTTGTTACAGTAGCTAAAGGAAAGCTTTGTTTTAGAGGTGTTAAGAGGTACAAGTCACGTTTTTCTCCATTGCACCACATGCTCAAGATCCGAACAAAGAGCATAATCAAGATATTTGTAACCAATGATCTCTGATGTGCTGCAATAGGCAGTAATGTTGCTAGTATAGATGTCTATAGATACTCTAAAAATATGGTTTCCAAGATCAGGGAGAGGATTACTCGCGATGGAGCCGCACCGGAGTTGATATAATATGCTAAAAACTTGTATATACCTTATAAAGATGCGGATACGCAGCTAGAAAAAAAAACATATTTTTGACGGGTAATATGTTAAGTACTTTCCTAATGAAAACGCTTCATTAAAGAAGTCCATTCGTCCGTTTATCTAATCCAATTGATTAAATGAAAAAATATCAAAGTCAAACAATTATATAAATTAATTCGACGGAGATAATGGAATATTAATTGATTTGCGACGAACGTATTTCAAAGATCAACGAATTAATTATTATTTCGTGTGATAAAAATTCTCAGCCCTTCCTCACTACACAGGATCATAACTTCTCGTCATTGGATTAAAACGAGCAAGATTTATGTTAATAAGAAACTGAGTAAGAGAGGCTTAATAGACAAACTCTTTCCTAATAAATAAATTATTCACCCAAATAATCATGGTAGACTTTCCTGAAATTAAGTATCACTAAAATAAAAAAACACATATGTTTAATCAGTAGTATCATAACAACAATGCCATTTTAAAATGAAATCGCTCAAGACAAGGCATGAAGCCACTGATTTAAGGAGCTAACAAGAACGAAATATGATTACTGTAAAAACAGGAGATGCCTATTGGCCTTAGACTTGAAAAGACTAAGGCTATATGTGGGAGGAAAACAGTCAGGAGAAAGAGAGTTCAACAAGCCTGCAGTTATTTGAAAGAAGCTACTGGAATAAGAAGCTGTATTACAATGAGGTATCAAAAGAGCGAATTGATGGAGACCACTAGACGAACGAGTCAAACGAGCTGGAACAAAAGAAGCAGGAAATAGATCACACAATTCTGAACAACACATGCCATAATAGTACTTATAGAAAAGACTGAGACTAACATCACGTCTGTGAGAAAGAGGATGTAGAGAATAAGAAAAGGTGGGGGCAATCAAATTACAAATACGTTTCTGCACCGTATAAAGAACCCTAGGACAGAGATTCACCAGCCTAAATATGACAACAGTACTCCATATATGGCCTGATAGTCGATTTATAGAGATAGAGAGTAGCCCGAGGTATGAGAAGGTATTTGAAGCGATAGAGAGAATCAACTTTACGAGAAGAAGAAAGAGCAATGGATCTAATGTATTAACTCTAAGAAAGATTTGATGAGAGAGAAGCACTGAGAGGTTTAAGAGTCTACTTCTCCTCAGGTGCAGAGCCATTCACGAGAATCTCAGGTAGAAAAAGACACGCTTACGATTGAAAAACACGAGCTGGCAGATCCCCGTGAAAATTAAGTACCACATAAAGAAAAAGGGCACACATGTAATCAGTAGTTTCATAACAACAATGACATACACATAATCCCTGTCAAAATACTAGCCGTATAACCTATCCTGCGAAAGGCTCATTATACAAAGATTGTGATTGGTCTCTTAATAAGTGAAATAAACCCAAACAGAACAAATATTTCAAAGGTTAAAACTACTTCTATCGTTGATATCCATACATAGGCATTGTCTGGAGAGTTTCGCCACATGCTTAGATACAAAACTCCGCTCAGGGATCGATGGTTTCGTTGTGTGATCATATGTATGGTTTAGCAAGTTATACTGAAGTGCGTGGCAAAGTCATTTTCAGGTCTGGATAAGTATACGACTAAACAAAGCTGAACATGTTTACACTTTACAATAGTATTACGCAAAGCGATGATGTTTTCTCTATCGAAGTATCTGTGCAATTACTTGTAAAAATGCAGGGATTTTATTCCAGTTTTTTTCCTATATTATATCCTGTTCTGTTTGTGCCCATGCATAGTAATACGCTAACCGCATGAAGGATGCAGCACTTCACCATGCATAGAAAGGTTAGCAACTATGTAGAGGCTGTAGTTTTCGCATCATATGATGCTAGTATGTATGCCCACCAATCGAGGATGCCACGAATAAACCATCTCGGAAAAGTACAACTCATCTACAAACCATTTCGTCTATGGTAGACGCGATGTGAATGTAGACCTTACGCAACAGGTAAACTAAAATTGACAGATTCAATTAATGTTTAAAAGAAAACTAAGAAAAAAGAACTAAGGCATATGCACGACAGATAACAGGTTAAGTAATACTCAGTTCTAATTAATACTCTTCTTGAAGTTGAAGGTTCAATCCTTCAAACAGACGATGCTAATGATATAATTACAAATTATTTAAGACTTATCACCGGTCATGTCTGACGAATCCAGAACAATCTACCCCCGTTGATTAAATAAAAGAGTCGGTTTTATATGACGTGCAGATTCTTGAGTTCGACATAGATTGTCAAATTCGACAAGACGCCCCTGAAGAAGGTCGGAAGTTACATCGGTAGAAACGTTATGAGAATAACATCTAAGATGAGAACAGTCGTCCAAATGATATGAATCTTTTTCTACTCTGTTGTATTTTATCGCTTTTTAATATATTAAAAAAAAATGTTTGAACACTATTCAAGTATGTTGATGACATCCTTATGCAGAATTGTGGGCGTTCGGATTGCAAATTTCAATTGTCCACTTAATGAAAGTTTTTCATTCTTGTATTTGAACGATTTAAAAGGTCACATTTTATTTTTTTCGTATTCTTGGTTTGAATTCAGATTGAAAGAAAGAAATTAGATTTGATTGAAGATTCGAAGGAATTGAGATCATAGAACGCTGTCCGTTATGCGCGGAATCGTAGATGGTGCCACACGGGAATCGCAGTAGAACGCAGCAAAAATCTGAGCGATTACCTTTTGCAACGCAAAATATTTTTTTTGTCTTTCATGTAAAGAATATTTAATGACGGATTTGAAACCGGCCGTCCACAAAATAATAATATAACCAAAAGTAAATAAGCGAAACAGTGATATACAAAGAAAATACAGTGACTGTCCTTGGAGTTTAATATTGACTTCTTCACAAAAAAACCCGGAAAACAACTCCCCACAAACCCGAATAAAAATAGCAACAAAAAATAACAATAACGTTTAATGTAATTCTAAGAATTGTATTCGATTTGTGATTGTTTTTCTTTTGGCATCTGTAATTCATTCATCAGAGAACATTGAGTCTGAAACGATAAAACATCATTAAAAAAATGTTTTACATTTAAAAAAATGATTGATATAAAAAATACTATGTTAGTTAATATTTATTCTTCATTGAATCCTTTTTGTTTTCCGTACTATTTATTTTATTGTAGAAAGTAAATCTTCTTTCGGTATGCAAGGTTACCCCCCCTCCCCTTAAATGCCACGGATGGAATGAGTAATAAAATGTGTGTTTCTTTTAGCCATTCAACCATATTTGTTGTAAATAATTTTCTATGCCTGACTTGTCCACAGTGTCCAACAGTCTTTGTTTTACCGCCATTCAAAATATCCCCAAAATATATGATTTGCAACGAGTATCGAAAGAAGTGATGAGAACCGGAAACCTATAGTGTATTTTTTTTAACATAGTTCACCGCAAACAAGGCAGGCCGCCACTGTAGACGTAAGGGGCTACTGAAAAGAAAAAAAAGGGGAGAAGGTTGGGGGGGGTCAGCCTAAATTGGGATCTGCGCAGCGAGATGTCTGTTTACATTAATTTTAATGACATGTTTGTTTTGATTATAGAGTGGGTTAGCCAAGGTCGGTACTTGTTTGGTGCCAATAAGCTCACACAACCAGTCCATCAGTCACGACCTGGTCCATGGGGGTTGTGGCCTCGGGAAATCCCACCAGAGATAATTGCAGGGTCCCTTTCCATGCGCGACATGACACATACAACTACCCACGGTATTATGCAACTGATGATGGAGCAGCCGTTCTTGGCGTTTGCCAAGAGTTTGGGCTCCTTGCTATCAGTCGGAAACAGCGGCCAGACAAGCTGTCTAACCTGTACCCTCAACCTATCGAAACAAGAGACACCCAGACTGGTCATGTAAGACTTAGTGACGAAAAAACTTTCCCCAAGTTGCCCAAATAGAGAGAAAGAGCACGGCGTTCATTGTCCTAGTAAAGAAAACAAGGCTAGATATTGGGTGTATTTGAGACGTCCCAGCGCTGGTACATCTGCGCCTGGCTAATAGACAAAGAAGGGGTGCAAGGGACGGCGATAGGCAGCACCTATCTACTCCTTAAGCAATTGTAGGTTTGCAAACCGGATATTTTGTTCGAGATTCCCACTTTAGGAAGGTTGTCGATCAGGACTAAGGAGAATTTAGTGGACATGAGCTACTTTCGCTAGTGAAGGAATACTGGTAATTACTCGTGTAACGAACTCCTAGTGAATGAATAATAATATTTAAAGTTTGGGGCAAACTTAGAACTAGTAATCGCGTTACTTAATTGCTATTTGATTAAGCTCTTTGTCATTTGATCTTATAAAGCATAGGCCCGGTCTCTTGTGACTCTGCTTTGGTAGATCGTCATCCGTTTGTGATTGACCCCTTTTGTAACTTCAATCATTGTGACAAAACAAAAACAAGCAAAGAAGATGATGAACAATATCCACATAGTTTTTTATAAATAGACATATTAGTACTAGTAGTATATATATATATATATATATATATATATATATATATATATATATATATATATATATATATATATATATATGTGTGTGTGTGTGTGTGTGTGTGTGTGTGTTATCATGAAATAATTCCAGGAAAAAATCCGGGTATGAGAGCTCAATGTAATAAACAGAGCAAGAATAAAATAAAATGTAGTAACACGAAATTACATAATCATCGATGCAATAATTTATTTAAACCTTGTGGTATTTTCAAGTATCCGATTTAGACTATTACATTTTTGAAACTGAAAAAAAGTTTAAATTCACACTCGACAATTCAAATATAATTGGAGAGAGAGCGAGTTACAACCTATGTAATACATATTTAGAGAGAGGGGGACATTTGAAGCATATTTAATCTATAAGTATGTAGTGAGAGGGGAATTGCATAATTTATTACAGATAGGGAAGAGGAGGCCATATGCATAAGTAGAAATTGTAAAAGTGGAGGATGGGGGGAGGGGGGTTTATGTATCTCAAAAATCAGGTCGTGTCAAAAATCATCAGAATTAACCCTCCTTCTGCCCTTTGAAGGATGACACTTACTGTCTTGCGACTAATGTATATTGTGGGAAGGGGGGACCTAAGAAAAGGATTTGAAAATAGACACAGACCAAGGTCGGAAACAACATCACGCACGTACACATACACAGGCATGCATAAACACGTAGTCACCATTTGTACATACATACCTACACACCCACACACATACATATAAATACATACATGTATATATATATATATATATATATATATATATACATATATACATACAACAATATACAAACATACATATATGTATACATACAGAAACACAAATACACATACACACATACCCATATATATATAAATATATATATATATATATATATACATACATATACACACATATTCATATAAGCATACATATACACCCATATATACACACATACACATGTATATATATATACATATATAAGGCGATTTAATTCCCGTGTTCCCAACGTGTTATCTGCAAGACAACTCTTAAAGCTATCTTATTTTAAGTAAATTATCTGATTATATGACCATAATAAAATCCAAGAAATTAACTGGTGATGCTGTAAACAATATCCCAAATCACGTAATAAAATAAATATCACATATATATATATATATATATATATATATATATATATATATATGTATATATATACATATACATACATATATATATATACACACATACACATACATATATACATGGGTAAATGAAAAAGGAAAACCAAAAAATGGATGTTTTTTATGTGTACATCAACGTTTCGTCTTTATTTATAAGACTTTATCAGAATGATAATATAGAGAAAAATGTCATGCAAGATCAAACACATGTAGGGTTGACATAATGTACTTGCATGACATTTTTCTCTATATTATCATCCTAATGAAGTCTTATAAATAAAGACGAAACGTTGATGTACACATAAAAAACATCCATTTTTTGGTTTTCCTTTTTCATTTTCCCATCACGTCGGATTACCTTCATCCTTCTCTTCCCACATATATACATATAGACACAAACATACATACATATATACACGCACAGGAGGAGATAGGGGGTAGAGAGAGAGATATTGAGAGATAAAGAAGAAAAGAAAGAAGACGAAAAAAAAAGAAAAATGACAAGAGAGAGATAGTACGAGAAAGAGAACTAGAAAGAGAGAGAATAGGAAAGAGAGAGAGAGAGAGATCAAGAAAGAGAGGAAGCGAGAAAAAAAGAGAATGGGAAATAGAAAAAGGAATGAGAAAGATAGAGGGGGAACAGGAAAAAGAGAAAAAGAAGAAAAAAGAAAAAAAGAAAAATAAATGGAGGAGAAAAAGGGGGACAAGAAGGAACGAGAGGGGGGACGAGAAAGAGAAAGAGGGGGAACGAGAAAGAGAAAGAGAGAGAGAGCGGGGACGAGAAAGAAAGGGGGAGAAGGAGAACCAGAGAGCGAGAGAGAGAGAGAGAGAGAGAGAGAACGAGAGAGGGAAAGAAAGAGAATAATAAAGAGAGATAGGAGAAGAACGATAAACAGATAGAGAGGGAAAACATATATGTTGGGTTGCATGTACATATTACTCTCTAGCTCTGGACATAAATCTTTTTCTTTTTTAAAGATGATTTTTCCATTTTTTTCATTTTCTTTTGGGTTCTTGTCTTGACTCTACACACAATTTTACCTCTTCCCCTTCTTTCTCACTCTCTCTATCTTGATTTTCATCCTATCTATCTATCTATCTATCTATCTATCTATCTATCTATCTATCTATCTATCTATCTATCTATCTATCTATCTATCTTTCTTTTCACTCTCTTAACTTCACTGCCTCTATTCTTGGTCTTCTTTCTTTGTCCCCTTCTTTTTTACTCACCCTTTTTTCCCCTTTCTCTTGTTGAAATAAATTATTGCATCGATGATTATGTAATTTCGTGTTACTACATTTTATTATATATATATATATATATATATATATAGAGAAGGAATAGGTAAAATAAATACCTTTTGAAGCATAAAGATGCGATATCAATTTTTTTTTTATAAAAAAGAAAAATAATAAATCGAAACCGATTTTTTTTCTTCCTTTTTTTAATTATAAACTAGCATTTTTTTTGTTAGTTTAAAGTGATACAGATATTTGGCCAAAATCTTGGCATCATCGGTGTGTAATATATCCTGATGTCATCGGATTTGTATTTTTTTCCCTACCGGCATTTGTTGTTACAGCCGGGCCAAATGGGTTAGCTGTTGTTTCCCACTATCAAATATGAGAACGTGAATGCAGCACGTGATTTGTATATATATATATATATATATATATATATATATATATATAAGATGAAAAATATATTATTTAAGACTGAACATATTTATTTTCATATTTTCTTTAGTCCGTTAAGTTCGAAAAGGGATTCTTTTCTTATCAGAGGGATAATAATAATAATAATAAAGGAAAGCACCAAATATTTTTTGAAAACATAAAAAGTTTTTAAACAGTTTTTAGAGAAGTTGAGGACAAAAAAATTCATAAACAGCAATTTTGTAAAAGTTATATGTCCATATAATAAGAAACAATTGAAGAAGTGTTTAACATTAATATATGTTAGTTCGGCGTTCAAAGAAGAACTGTTAAACCACATTCTATTATCGTAGCAGGAATTTTCTCAACATTCTTATAAGATATCGTTCAAAGTCTATTCATTAATTTTTGATCTCTATAATATTATTCAATAATATATATATATATATATATATATATATATATATATATATATATATATATATATATATACATATATATATACATGTTGAATTTCGAAGTATCTTGTAAATTAATTTTTGATCTCTATAATATTATTCAATAATATATATATAGGTCGAACTACCATCTCAATATTCTTGAGGCGTTAGTCATTAACAACTATCGACCTAGCCTGTGTAGACAAAAGATTTTGAAACATCAGTTGGAGATCTTTAATGATTCAAAGCCACCATAACGTTGAGAGATTTTTTTTTTTTTTTTCCCCTTCCCATTCGTTTCCTCCAACTGAAATAAGTTTTATTTTATTTTATTTTTTTTTTTCTCCCCCCTTCATTTCTCATTCGACTTTTAGTTTTTAATTTACCATTCTGACGTTTCCTCTCAGAGGGTCAGACGACAAGGCCTTAAGGTAATTTTAACAATTTTCCTTTTTTTTTTTTTTTTTCCTCACTCGTCTGTTTCATTGATTTTAATAATGCTTCCTCTAAAATTAATCCTACCATTCTGTTGTACACGTAATTTACTTATATATATATATATATATATATACATATACATATATATACATATATATATGTTGAATTTCGAAGTATCTTGTAAACACTACAACATTTAAGTACTTTTTTACAAATTTATTTATCTTTTAAATAAGACTGTAATAAAATCAAAAATACAAAAATAAAAAAAAAAACAATGCGCCTGATAACAACTAATTCAAAATCAAGTCAGGCTCCTAAAAGGACTAACAAAAAACGTTACAACACAAATGCGAAACGTTTTGACTATGTGTTCAAAACAATAATTGAATTTAAAAAATCCTAAAAAGAAAATAGGCGTCGCAAATAGGAGAGAGAGAGTGAGAGAGGGGAAAGGGAGAGGGAGAGGGAGAGGGAGAGAGAAAGCGATCAAGCGTGGGACATATATCACCGCAGAAACATATGACTAATTGTAGCAGTTTGACCAAGATACACACTACTCAAGCCAAATAAACACTACTTAAATAAGTCGTGGAAGAAAATACACAGAAGCTGCACTGTTCATACGCACAGAACCAGCAGGAGGCTAACGTTTGTTGAGTTTATTTCAGCAGAAATATGTTGCATTCGACTCTGTAGTCGTACGAACTTTTAAATTCTATATACCTTTTGATGCTTTTGAATAACATGTATATAATTTAATTTGTAGGAATAGCGTTGTTAATTCATTTAATGTGTCTTAATTCCTCTGCATGATTATATGTCGGATAGTCGGATCTTCGAGACAAAATAGATCGATGGAACGTAAAGCATTCGACTTCACAAGACGGCGTTGACTGTAGGTTTTCAGTTTAAAGACACGTGTTGTTATTGCAGGCTCAGTTCTTGTACGGAAGACAACGCAAAGAAACAACAAAGGTGGTCCCTATCGACGCTAGGGAGACAAAAGCGGAAGTGAAGTTGTACAATTTCCGGCAGAAGGGAGAAATGCGAGTCGAACTTGATTTATCGAGCACGCTTCGATTGATCCAGGGCGCCGATGGATATTTTCGTTTACACTATATATCACGTGGACATTCGATACAGAAGAGCGTCATTAATTGCCGGAATAGTTACGATCAATTCCCACTGTTTCAGAACGTGCTTGCTGCTTGAGATCGAGGGGCGACATTTTGATTGACTTAAGTCATTTAAAATACAAAACATAAAAGTATTATCTGCATTTGTTTATACAGTGTCATCTCATCATGGATATTTGGTATCGGTCGCTTTTTAGTAACAACAAACAAACATCGTCGTACAACACGCTTCTCCAAACATAAATAAATCATATTTTTAATAATATTTTTCCATTACAAAATCTAATACCAATTTTTCCTCATTCCTTATTATATTTTTTGGATGACACGTGTTGATTTATGCGGGTCTGCAAATATCAAAGATCCGACAGGAAAGGACAGGATCATTGTGTCACCCTTCCTCGTCGATCTTGGACTCTACTATTGAACAGCACTTGGTTCAAAATCTGGTCTGTGCCAAAAACTATAAACTGGAGTGTTTAAAAGTCTTGCATAGGGCGGATTCCGCTTACAGGAGTGGAGAGAATGATTTTCACGGCGAAAGTCGTCAAATGATACTTTCTCCTCAATACCAGTCGATAATACCTTCTCGACAATTAGTTCGACAGAGACTGGCCCCTTCGGTGGCCTTTATCCGACGGACTAAGTTATATGTCTTATGTAGTCCTATGAGATCATTCCGCATAGGCCCTTTCTCCCCTCTTTGGTAAGGGGTTCGTGTAATGCTAATTGCCTGAGACACATCTACTGGGGAATACCGATTATGCTGCCCAGGCTATTTCAACTCTGAACGCTGGCTTTTTTCTCTTTTAGCTTTAAGGCCTTGTGCCACATTATACTTTGTGAGAAGTATAAATACTGAGTAAATTCCCTAAACCATTTCAAATCTTGGAGTCTTCACTATCGCCATTCGTAAATATTCTTTATGTAGGCAGAAGCAATTCAACAGACTGTTACATCTATTTGGGGAATATAACCCCACCCAGTATATATATATATATATATATATATATATATATATATATATATATATATATATATATAATGTGGTGCATTCCAATGACCAAAGATACAATGAAGTTATACCTTTTTCTGTTTATTAATTTTCTTAGTCTTCATATTTCGCCGAAGGGTCACAGCCGTATTCTTCTTCTGTTCTTCTATTCTTTTTACTCTCATATATAAACTTATATGAATAATTTATCCTTGTCTTACAAGAAAACATAATTCTTTTAATATGTTTATATTGCATTGTTTATATTTTTTCCAAAATTAATGCTTTTCATACATCTTACGCGCGTTTCGCAGCAGAGTCGAGAGAAAAAAAGGCTTTCGTGTCAGCTATGCAGCTCATCGAGTATAGAGTTTATCTAGTAGCAATAGGAAACCCTCCAATCAAATTCATAGAAAAATAGTAAAAGTTCAAAATGAGCCCCTGACAAAGGCATTGGCAAGTCCAAACACATGAGAAGGATATATATGAAAAAAAAAACTTACTTGAGAAATGGTGACAAAAGAAAGAACTTATCTGAAAAAGCTTGAAACGACATGCTTAATCGGCTTTAATATATCTATATATATATGTATATATATATATATATATATATATATATATATATATATATATATATATATATAGAATTATAAAAAGAAAAAAACTATACACACATTAAGGTTGTACACATTATAACTTATTTCGACCCCTTAATTAGGTCTCCTCAGATGTATAAACAACCACGTCAAAAAAACAAAAAATATTTTTTGGTTTTTTGACGTGGTTGTTTATACATCTGAGGAGACCTAATTAAGAGGTCGAAATAAGTTATAATGTGTACAACCTTAATGTGTGTATAGTTTTTTCTTTTTATAATTCTGTTTTGCTCTGTTTAAATTACATTGAGCTCTGTTATTCAGATTCTCAACACAAAATTGAAATCTACACACTATATATATATATATATATATATATATATATTTTCATTCTCTAACATGTACGGACGTCCAGCAAGACGCTGCCATTATTTTTTATTTTATTTTATTTTTCTTCCCAACATGTCTACCCTACATGTATCTGTCCTTGCATATCTTTTCCCTATATCATCATCCTGATGAAGTCTTATAAATAAAGACGAAACGTTGATGTACACATAAAAAACATCCAGTTTTTGGTTTTCCTTTTTCATTTTACCATATATATATATATATTCAGTTAAAATATTTGTATGTATATATTTATATGCATCTTTACGTTTCAATGGGATTGTATTACAAGTTTCACAGTATAATATGTATTTTATAGTTGCATTCGAATGACCATAAAACAATCAATCCAAAACCATAATTATTATATAAATTTCATAAATATTTAACTTGATATATATATATATATATATATATACATATATATATATACATATATATACATATATATATATATATTAAGTTGAGATATTTATATGTATCAATTCATATGTATCTATACGTTTATATATATATATATACACACACATATATATATGCATATATGTCTGTGTGTGTGTGATTGCTATAATCGATATATGCGTATATATCTCATGTGAACTCATCTATCATCAAAAAGAAGTTCGATATGTTCCTGTTAATCAAACGAGGCCAAGGACAGCGAAGACACGCATGAGTCCCCAACAAAGTGTGTATGATATTCTACACGCCTTACGACATCCGGACGTTTAGTCATTATTCTTCTATTCTTTTAAACTTCAATATTATATTCCTATTTCAATGTCTAGACACAGAAAACGTATTCCCCCATTAATTCTCTTCGAAAAGAATAAAGAAGTTGTTCATATAAACATTTGATGCCATAAATAATGCTATTATTTCATTTATTAGCCTGATGGAGTAGCATTTATCAGACTGATACAATTAAAACTATTTTGGTATCGTCAATCAATTCTGCTTAACACTCTGGCCAGAAGTAACGGGCCTGTATTCACATGGCACTGAAAATGTGGACGGATTCTTTTGGCTACTTTTAATTTAGAATATAAAATAAATGGTCTTTTAGGAGCAATCAATACAAGATATATGGGAATGATCGATTTTGAAGGATGTTTAAATAATACCATAGACATGTTGGATTTGTTTAAGCAATAAAAAGCAAAATATTTAGTGATTTTCCTTTGTCGTTGGCTTTTCGAGTTCATTAGCGTTGATTCTTCTATGATGTGCAGCCTTAGTTTATCTCTATTTATATAAAGTTAAGTATAAATTAAAAAGGGAAAAGTAAAAGACCTAAAACTCAACGTTTAGCCCAACATTTGCGTGGGCATTTTCAAGAGCGAAAAAATGCTGAAAGTGGCAAAAAACGAGAAGATCTGTAATTTTGAGGATATATAGAGCGATAATAAACTGTAAATCTTTATAGAGAGGGAATATATGCAAATATGTACACAAGCGGTACATACACACACATGTATATATATATATATATATATATATATATATATATATATATATACATGTGTGTGTGCATATAAATACATACATAAGAAGTTCATACGCATATATATGTGCTCTAAATATCTATACAAAATGTACATAGATGTTCCTGACATTCAATTTTCTTTGGCGTATTTAAAAAAGTTCTAGGTGGCATTATATAAACGCAACCTCTTATTTGATAATTCAATTGCTTGAGATTCGTATCAAATTTGATCCATACCATTTGTTCGGACACCTAACGAAAACGGAATTATCTCCCTTGAACCATTTCGGGAGTTAAGAGTTATCGCCCTTGAAATTGTCGGGCTGATCAAAAAGAAAGATAAACAAAGATCACGGCATCAGACGGTGAATATAACAATCGCGTCCAGCGGCCAAATTAACTCATTAATTCATTCTGTGTTCAGTTTTAATAAATCTGTTAAACGTTTCTCTTGATAGTTCATCCATTTATTTACAAGTTATTATTTATTATAACCTAAATTACGAGGTTATAAAACCATTTAAGCAAGATTTACAGAAGTTCAATTTTTTCTTGAAATCACTCAAGCCTTAAATTTTAGACATATTCTTGAATCGAAATCATGTCATGTTTTTTTAAATCAAAATAAGAGTGAGTCCTCTAGAAATAAAGTAAAGTAGCATCATATGTTAATTTTAATCTTCGTAAGGGGACATACAAGTGATGCTAAACTCTTCTGTTCGAGGAATGAATTTTACCCGTCCTGGAACCGGTATTCCTCTTGTTCACTCATATAAATTATAAGAACCTTCTAAAAAAAACTATGGTTCTTATAAATGAATTCTTGTGAGGAAATGTCAGCTTTGCTACAAATATAAAAAAATGTAAAAATTGGAACATTCATTCCCTCATTAATTTTGGAGATTTTAAATTTATTTATTCTTGCATATTCGTTTCTACCAGAAAGGAAAGTAATGGATGTTCCTTATCGTTACAAATTCCTAACCTAAAAACGTTCAACGTAAAAAAATTACGCATCTAAATGATTCCAAAAAATGCCCAGTAAACCGCATTGATTCATTTTAATATCATTTAATACGTTGCGCGCTTTTTTTTCTCATGTTCATTCGTACAAGGTTAATTAGTGTTGTGGATGTAAAGTATAACGACAAGGACTGTAAAATAGGCAAACCGAGTTCAAATCCTACAATTTCCACTGAGATATAGAATAAAAATAGGAAAAGAAATGTAAACCTTTTGTGTCACCCATTGAGATCATTTTAGAGTGTTTGAATCATGAAAACGAGATTTTTCAAATGTAAAAAGAAAAACTAGCAGGAAGACTCGATGTTGGTCGGGATTGAATGAGGATCACTACTATGCACTTTTTCACTATGCTCATGGCACAATATTATATGTGTGCTGCCCCCACCTCCCATCTCGCCCCTAATATAGCCGGAAGAAAATAAAATGTCTGAAAACTCTCTATATTATTGTCTTAAACATATGGTTAAAATTGCATTAACATCTAATATACGTATTTGTAAGTTTTAAGAGGGTTCTGTCTCTATGAGTCACTTAGAGCTGGGGACACGTAGATATTCGGCACATGAAGAGTAACGATTCGGAACCATGTTAATTTTATACGTACAATATAGATTTCATAACAATAGGATATATTATAAGTTTTAAAAGAGTTTCTGCCCATTAGCTTTTTTAGGTTAAGAGGGCGCGTAGAGATTCAGGACCACTTCCATTGTCTTCCTCAGAAAATATTATACATATAGTTTAAATTTTATAAAAATAGAATACATTTGAAATTGTAAACATGTTAAGTCCTCATATCCTCCTTAAGAGTGTACTTAAATATTCGGGAATACTTTTATTGTCTTCCCCAGTATATTGTACATGAGAACACACTTTTAGATTTTATGAAGATTCTCTAACGTTTCTTTCTATAGGGAACCCATAACCATCACCCACACATGCACACATAATTTTGGTTTTATATTATAAAAATACAAAATTCAAACTATGACTCTTTTTGCTCAGTCTTAATTCCTCTCTCCCTCTGAATATTTTCTATTTCTCAATAGAGTTACGGGTTAAAAAGTATTATACCACTGGTGATATTCTATTATGTTTACAATGGACTATACCAATATTTTCTTCTTACCTTTCTTTAATGCATTTGACTATTATTAAAGAGAGAGAGAGAGAGAGAGAGAGAGAGAGAGAGAGAGAGAGAGAAAGAGAGAGTGAAGAAATAGTGATATATATCGTATAAAATAAAAGCGGTGGTTCAAACAATCTCTCCCGTGACTAACTTTGTTGCTGGTGACTCCCAAAACAATTACTATTACAAAAGAAAATATCCCCATATTCTGACCGGGGCCATGCTGAAAAAGAATATATCGGCTTTGTGAGCGTGTCTTGTGCAGGCTATCACCTTTACCTGAACAGACACAGACAAGCAGTCAGACATACACATTTTCTTTTATATAATAGGGGGTCTTTAAAAAGTCATCATCTATTAAAAAAAATTAATGACATCAAACCTTTCTGACAATAACAAAACTTAGGCACAATAAACAATCCATATTAAAAATGTATGTCATTCAATCGAATGTCCGTTACTTTGCACACATTTCTGCAAACGACTTACCACTGATTGAATCATATTTTTCAACATTTCTGGAGTTATTCTAAAATTGTATTCTTCAATCAATGACATTAATAGATCAATTGTTTGTTGTTTTCTTCGAAAACTTCATTTTTTAAAGAAACCCAACAAGAAAAAATCAGGAAGCGCCAAGGCTGCTGAGAATGTAAGCTATCGTTACGGGCAATTTCATCCTATCCAACGCTAAATGAAAAATTCCAAACACATATTCGCTCAATAACGCCAGGTCTATTGATGTTTCATTCTTTTACACATCACGACGGGCCCATTTGATATAATGGTTAGTGGTTGCTAATGGGCTTGGAGACTGGGGTTCAATTCTCAGTAGAGTCATACTAAAGACAAAAAATGGTACTGAATGCTGAATTACTAAACAATCAGGGATCAAGGGTAGGTGGAGTAATCATGGGAAAGGAGTGCCCCCCCTACACGACAGTATGGTAGCTAATTAAAACGGGCCCTCTGAGTCGCTCTCGACTATGGTCGACTACTTTACTTTACACATTACGTGAGCTCATCTTTGCTCGATACCAGAAAAGCGAACGAAGAAAGCACTTTGGAAAATAAAAACGAGTCAGAACATAATCAACTAAGAGGCTTTCTCTCTTCTTCGGTACATCTTATTTTGGACTTCCTTTCTGATAGAATTGTCCATTCCTTATTTACCGATATGTCGAAAATGCCGTTTTACCATTATTTTTACACCCTCTTATCTAAATATTGCTGTACTATTCTTCCATATACGTCATAATCACGTTGGCACACCGGTTCCCGTAAACTCAACGAAGCTAAGCAACGTTAAGCCTGATAACTAGTAAATGGTTGACTATTTGAGAATATCAGGTGCTGTATGTGGCTAAGCTCTCTGCTTCTCCCAGTATTATTTCCAGTTGTCTCGGACATCCTCTACTTACGGAACCCAAGTACTGCCGGGTTAGAAAAGCTGTGCTTGGGGAATTGCGCAGCCCTTGTTTCATAATAGACTCACCGGGCAGACATCCTTACAAAGGTTATCCATTGTCTCTCGAAACTGAATGAAGACCTCGGATCTCCCATTAACCTAAGTATTTTACATTTATTTTTACAATGTTTTATCTGTGTTATATCTGTGTTATATTTTTCAGATCTTTCTTCACAGACTAGAGAAGTTAATGGATGGTAGTCTTTCTTTTTCTAAACAGTGTTATGCTTTCGTATTTATTTTTTAAATCCGTTCATCACACTAATTATCTTGTTACAAGCCTTTGCGAAGATTTTGCTAAGCTTTTGTAGATATCTAAACTTAATCGTAAATTATATATTGTAGATGATCCGATGTCGTTCATCAGTGATCAACTGGTTTCACTTTAAGTTGAGAGTTTCAAATCATCATACCTTCTCTACTAGCAATCCAAGTATGACTCTCTTAGAATCCGACGTTTTGCTACACAGGTATGTTTATACGGTATGTTGCTTTAATTTGTGAACGCAGCTTTTCGAGGTTAAAGTTAAGAAACAGAAAAAACAACATTACATATTCAAAATAATTCGTTATTGGGCGAACCCTATATTAGTCAAAACTTCCTAAATATTTCTTCCTCTCAGTTGTCGCCACTTAGACTTACTATCCTCTCACATGGTTTGAAATTTGGCATTCGTCCTACAATTCCAAAACGGGAAAATATACTCTTACTTCGAAGTCTTCTTTGCTCAATTAGCAAGACTCCTAACTATATCCGACTCAAAGGTCAATAATCTTATGGCAAAATTAAATGACTTCGCTCATTCATATACAGGTACATCTATCTCGTTTTGTGAAACAAAATGGCGAAGTAAACATTTCAATACCATCAAAGCACTTCGCCATAATACATCTTTCGTCATCACTAAACCTGATAAAAGCTCAGGAGTCGTCATCCTTGATCATCAAGATTACGTAATAAAATGATGACTATACTGGGGGATATCTGTAAGTTTGTTCAGTTGGTTCCGGTAGATACACATGATTTCACTATATCTATCGAGATAAAGTTTCTAAAACGTCTGGTTAAATGAGTTAAGTTATATATATATATATATATATATATATATATATATATATATATATATATATATATATATATATATATATAGAGAGAGAGAGAGAGAGAGAGAAATAAATGAAAGAAGACGGATAAACATGTACGAATGACAACTCTATTTCAACTTAAATTGTTTAATTCAAGCTGTACTCGGTAAAAAACATGTTTATTATTCTTTCCTTAAGCTAAGGCTTTTCAAAGACTAAAATCTTATCACCAGAGGAATTACATAGATGAATAAGTTGGCAGTGGAAAAGCCAAAATTCAAAATTTGAAAAAATATTGATTAATGGAGAGTGAGAGTGTGCGTGTAAAAAAAATATGGGGTCTGTCCAGTTAGTGAAACCCCATTTTTTCCATCTTTAAATCTCCTTTCACCGGGCACCTTATCAACGGACATTCACCAACTGGACACATCACATATTTGTTTTGATTCTAGAAAATTTCTTAAGTTTTCAAATAAAGTAAAGAAGAACTTGAAATTCTTGATAAACTGATATTTAATGACTATTGATAAAAATTCATGCAAATCTGAAATATTTGCATTTTCAAATTGGATGGTTGTGTACATATTATGCACCCTAAACTCCTTTAAATTTTCCCCTAGAAACTGAAATTTGGGGAATATTTATTAATTGATGTCTAATATATACTGGTAAAAGTTATGAAAATCGGATGTATCTGGATATTAACAAACGGCTCTACCCGTCGTTGCCCCCTTTTAGCATGAAATTAAATTAAATTAATTTTAATATAGCACATATTCTTGCGCTGAGCAGCTGTATTCCAAAATTTATAATGATTAGATAATTACTTTAGGAGTAAATCCTGTTCAGACAAATATATAAACATATACATATACCTCACTTTATATAAACATATATATAGAGAGAAAATAAAACTTTACTACTGGTAGAATTAAAAAGCAATGACTTTCATCGACAAGAAAACAATAGAACACGTGATCCTCTCGTCCCAGCACTGCTCCTCCTCAAGGTAAATTACTTTTAGCAAAGAGGGAAAACCAATCTACCCATTGTTAAAATTTCGCAAACATCGGATGTATCTTAATTTTAACGAAAAGCTGTGTTCCAAAATAAATAATGATCGGTTAATTAGTTTAGGAGTGAATCCTGTACATACCTATATAAGCAGAGATATAGCACCCGGGATAGAGAGAGTAAAACTTTACGACTGATACAATAAAAACGAAGTGAACTCTACTGACAATAAAACAATGGAACTATTGATCCCTCTCGTCCCAGGCGTCTTTTAGGTCAATTAGCTTGAGCAAGGGGGAAAAATCAATCTATTTTCAGTCGAATCGCGATTGAACAAGTTTAAATAAAGAATTTTATGATCATGAGAGAATAATAAGAGCGTAAACTATTTATACCATCAAGCGTTCGTCAAACAAGACAGGACAAAAGTGAAGTCGTCACGATGTATATAAATGTCACTCGATTGAAGTTTATTATGCCAATCTTATCTTCATATGACTAACGACGTTTCCCAATAATTAAATAGAAACTGGTAATTTTTCTTGATTAACTTTAATGAAACTGAAGACGAAAACATAACAAAATAAAAAGCAACAGTACTTCTATCCTTATAAACTTCGGTATGTTTGTATGTTTATAAATTCGTATGTACAACATTCATTTTTTAAAACTAATAAACAGATCATTATTAATTTTGAAACACAGCTGATAGACGTAAGGGATCCAAATGTTTAATTTACTTTTACGGAGGAAGGGGGCAAAATCCATTCCGTAAATTTCAGATCGCTCCGATTTTTGTGAAAGTTTAACAATGGGTATGAGACATCAATTAATAACTATTCTCAAACTTTCAGTCTCTTTGGAGAATTTTAAAGGATTTTAGAGAGAAAAAAATATAGGCACGATCTCTGATTTGCACATGCGAATATTTCATATTTGCATTAAATTGAATCCATTTTATCTTTGTTGTAAGAGGACATAAAAGTGATTCAAAACTGTTCTGTTCGCAGAATCCATTTTACCCATCTTGAGATTGGTATTCTATTAGTATATAACATATCGCTCAATAATAAATCCCTGTCCTAACTAATAGAAAAACAACGTTTAGGCACACTTCATCAGTATAGTCCCATTCTACAGCGATACACAACTATTCGATAGATTTTTGTTGAACGGTTTGTCTTTGGCCTCAAAATACACCCCAATTTCTGATATAACGTCTTCAATGATAGGCAAATACATTTTTTGTAGAGCAGTTTATCCTTGGCCTAAATATTCGCCTCGGTCTCCGATATAACTTCTTCCATGAAGGGCAAATATATTTCCCTGGAGAATTCTCTTGAGATCTACACACTGGCAGTAGTCACAGAGGATCACATCTGAAGAATAGGGTGGATGCGGAAGCAATTCGATGTGAAATTCCTGTAGTTTGCTACTGACTGGTAACAGTGCGTTGCCATGATGAAAATCATTGCTTCATTTATGGTTGTCTTTTGTGATTTCTTCCTTAAAACGAACCAAAAATGCTCGATAATATTCGCTATTTATGGTCATTTCTATCTCAAGGTAATTAATGAATGAGGTGGATTGCGCATCCGAAAATACGGAGGCTAAAGCATTGCCTGCTGATGTTTCTGACTTCGGTCGTTCTGGAATTGCTCCTGTAAACTTGGTTGACTGTTGTTGTGACTCCCGAGTGATATATTGTATCCATGTTTCATCCATGGTCACATATTGATGAAAAAAACTACTTTGTGTTACGTTGAAACAGTTGTAAACAACGCTCTGAATCGTCGACGGGTTTTTGTTTCTGATCGAAATATGAGCAAACGTGGCGCTCACTTTGAACACCGTATTCTCATTGACAAATGCTCTTGCAAAATAGTGAATACACTGCATTCTGATAACCTCAACTCCTCTGTTATCTCACACAACTTCAATTTATGATCAGCTAAAAAAGGGTATTTTAGTTTTTATGTGTTTCGAGACAACGGTCAAATTTGGGCAACTTGAGAGTTCAACATCGTTTGTGTCTGTACGATCACGTTTAAAGTCAGTATACTACCATTTAACCTTGTTTCTGATAGAGTAGAGTTTGAATAACAGTTATCTAGCGATTTTTTTGCTTGACTAGTATTTTTTCTATCAGAACTCAATTCTTTATCAAGACAGGAAATTCAGGTTTTTCCATTTCCTGTAAAATTTGAAACAGTAGTTTCAATTAAATGACTGTAATTTTTAAGCTAATTATCCGATTGAATTAATATTTTGAGGATGTCATTATAAGATTAGTACTTAAGAAACATCATATAGATTATTAGTTGTACCATCTATATGCCAGGCCCGGTACTTATTGAATAACATATATATATATATATATATATATATATATATATATATATATATATATATATATATATATATATATATATATATAGTTTGAAAAGTCACACATTGAAACGTTGCTAATGGCAATAATAAGGAGAATATTTTAAAAAAAATATTCAGAAAACTTGGACAACGCAGATATTTGTTTTTTAAAATAAATTATTTATTTACTTTAACCACTTTTTTTTAAAACTTGAGTACTTCCGGTATTAAATACCCTTGTCAGAAGTATAAGCATATTTTTTTTCTCTTTTTTCTCCATGACCGAGACATATATATCGCAGTCAACTTGAAATTCGTCTTGATGTTATCGACGACCAAAGTTGAAATGCCGTAGTGTGTAGCACGCGGTTACGTGAATAAGGTAGTTTAAAAAGTCACACATTAAAACGTTGCTGAAATGGCAATAATAAGGAGAATATTTTTTTTTAGATATTTAGAAAACTTTGACAAACTACTTTATTCACGTAAATATTGTCGCACATTATCTCTTAAAGCAAGGTAACTTGGCGTTGTCTGGCCAAGTATAACATACCTTATCCAGTAAACAATTTACTTGGCTGCTTACTAACAGAAGGTCGCCTCCGGGCCAGACTCGCTCGTGTCAATTATTTATCCCTCCTCTCAGTATCGTCCATAGCCAATGCCGCACTTCGTTGTGGACGTATCTCGACGCTTTTATATCGTGTTAACAACCTAGATCGCTTTTGCACGGACTTACCTCAGGTGTCATCCTTCAAATCATGACAGCTATTCAGCGGCATCGACCTTTGACTTTTCACTCATCCGAAGCAGCTGCCAAACAAGGCATCCTTATCTCGAGAAATCAAAAACTATATTTTCTCAAATGCGACTGTTATTTCGAGAAATACAAAAGAATATTTCGATGTGAACAAGAATCTCATTCTTTTTCTCATTGTACTCAACGACGATCTCCAAATATATATACTAGTATACGAATCTCTCACGATTCTACACAGGCTCTCGTCACTTTGTTACAGAATTACAAAGTCTATCCATACAAAATGAATTAATTTTATTCGAAAACTTTTTAAGACAACGACAATGAAGAGTTGGTAAGGATTGAGAATTCAAAGAGTCTCAAAACATGCTAGTGAAGATGTTTTGTCAGTATGGAATAATTGAGTATGCATGTTTATTTCGGCTATCGTCGTGTGCGTTTACGCAGGTGCAAATAAATATACATGAAAATATGTATATGGGTATTAGCACGCCTTTGTTTTGTTAGCGATATAGATAAAGAGAGAGAGAGAGAGAGAGAGAGAGAAAGAGAGAGAGAGACAGACAGACAGACAGAGATAGAGACAGACAGAGAGAGAGACAGAGACAGAGAGAGAGAGTATGTATGAACGTGTGTGTACATGTGTCCGTTACTCAGAGTGTCTTTGGTTAGAGCGTATGTGTATCTATAAACTTGTGCATGTACATGTGTGTTCGTTAAGCGGCGTGTGTGCGCTTCGCTGAGCTTCGTCTTCAGAAGTCCGTGAAAGTATCTCGTTATGTTTGTGCGTCTTGTCAAGGACCGTCCGACCCCGAAAGCCTGGTAAAATGGCATTGTACATACAAGTGTTTGTCGGAATAAAGGGAAGAAAGAGGATTTTCTTTTACTTCAATTCACCCCAAACAAGGCACACTGCAACTGAGAGTGAGAGGGCTACTGTGAATTAGGAGCCAGATTTATAAATTCATCCTAAGTTGAGAGTTGTAAACGATATTCTTGTTCACATTACATTTACATTTTAGCATGTTGGTACATGGAAACAGAGATCAGGGGAAACAGGGAGCAATACACAGAATTACAAAGGCAAGGAGTCAAAAGAAAGAAACTATAGAGCAGAAAGCCATCTGGCAACTAGGGACCTTTACAGTGAAGGGGTATGATTTTGTCAGGGGCATTTACGCTAAGGGGGCACATCTGAAAGTTCGTTGGTGTACATTCCGTGAATGTACTGGAAAAAACAATCACAGAGATACAACACTGCAGCGAGGGGACATGGGCTGGAGCTTGGTAGACAGTGTGAGAACTATTAGGTTAGAGACACTTTTTGGACTCTGTCCTAGAGTGAGAGACTAGTGTTTTCTCCACCAGCCCAGATATGGCAAAAATACTCCACACATGGGCGAATGGTGGGTTTGTAGAGATATAGGATACTGGCAGTTTTTTTGTAAAATATTAAATAAATTCCAACTTTGTTCAGCAAAAAAATTAAATCTGTCTGCATTATGCGTTTTAAAATTAATTGGTTTCTTGGTTGGTTTTACGACATGTCAACCGTCGTCGGGTCGTTTTATTCCGAAAACGTGCGTATGTTTTATATACGATTTACTTGTAAATTAATTTGTTTTGTAAACGTATATTTTGTGGAAAAGCAGTCTGTAAAATATATTTTAGTGTAAAACTTTTTTTGTTCACCTCAAACATTGCCACTGAGACGTGAGAAACTACTATGAATTAGAGGCAGATTTATATGAGGGCATCCTTAGTAAAGAGTTGTGTAGCAAGATATTTGTTCACATTACATTTAAATTTATGTTGGTACAGTCGAGGAAAGAGGGAGCAGGGAGGAAATTCCAAAGGCAAGTGGTCTGAGGAAAGAAGCTATCAGAGTAGAAAGTTTTCCGGCGTCTGTGCTCCTTTACACTGGTGACGTAAGACTTTGCTGCTTCTCGGATTAGTGCTTATTAACGCGTTTCTCAAGTACGCACTATACATTGTAGTCCAACATTTTAAAATATGGGGATCTGTTATATGTTTGCCGAATTAATTCAAACAATACTTAGTTTTTTTATAATCGGTTTTAGGATTAATTATTTATTAGCTGTACAGAAAGAAACTAAACTAAATACTACAACTTTAACAAGTAGGAAGACAACATCAAAGTGGGAACCGGAAAAATAGTTCTCAGAAAATTAAAGAGGAGAAAAATGAAAGAATATAATTTCACAAAATTACTGATCCGTTTAGTAAGTTTTGTAATTTCATTTATCTCCACATGTATTCATGTAAATGTATAAAAAAACAATGAAGAACACCCCCTCCTCTTTTTCTTAAGAATATATTATTATCTGTTTTTAAGTCATTCATGTATATGTATAAATGTGCCGGTAAATACATTACTCTCTCTCTCTCTCTCTCTCTCTATATATATATATATATATATATCTCTCTCTCTCTCTCTCTCTCTCTCTCTCTCTCTCTCTCTCTCTCTCTCTCTATATATATATATATATATATATATATATATATATATATATTGCGCCCTATGACCGTCTGGGATTGTTATTTCCCTGCGCTGATAAGAGACATAAGCTCGAAACGATGTCGTACGTAGGTGAAATATTAAATGTTTTTAAATAATATTAATATATATATATATATATATATATATATATATATATATATATATATATATATATATATATATATATATAATGTACATAGATAATAAACAAAACAAATATTTATTATTTGTAGCTACTAGAAAACCCGTCTAGAAGGGCACTGTAAGTGTAGTATTAACACAGCATGACGTCGCTAGCTATGTGTGCATCGTTCCTTTCATTAAGTAGAACGCTCTTATAATGTTAAGCCGCCGCATAAAGTGTTAACATTATCACTGTATATTTGCTATTCAGCATTGGCCGAGTGGTTCTAGACGTCTGGATTTGAGTTGAAATATACTCGGAATCTAAGGTTTCGAATCGCATGACTAGTAGTGAATAGTCCTATCTCTATACTGATGAGTCCCGATTATAAAGGACGAAACGTGTACGTACATAGATAATAAACAATATATATATATATATATATATATATATATATATATATATATATAACACAGACAACGGTGAATTCAAATATCATCCACCTTTTTTTGTTTTGAGGCGTATAAAGCTTCTTCTGGACTATATACAGACTTTAAAGTACAACCTTTTAAATACAACTTAAAAAAAACTATGAATAAATAAATAATAAAATAACACACATAATAAAAAAAAATAATTTCGTTTTTAAAACAGAAAACTATTAATAAATAAACAATAAATAAAAAAACTCTTAATAAATCCCACCCAATAAATAACTCTGACCCCAGTACCTTCTTTAAAAGGGACACCTCAGCAATGCACCGTTTTTTTACGGTGAACCAAAACGCGATTTCCACTGCTGTTTTGATTTAGAGACGCTGAAGATTTCTTTATGAACTATGAACGTTTTTTAAAAAATGTAAAATGTCAGCCTACTTGAATAAACCCGCGGTACGACTCTGAAATATGTAACGTAGAGTTTTTTAAATAAATTATTTTTATTTAGATCTCACTTTCCTGCGACGAGCACTTTTTGATTTCTTTTCAGCATAATCTGACACATACACTATATATATATGACTATATGAAAAAATTCCGCGTAAATACACACACACAATATAATATATATATATATATATATATATATATATATATATATATATATATATATATATATATATACATATATATATTATTGTGTGTGTGTATTTACGCGGAATTTTTTCATTTTAGCAAACGTTGTTAAAAAATAACAAAATTTCACTGTGTTGTTCATTTGCTCTATTTTCCTAATAATCTTTTTATGTGAAAATAAAAATAAATTACGTATTAAACCAGTAACCCCATTTTAAAAAGTCTTAACGAAATACCATTTTATCCTGTTACGCTAATTCTCGCGCTCGGAATTTAATTTTTTTTACGTCATTCCTGGAAAAGTGCGAAATTGTTTTGATGGCGCTTAACTCACTTCACGTGCGCGTTTCTCGGATATCTTTTGAAATACTCATCTTTCCTCCAGCTTTTCTGTCCATTTGCATTTTTCACCTGAAGATGATTCGACGAAAATTCAAAAACGTTCGTAGTGCATACAGAACATACATTAATATTTTTGATTTTAACATACAAAAGATAATTACAAAAATTGCAAAAATCAAAAAAAAAGTATAATTCTGTTAAATTTTTAAATGTTCGCTGATATATATATATATATATATATATATATATATATATATATTATTGCCAGCTACCATATCGCAGAATGTGGTTGTTGGGTGTATTTTTTGGAAATTATTATTATTATTATTATTATTATTATTATTATTATTATTATTATTATTATTATTATTATTATTATTGTTATTATTGTTATATTTAATGCTATTTGATATGCAAATAACCATATCACAGGGTAGTCTTAAAGGTACTATATTATTATTATTGTTATTATATTATTATTATTATTACTATTATTTATTTATGTATATATTAGTGAAATTAAAGCTGAATTATTTCTACACTTAGTTATTGGGGGAGTGATTGTTTGATCAGTACCATCGGAGAGCCATGAATATTATAACTGTCCTGTTTTTAAATCTCCGAAACAGTTACATGGTAAACAGCTGATGATCCCCGTTTAAATATTTCACGCTTAAGTTAAGGTCCCCTGTTTTTGTTTCACTATTAGATACTTGAATCTCGTTTTTTACTTATGAATTTTCCAACGAATGCTAAGTATGAGATATCTTGGATTTAGTTAGTTTATCTGGGAATTTAAACTGCATTTTTATTTTTGTTTTTGTTTTAAATGACTCAAAGCTTCTTTAGACTATATATATATATATATATATATATATATATATATATATATATATATATATATATGTGTGTGTGTGTGTGTGTGTGTGTGTATATATATAAATTGACCCCAGACAAGGCGAATTACCACTGAGAAGTAAGGAACTACTAAAGATAAGGGTTCAGTCATCCTAAGTAAGGATTTGAGCAGCAATATATTTGTTTACGTTACACCTATATTTCTCCATATCGATAGAGTCAAGGGAACAAGGAGCAGGAAGGGAATTCCAAAGGCTGGCAGATCGATAAAAGAAGCTATTAGAGTAGAAAGCTCTCCAGCATATTGGGACCTCCACGGTTTATGGATGGGATAATATATATATATATATATATATATATATATATATATATATATATATATATATATATATATATATATATATATAATTTGATAGTTATTACTACAATATTCGATTGTATAGGGAATGGACACTGAACCTTTTACTGTAATCAGCTATATTTTCACCGCGCTCTAATAATTGGAGGGTCTCTAATACTTATATCTGCTGATATGTTAAGCATATTTTACTTTACTGGATTAACTCGAATGCTTTTTGTATAATCGTCCTAAAGAGGTGATTAACAAAGCGGTGAAACTGGTCAACGATCTGCCTTAACTATTATGAACGTTTTGTGAATTGTCATCCGGTTTTAAAACATAACTTTAACATTAAAATGTCTGAAACGTTCGTAGCCAGGATAGTTTAATTATCAAGCAATATGTTTTGGAACATTTTTTGTTAAAATATATAGATATAGGTGTATGAAAATATATCTATGGCAAGTATGCAAACAGTAACTTTAATGTTTGATTTTCAGAAAAAATCATCAGGTTGATAATTTCCTTCAGGAATGTATATTTTCATATTACTACTAAGCTCTATTCACGTATTGAGTAATGTTGAAATAAATACTGAACACACACACACACACACCCACACACACACACACACACATATATATAAATATATATACGCAATATATTTATCATATAAACTTATAACATTATATGTCCATACACAAAAATAATATAAATGATATACATATGTGTATATATAAGTTTTCGTAGTTACTTGAACAATTGCTTATACATGAGTAGAGCTGAGTAGTTTTACGAAAATATACTTATGGTAAGAAAGCTACACACAAATATTTGTGTTTCAGTCTTTACGAAGTTTTCAGGCTAAATGTAATGATAAATACTTACTATATTGACGTATGGAAATAATAAATAATGTATGATGGTTTAAAGCTATGAATGAAACTAAACGCTTTAATAATTAGGTGTAGTAATTAATGCAAACTGTATTTGCACATTAAAGGTATACGATAATTTTTATCATAAGAGCGAAACAAAAAAATGAATTTATAGTTTACTTGCCCAAAGTATATTTTAATACTAAATATATAATAAAATACGAAATTTCGTTTTGTATAAAAAATAAACTTAGCTGTCTTGTTCTTTTCCTACCCCTCACCCCCCCCCCACATATATATATATATATATATATATATATATATATATATATATATATATATATATATATATATTTGTGCCATATTTAGTATTTCGTTTTCTTGACTGGAAATATCACGGTATTTTGTTCCTTGCAAGATTGTTTTGCGTTTTCTTACTTGAAAATAAACAATTAATCCGTGTCGATCTACTCTTTTTACTGTTAACATGCAAATTCTTTCCTGATAGTGTTGAGATTGAATAAGTGTCAAGCTTGTCCTTTTCTGAGAATTCAGTTTGTCTGCGACGAATCATAAAGTCGGCGTCGTTCTTCGACCGCTTTCGTCTTTGTTGACATTTTATTGTTGGGAGTTGTTATTCTTGTTGACAGCTGTTGTCTTGTTGCCGCTTTCGGCATTATAGGCATTCTGTCAGGAGTTAAGAAGTTTCGTATATACGTCTTTCATATTTAGATTTGGATTTCAACAAGTGTGCTAAATTTAATACTTTTAAAGGGACATTTTATTTAAGGCGTGTACCTAGCGAGATGTGCTTTGGAAGTGAAAAAATACCGTTAATGTTTTTATTTTTCTCAGCGTTTCCCTTACCTCGCCTCTTATTTAGGCAAATCGGCCGTTTTATTATTTTCTCTCTTTTTTGGAGAAACGATTATTATAGTTCATTGAATAGTTTTCCCTGTCTAGTGTTCATTTTTTTTCTATTTTTCTACATGGCAACTGAAGCATGCTTATTGTTTTTCCCCAAACATCCAACAAAATATTCAATTTAATAATTAAATATTTTGCTGGATTACATTTTATGACGTCTTCTACTAAAACAAGGAATTGGAAAAGTGAGCGTGCTTTATATGCCTAGATATGTTTTAATGCACTTATCATAATAACTGTTTATTCGGTTCCGTTACAATATGATTGTGTTGGAAAAAGCTTAAAAGTAATCTCTAAAATGTATTTTTACATTTTAAAATAATATTCAAAATAAAAGCTGTTCTCACGGCGGATGAATAACACATACATTTAGTTAAATTTGAAGTTTTAAGAAATGAATTAAAAAAATCATTGGAACAATTTCAAAGATAATTAGTAAGTTGAAATATTAAGATACTAAATTTAAAAAAATGTACTTACTTTTTACTAAAAATTGTATAATTATCAACACAATCAGAGTTAAATTATATTCCATCTCCGATCAAGCATAACAAAATAGTTACCGAGATTTAGTATGGAAGAGAATAAATGCAATAATATTTCATTTTATTATTTTTAATTTTATATAAAATATATTGTTTAGTAATTGTTTATAAGAATTGAACAATTATTATACCTTAATTTCTTTACGTTTGAAGATTATAACAAATGTCTACATTAAATTGACAAGTATCGAAGACCCGAACCATAATTTCACATTTTATTATTTTTAACCTTATATAGAACTGATGGTTTTGTAATACTTTTCTTTCAATTCATTGATAGTTTTATTAGACTCAATATAAGCAGTTAATTTATTTTATTAAAAATATACTTTTAATATTTCATTGAGCTCAATGCGATTTAATTTTATTATCTGATTCTAATAAAGTTATGTTAAAAATTTAGTAGAAAAATTGATATTTTGGTTTACATCAATTAAAATTCTCTTAACTTCTTTTATACCATCCGAGTCACTTATCTATTAATCTTAATAATCGTACAAGATCGCATTCATTATGTATTTGGAGTTTTTATTACTATACAATTATAAGGAATGAGTTTGCAGCGAACATACATAAAACTTGAATATAATGTATTACGTTAAATTAGAAATCAATAAATTAAGATCAAAATGGTAATATGGGATTCAGGGCTAGAAGAAAGAGTACAGATGGCTGGAAGAAGGAGTACATATTGTCCTTCATTGATTCTTTTTGGATGTCTATAGCTTTAGAAGATTTTTGTTTCCTATATGCTTCGTAATACGACATAATGACGTTGACACACCTGTTTTTGTTTGATCACTGAAGCTAAGCGACATTGAGTATGGTTAGTACAAAATGGTTGACTATTTGGTAATATCAGGTGCTGTATGTAAGGGCATGGTGACCCATCAAATAAAAAGTACCCCTGCAAAAACCCAACGTCGTCATCTTCTCGAGCCTTTTTTCTTTCGGAGGAAGCGACTAAAACCGACCAGGGTGAATGCCACACCAGCTATCATGTTTATGTTTCGAAATAGGAAATAAACGTCTTCACTGGATCAACCAGGTGTTTCCCCTCGATTTTGCATAATATTTGACAATGTGTTTGTTATAGTCATGATGTGCTCATGTTATTGGATTGAGTCAAACAATTGGATTTTTCTTTTCCGTGTGATTTTCTATGTATCGGATTTGGTTACAGCTTTATTAACAGTTATAGCATCTCGTTTCTATTGTTTTAATCCGTTCGTTATTTCTTTTACTCTGTTATTTTATCAATTCAGTGCTTCATTAAACCCCTTATCTTTTCTCTAGCTATTTCCCAGGAATCTTGAACAACAGCTGCTTCTGTAATTTATATTGTCAGTTTCCCAAGTTTTCTACATAATCATTTGCGTTTATTAAACAAATATATACTTCCGGTCAAATTTATTTAGCTTCGTCTTCCTTGCCATTTGACTTCTATCTACTGTTTTATATTTGTAATCAAAATTCGGTTTGAATAAGAAATTGTGCATTTTTTACATTTGCACCTTATTTTATTTTTCGACGCCAATTATGCCAGTGCATGTTTCATGTCATTTACGCATTGGCCCTGAATAACGCCATGATGTCCGAAAGGATCTTTTCCCGCTTGCTTCGTTGATTTAGGGAGTTTTTAAAAAGTTGTTTACTTTCTATATATTTTGTGTGTTTTAGAAAATTATTTAACTCCCAATACTAATATCAGGGAACCGAAGAAAACCTTAAAGAAACTTCAAGATAATGCCTATCTTTCAAACTCAGGATTATTCATACCTCATCACACAAGAAAACAAACTTTATATTTAAATTCAACCAAGCATTAAACAGATCATAACTAAAATCACACAACATGCAAACCGCACGCATCTGCATGCATATAAACACGGATGTGAGTACGTGTATTTACAGGAAACCATATGCACGCGCATAGAATAGATGCATGGCCCGCACGCGCGTGTGTGTAAGTATATACATGAATATTAGAATGGATGTGTGTGCACATGTGTGTGTGTCTGTATATCAACCAATCTATCTAAATATACATCCATATATCTATCCATATGTCTATCCATCAATCTATCTACTTATCTATCTATCTACTTATGCATCTATCTACCCACTCCTCTATCTATCTATCTATCTATCTATCTATCTATCTATCTATCTATCTATCTATCTATCTATCTATCTATCTATCTATCTACTAATCGATCTATCTACTAATCTGTCTATCTATCAATATACCTATCTATTCTATTCTATCTATTTATCTATCTATCTACCTATCTCTCTATTTGTATACACATACCGAAATTAAATTCTACATATATACATCACTATTTTTTCTTTGCCTTTATTTCTTACTTTTCTTCTCTCTATATGTATATATATATATATATATATATATATATATATATATATATATATATATATATATATATATATATATATATATGTATGAGTGTGTATATATGTATGCACATGTATATATATATATATACATATATATATACATATATATATATATATGTGTGCGTGTGTATGCATGTATATAAAACACATGAATGCGTACCTACGCACTTACGCACACATACCAAAATAAACCGAAAACACACGCGCAGACACAGTTACAACTGAGTCATGAAATCTCAAGGGCAATCCCATAACTGGAGAAACTGATTAACATGTACCCAATCACTACACACGAACATGCATCCACACGTGCGCACATGCGCAGAAACGCCAAGCTGTAAAAAATGAAAACATTTTTTTCAAATAGAAAGAGTATCTTAAGAGAGCCTTGTTGCTTGAAACGCGTTATGAAATTATAAAATTATAAAATAAGGCAATAGTTAACAATTCGTGTAAAATATTTTTTACAAATGTTGCAAACCTCACTTCTTTTGCACTACCCGTTACTTTCTCTCTCTCTCGCCCTCTCTCTCCTTCTCTCTCTCTCTCTCTCTCTCTCTCTCTCTATATATATATATATATATATATATATATATATATATATATAGTGATGAAAACACTCGCTTTATGTGTAGATATATTACTAAATTATTTGTATAAAATCATAGAATTACGTCAACAAATTAAATTTTAATATATAAATAATTATTATTACCATTTCCGATGACCTAAAGAAAAAACACTCACGGTTCTCATTATCCGGTGGGATATTTTTCCGAATTTATTTCAGGCGGTGGGGGTCGACTCACTTTCAATTTGCATAGAAGTATATATACGGGTCAATATACTGAGTGATCCTCAAAAATAGCAACCTTTTTTTTTTTGGTTATTTTGTTCTAGGTTTGGTCTCGTCTACAACGTACTAAACGTTGGGCAAGATCCGAGTATGGAAAAGTGTCAAATTTTAAATATGACTGTTTTGGTTTACAAGTCATTTTCTATTTACATGTGAAGAACTAACTGGTCAGTTTTCATGATGCATCAATATATTTTGAATGTTTACTTATGTTTTCAGGGTCAATTTTTCACATGAAATGGGTTACCAGTGATGCCAAATAACCCTTATACAATATGAATGGGTACCCCTACACCCATTACCCTTGTTGTATGCACCCTGATTCACTTACATCACAGTGCATTTTCAAAACTTTTAACTCATCATCATCATCTTCCATTGGATAATTTCCATATTGTCAGAATTTCAATCTTGGAAATGTCCACATACACTTGTACATTCTATTCCATGCCTCCTGCAGGCACACGTTAGGTTATTGCACTTTCCGAACCATTGCAATGAATTATCTGAATCAGTGCATCTAGAGCAGGGATTTTGGCTGTCATCACTTGAAAAAGTGTGTCCGCTTCCATCTTCCACCCTCACTCAGATGGCACCATTCCATCACTACACCCCCCACTCGATAATCTGGTAGTAAGTCCACACAAATGAAATTTACAGGCAGAGCGCGTTGGTGGAAGTCGATCTGACGTGACGAATGTCTTATTTCTTGAAACTTTCTTGCAGAGCATATTGTATCAAATAGATACCAGAGAGTTTTTCCCTATCCGCATTGAACAATGCGACCATTGCCTTACACCCTAAATTTACCACAACATCCTGGCTTTGCTTTGGTATAGAAAATGTTTTTATACAATCTGTCATTGTCTTTTCTCTCTTGACGATTCGTTTTTACCCCAACGTCTTTCCTATTCCGGATACCCATGACACCGAATCGCATCCCGTAAAGGCATGCAGAAACAACAAATCATTACAAACTGCTTCGCCAAACCCCTGCTTGAGAACCTTAATATTGTAGATGTAGGTTTTTTCCTTGTCAGAGCAAACAGAAAATGCAGTACATTTAGAAACATATGCATGGAACAGCAAGAGAAGGTTCGTGTCTTCTCCAATGAGGGTGGTTGATTTGAAAGCAGATATATTGATGGCTGCATTTGCAATCCCAACATCAGCATCTCCCTCCGCTTGAATACCGTTACAGTCTTTCTGTCGCATTGGTTCCATAATTGCTTGGATCAGCACCTGCTTGTTTGCAACATTCAACAAGAAGTCCTTCTTGTTCCCAGCAAAACATTGTTACCTCGGTAATGTTCATCTTTCTTGCATTCAACTTCCGACTTCGCCACTGATGAGTACAGTTCTTTATATTTGGTCAAACTTCATAACCATCAAACACGACAGTTGCTCTCCCATAGTCTTCAACAATAAATTAGGCATAATCATTTGCCCCCGTGCTGTAGGTATTCCCCTCCTTCAATTTCAAACAGTGAAGAAGAGATTCTCCGCCTAGAACATTGTGCTCTGTGACTGGAACAGTTTGTGTCACAGCACTGCCTAATTTTTTAAACATAATTTTTGAGAGCTGCTGCCAGCTGTGGTTTGTCTGCTTGACGTAAGATGCGCTTTCCTTCAAACAAAGACATCGGGTAGAGACAGAGTTTATAGGACATGAGATCATCCAGCCTTAGATCACCCATCTGTGAGACCACGAAAAAACTTTGGAATAAAAGTACTGGGTAAATGCTACGATCTGCAGACACTTTGACATTCTTGCTCGATTCTAAAGTCTTCGCTTTCAAACTCTGTTTGTGAGAGTATAAGAAAACTGATCATCCATCTTCTGTGCAATGTCTTTTGCGATTTCGAAAAGGTCATGAACATTGACATACACGTTAACAGTAATGCTTGTGGTAATATTGCGTAACGATTCATTGTCTGAAAATGGCTTAAAGCTGTCTAGTCGCTCTGCAAATTTCCCGTGGTCTGTCTCATCTCTTCTCACCCAAGAGGCAGACAACTCCTGATGTTGCTAGCTTGTCGTGTAACTTCGTGCAGTAAGTTATTGCATGACAAGGTTGTAAGCGGATGACATAGCGGACGACATGGCCCAAACTGTTTTCTAGTGATCGTACATCCAACTACCCCGTATGAGCCCACCATCGCTTTTTAGTGAGCGCATTAATGTTTGCTCGATAACAAGATCGGAGTCTAAACTAACCCAGTATTGGCTACTGCGTCTGATTACGTGAAACCCAAACAAGAACTTTTGATGTACTGCAGGGTTGTAATTATTCAAGGCATACGTCTTCTAGAAATATAGACGAGCCGACTTCAGATAAGTTGGATAACCAGTAGCTGCGAATATTGGCGGCAAGCGAAGACGGCACCGAAACGCAGTTCTCAAGACTTCATTCGATCAGCTGCAACTAGTGCTCTAGTAATTCCTAGCATGTGCTTGCAGTTTATTCATAGATTGCCGGTTTTGGAGGCCCTTACCCGTTCACCTCTTATTAGATTTAGACTGTTGTAAATCCTACCGATAGAATCTGATTCTACCAATGACTTCAAGTCACATTCACTAGTCTCCATCAGCATGTACAGCCGCTCAAGTTCCTCTACTTGTTTCGAAAATCAGGTTCATCCTCCAAAATTTTTGCAACAATCTAACGTATGAGACACTGATCCACCAGCAAGTGGGAACAGAATGCTTGTTGCCCTGCCTTTCCACTCATCATGATTATGACAGCATTTTTAGCATATACATGATCTCCTTGAGTCCACTGCCATCCAGCAACGTCCTATATATTCGCACGCCTTATGCATTAGGTGCATCATAGCTTGCCAGCTGGCAGTAGTCTGGTTGGCGTGAAAGAAAACTTTGATGAGTTTCGCTGAGGTTTTGAGAATTGCACGGTTTTGTGCGTCCTTATCATTTGGCGGAGGTGAATTGCAGTATTTACGATGAATGTCAGAATTGTTTTCCCTACATGTCACAATGTGTGCGACACCACAACGGACTTTGGTCACAAATAACGAGTTTCCATATCGACTTATTAGCTTTTCCTTGAGGCACTGATTTCCATATACCGTTGATTTACTACCTCGTAAGTATTCTCCCGTTTAAGTGACAAGGTCCTATATCGTTATCTGTTCCTCATCGTTTTCCTTCAAGAATACACACACCTTTTCGAATGCTTCATTCTGATTGCTGTCTTTTGGTGTATCCAATTTTTCGTCGTTTGGTTAATTCAACGGACATTAAATCTCTTGGAATGCTTCGCATTGTATAGAAGTTGACTTTACATGACTTGTGGTACACACAGTCTGCAACATGAAGATAACCACCAAAATATTCGATGCGAATTTGAACGGCAGTGGCCCACTCATCCCCTCTTGTTTTGCAAGTAACCAGGATAATTTTACTAAATGCATAAGTCTTCACATAACAAATCATTCCATCAATTTTTCGTTTATAGTCATCTTTCGTAGTATCAGATGCACAGAAAAAGCAATGCTTTTTACTGTCATATCGTCCAAGAGAAACACGAGCACCCCTTTTTACTGGCCGAGCAGAATCATCATTTTTAGGCTAAAGCAATGCCCTTTTTGTTTATGTGAATCCTAGTTCCGGCTTTACCAATGGCTTTGCCATCTCTTTCGATATTTGCACGGTTGACAACTGCATCAATCTTTTTCTCGAAGCACAACGGTTTCATCACATTCCAAATCCCGTTCGCATAAAGGACAAGTTTCTCTACTCGTGGATGAATTCATGTTTGACCCTCAGTATATACGAAAATATATGTGGATTAGTATATGGTGATTAGTATGGAGCTAGTGAATTGTTTATGAGGGCAGTTTTTGATAGGGGTAAATAGTGGTCTCTTTAGGTATCTCAGTTCTTTTCTCAGAAATCTACTACCCTATAAAAGAATTCAATGTATATACGGTCCGATTAAGTGAAGAATGTAATAATTCACCACTGCTATCCATATAAAAATAATCACCCATATGCCTGTTTGTGAACCTGGGTGAGTGCAATAAGGGGTTTAGAGGTACGAGTACCAATGTGAATGTAATGAGGTGTTTAAGGTTCGGGTACCGCTAGATATAGTATAAGTGTTTATTTCTCATCACTGCTAACCCATTCATATGTCAGATTGACCCTGAAAACTAGTAAACATCCCAGATTTTTTTTATTTATCATGAAAACTGACCGAGTTAGTCCTTCACATGTAAGTAGAAAAGGACTTGTAACCCAAAACAAGTCATATTCTAAATTTGACACTCTCCCATACTCGGATCCTACACAACATTTGGTATGTTGTAGAGTAGACCGGTCTAATATATATATATAGGAAATGAAAAAGAAAAAAACCAAAAGATGTTATTTTATGTATTCATAAACGTTTCGTCTTTATTTGTAAGACTTCCTCAGGATGATAATTTTAAGAAAAATGTAACACATTATTTTCATTCGTGCCACCGACTTCCTTCAAGCCGGACCTCGGTCCTGTGCTCCCAGTGGTGGCCACTACAATTTCTCATTAACCCATCATGTCAACCATATATTTTCATGTACTTGTATGACATTTTTCTTAAAATTATCATCCTGACGAAGTCTTACAAATAAAGGCGAAACGTTGATAAATACATAAAAAAACGTATTTTTGGTTTTTCCATTTTCATTTCCCATTACGTCAGATAACCTTTATCCTTCCTTACTCATATATATATATATATATATATATATATATATATATATATATATATATATATATATATATATATATAATAGTATGTATGATTCCAGTAATCATATCTTTATTAATTTCTGAAAATATAATTACATGACGTATGGTTTCGTTAACACTTATACAGTTGTATATCATAGTTTTTCTATGACTGTAACTTATAGGAAGGAAAGTTAAAATTGTGTCCGAAACATCAGAAAAAAAATGAAAATATAATACAACCCACACTTCGAAGACATTTATATATGTAAGTTGAATAAGAAATATAAGTTTCCGTTTATTTTTATGATCACCATATTTGTTACTTTACATCTAACTTAAATACGTATACTTTCATAAGTTGGTAATACAAAATTAGATCTCAAAAACACTGATCTGAGTTGAAAAGAGTAACAAATAAAAACATGGTTATTAGAATGTAACTTTCCTTACTTTCTATTATTTATTTATATATTATCTGCTGTAAAAAAATAACATTTATTTATATATATATAAAATACATAAATCAAATATAACGCGATTTATATATTCGGATGCACACTTGCCGTCAACAGACTTTTTTTTATTGAATAATATGATCGGAAGAATACATGAAAAACAAAATATTATATGAAAATAATATATGGAAACAGAAAAAAATATAAATGAATGTAGAATGAACTTCGTTTTTACAACCTGGAGGGTAAACTTTTTATGAACACTTATGATATCTCCTCACGAAAAATGATGTTTTGTACAAATTAAACATCATGTATATCATGAAAATGTATGTGATTGAACTAAGTCGAAAAAATTGTATGTAAATAAATATTTTTTGTAATGAATTTATGAAAATTTGTCCCCTGGACTTGTGAAAGTTTACATAATATTAAAAATTACAAATTCGATGCCGACACGGGAAATCTCGGGTCAGAAAAGGTCAGATGTGGTTCGATTTTGAATGTCGTGTCTGATTGGGCAACCCGAGGAAGTGTCTCTTACGTCATTTGTTTTAATCAAAAACGAGAGATTTTGAAAGTCTCTGGGTTTTGGAAGCGAGCCGAACGGTCGACTTCTCTATGTGTCTTCAAATGAAAAAGACAACGTTTTTCGGAGCTCGGAGCGTTAAGTCGAAGATGTAGTCGCACGTCGTAATGGCTGGATCTCCTTCGAGATCCAGCAGAGATCCCCGTGCATCGTCGCATCCCCCAGCGAAAAGTATGAATGAGTGAAGTATAGAATTGAACTAATGGATAAAACCTCTCCACAATGGATAAAACCTCTTCGAGTGTTGTCTCCTGCCTGTCTCTAAAAAATGTCCACAGAACAAAGACCACTAGCATCGATCACGGCCAGAGGCACGCCATGGAAACCGGCGGCACCAATGGCGATCACGACCAGACGACGAAAGAAAGTGTGAGGTCACTTTTTGTATTAAAAATTTTTGAGTCCTTATCTGATAAACTGAGAGAGTTGAAACGGAAAAAAAACTGCACCATGTTTAAAAGAAAAGATGTTTAACGTGAACAATGGTTAATTTGAATGTAATTTGAAAAACTGAAGAGATAAACTGCGACAATGTTTTAACGAGAAAAATGTTTTAAAAAGAAATGCGCTTAACGAACAATGTTTGATATAAGTAGAATGTGCTTCACGAGTACAATGCTTAAAAATAAGGTGTTAAAGAGAAGATGTGTTTGAAGGGAACAGTGCTTGATATAAGATGTTTTAACGAGAAAATAATTTAAGAAAATGTTTTAAAAAGAAGTATTTGAAAAAGATGTTGAAAAGGACTGTCAGTTTAAAGGCTTAAAAAGGCCTTAAAAATGAGTGTTAAAATTTTTAAAAACGTTTCGTAAGGTTTCGGCTTTCGAGAAGCGTGGTCGTAATAGACTTTAATTTTCATGTGCGTAATGTAACAAATTCCGTTTTATTGATCGTGACCAGTGGTTAAAGAGAACTGCCACGGCCCATTTCGAGAGGGTATGTAACATATGAATATATATATATATATATATATATATATATATATATATATATGCACAAATAAATACATATTGGTCTTTATTATCGAGTCCAATATACTAATTAGTCTCTGAAGTTAAAATAACCACGGTTAAAATATGACAAATATGCGCACACCGTAAATATATATATATATATATATATATATATATATATATATATATTTTTTTTTTTAAATTAATTTTGTACAATGCATGAAATATTTAAGTGATAAAAATCGTACATATTTCCAGGCAAGGCGTAAAAGCCTGGGGGTAAAACACCAGTTTATTGACATCAACATCGAAGTTTCGATCCTTGTCCAAGTAAGCTATGTTGAGCACAGCTGTGAACCAGAAACACATGCCCATGGATTACTTTTAAACCTATAAAATAATATATATATATATATATATATATATATATATATATATATATATATATATATATATATATATTAACGAAAAATAAGTATTATAAAGTTAAGGACGACTAATAATGCAATTTTCTGCATCTAAGCATCACTTAGGAAGTGAAAACAATGGAAATAGTAGTAACTGCAATCACTAATAAAAGCAATTACATAACATACAATTACATAAAAATACATCATATATATAAATATATATATATATACACACACACACACACATATATATATATATATATATATATATATATATATATATATATATATATATATATAGTCGTAAAAGTGTATAAATAGGATCTGCGATCGTTATCAAGTTCCGTTCATATTGTGTATCAGCTATCCACACTGAGAAATACGTCCGTTTAATCATCGGTATAAAAATACAACCAATTTTAAATCCTCTATATCTCTTTTAATCTCTCTTTCAATGTATATATATATATATATATATATATATATATATATATATATATATGCAATAGCAGTATTCACCCGACATTATCTGTGTGAAGATATACGGCTGCTCTTTAATAATTTCAAATGTAGCAATTTTTGTCTTTGAGAGAAGAGTAAAAACTAACATTTGCAATTTGAGGTCAAGTAATAAATAACTTTTGGCGTTGTGCTGTTTCTTAAAGAAAACTATTTGCTGACGCTGCATTTCTGACAAATAGCTGTAAAAGGACAACCGAAACGAATTTATTTATTTTAAATCTTAAAAAGACGAATAAAATAGTTATTTAAATCTTAAAACTTAAAAAAATATATATTCTTCACTTGTTATATTTTATTTTTATTTAATGAAAAAGAAAATCTATTTAAAACGGATGCCTTTCGTTTATTTACGTTCTAATATATTTACGTTATTTTATTGACCCATTTGATAAGTTCCCCTAGTCACCCCATATGAAATCAAAATAACATGTCAGCAGCAGTTGTGTGTCATACCTAGGACATTTAAGCTATATGTAGGATCCTAACATTTACTATCACGCCGGCTTCAGTAGATCTGGGAGTAAAGATAACGAAAGGGAAACTTCACACTGACTAAAACTTTCGGCCTCACCATTGAATGCTTTTTAACGACATACCCAGGACCAAATCTAGTAGGAGAGGAAACGATACAAATAATTGGTACTTTTATAGAGAACGACCCGCGTTTCTGTGATTTTGCCTCGTCAACGTTCGGGCAGGTTACGAAAGCTCCCGAGAGTTGCTGAGGTGAAGACTGCCAGACGATAAATTCAGAGAAAAGTTGCTGCAAATAGAAAAAGTTAGACGAAGCAAAGAAAAGTAAAATACATATATAAAAATGAAGAAAGAACAAACCATAGCTGTTTATTTTTTTGTTTTGTCGAACTAACCAATGTTATGCAAATGTTTTTAAATATTTTTTGTGCAACGAAAAGATTAAAAAATCATTTTTTTAAATATAACACACTACGGAAGAACTGCTTTTAAGCACATTTTCTCGCTTTTTACGCCTTTTGGCGCTATTCTTTTTGTTTTTTTAACATTTTCTGGGTAAGGGTAAGGGTTTACGGTTAGAACAAACAACAAGAAAACTGTTTTTAAGCATATTTTTTTAAAAAACATTTCCAATGTCTTTTTTAATTTACTTTAATAGACTTAGAGTTAGGTTTAGTTTTTTTTATTTTCAATCGAAAGTTTCGAATAGTAATCATGTAAGGAAAATAAACCTAGAAAACTGGCCCAGAAATTATTTTTTTAGAAAAGTTATCGGCTGCCTGCTGCAACTTGTTTGGTTTATAGTTTCAGCAACTCGCTGGCGCTTACGTAACCAGCGCGAACGTTGCCGACGCGAAGTCAGGGAAACGCGGGTTGTTCTCTATAAATATAAACAGGATACAAAGAAAGAACACAAAATAAAATAAAACAGTAAGTAGAAGAAAAGGAAAAAAGGGATAATAAGACAAACTAAATGAAGAATGGACAATAGTACGAAGCGTGTAATATATATAAGAGAAGCCAAAATAAATAAAGAAGCCCGAAACTAAGAAAGAACGAAAAATAAAATAAAGTGAGGTGAAGATATAGAATTAATGAGAAAACTAAAGAAAATACAAAAGAAGCAATTAAAACTCAACATGCAAAAATGAAGCTGACGATAGAAGCGGTTACCCGAAGAGTTTTTAAATACAATTTCCCATCATTCAATCAAGCGTACTACCAATTATACACATTCGACATCTTGATGGGGTATTACGATTCGGTTATTTTCACGTACAATTTCTTATTAATCTTTTTATTCCAATTTTTGCAATCATGAATCTTTTAGCACAAGTTACGTTGAAATAAACATATCGTCGCAATTATTCAACATCATGGCACATTTGAAATTAATCACTTTAGGATAAATCGCGTGATTGTGTTTTGAAATTTATTTTCATCTTTGAAATTTCGTTTTCATTTTCAAGCACGTACACAATTCTTCACTCTTAAAACATGAAATTACTTCACAAACACAATAAAGTAAATGCGTCATTGTATCTATCATTTTATATATCTATCTGCATATATAGAATCATGTCAATTCATAGCAATCAGTTATTATGTGTATATGCACATCTATACGTTTTGAAAGTTATTTTTAATTTTTATCAGCATTGTTTCAGACATATATACAGGGTGGGCAAAAATAAGGGTCCTATTTTTAAAAATTCATAACTTTTTTATTCATTGATTTAAAAAAATTTTTTTTTTAGAATAAGTAAAGGACCCCTTCCGAAGCAAGCATGAGCCGTATTAGCCCTAAGGAACGTACCCTCATTTAGAAAACATTATTTTTGCTTAAAAAACTCAAAACAGTGTAAAAAACAATACTTTAGTTTTTGTAAGTTTTAAGAAGTGTTTTTCGGCTAAAATTTGTTTTGTTTATTTCAAAAAATCTCGGAAGGGTCAGTCTACACACACATAAAGTTTGGTGAGTTTAACTTTTATTTTGTGGAAGTTATTCAAATTCAAGTTATTCAAATTTAAAGATAGGACCCTTATTTTGGCCCACCCTGTATATATATATGCATTTATATATATATATATATATATATATATATATATTTATATATATATATATATATATATATATATATATATATATATATTATTGTTATAAATATTTTTTTGTCTACGTATGTATACGTTTTATCCTTTCGGGAATCGTTAGTGTAGAGATGCTTATTCATACCGGTCGCAGGACACACACCCCAGGAAAACAAGTTATGTTTTAAACTCAAATTCTGTCGTTTTAGCCCACACTCCCACTATAAACAATCTGAGAAATGAGCGAGAGATAACACCTTTTATAGGCAGTCGTCGTCAAGAGTATTCAGCTGTTGAAGGAACAGGCATTAAAGCTACGATTACGGCTGTTTTTATACTATTAATATATATATATATATATATATATATCATTTCATGTATCCACATAAAATGTTATAAGGTTATATAATCTTTTATGTATAAATTTGAGGTATTTACTTCAACAGGGCTTAACACTGAGTAGAGCTAGGTAGTAGCCTAACGATTCCTTACGGGGATGAAAAGCGGAAGCCTCTGTGTTGTTTAATTGCCATATGTTAATTGCCATAAATATATTTCATAACTTACTAATTACTATATATATATATATATATATATATATATATATATATATATATATATATATATATATATATATATATATATATAATTAGCTTGTTACAAATATCCAAGGGGTATAAATCCGAAGGAAGTTTAAACCGGGTTCATGAGAGTGGTCAATAAAAATTCAGAGCAAAGTATATTTAGTTGATGGTTTATTCCATTTGCTACAAAATATATTCTGTTTCATTAACGCTTAAAATAAGCATCAAATCATCAGGCATTTCGGAACCATACTGCTCAGATTTGTATAATTTAACAACAACATCAACAACAGGAAATTGAGGGTGGAGACGGGGTTCGCGTATAGCAAGGAAAGGAATGGAGGAGGGGAGGAGGTTCAAGCAGGTGATATTTTAAGAAATTTGGTTGGGTGGTATTTAGTGTCTGGGTCAGTGTGACATATATTTTATCTGGGGCAGAGAGTGAGGTGGGTTTTAAATTATTCTATATAATAAGTAAAAACAGAAATGAAAATATTGTCGCATATCTTTGGTGGTTATCGTATTAGAACTGTTTTATAATTTTATTTAATTTCTGTATTAGGTAGTCGTCATTATCCAATAATATTACTAGTTATGACTCCTATAACTATACTAACATCAGTAATAATTCGCGTTGTGATAATATTTGTTAATTGTTATTATAGTATACCAATAATACGATTAATATATAGGGGAGGTTAAGTAATGATACTACTCTTAGTATTGATAACAATAAAAAATAAATGCTCTCATGCTCTCTTGGTTTGCAATGAACCAGGATAATTTGAGCAAATGCATCAGTCTTCAAATAACAAATCTGTTTTTTCATTTTTTCGTTTATAATATTTTTTCGTAGTATAAGTTCCACAGAAAACGCAATGTGTTTTACTGGTGACAATTGGTCAAGTGTTGTGGACGATAGGCTGCACACAAACAAACAAACGCACAAACAAACAAACACGATCGAAAACATTACCTCCCTGGCGGAGGTAATAAGTCTCACCGAGAATTTATCGGAGAAACACGAAGTCTCACTTTTTTTCAATATATTTCTCCTTTATAACGATGCTCTTTGTCACGGAAGAAGGTGTAATTCTAGTCCTGCCAAATCCCCTATGCAGCTTGTATTACTTCATTTTATAACATTATTGGGTGCTTTCAGATGAAATGTTTTATGTATAAACAATATGGTCGAGAAAGAAGAATTAATATCAAAATAGAAAAACTAAGATAAATACTTTTTAAGTTTTTGTATTTTACATTTTATATTTTCTTTTAACAATTTAACAATTACATTTTTTTAAAAGATTTATTAAGTTTCAAATTTTATATGTTTCTTTTATAAATCTTAAAACTGGAATGTGCATTCTTCTTTTACTTATGTTGTTTCCGCCGAGATACCCGTAGATATATACACCAATAAATAAAAATACGTCAGAACGAAATCTGTGTAACGTTAAAAATCAGATTTTTCCGACAATTATGAATCTTTATAAAAGCATCTGTTGATTTGTTTTGTTTGATATATTGGCGTTGACGGGAAAGAAAATATCTGTCAGTATCAGATTCTTATTGGGGGAAAACAAATAGTAAAAAAACAAAACCGAACACCTACTTGTCCAATCGCTTTTTTTCACATCTCACCTCGACGCTTTCATTTATTCCACACTTGTCACGATCAATTTAGAAAACTCAAATATCAGTCAATGTCCACAAGGATCATGTGATCGATTTCACGCGATAAATTTTAAGATATGTCCCCCTGGGGATTTCTCTATTTACTATTTTGTTTGTTGCTTTTATTTGCAAATCTCTTTTTTTTTTTTGTAATTTATGTTTTTTTCCTTTTAAAATTTACATCACAAAAAATAAACAAAAATGGCTGACAATATCTTTACGGTCGAAGATCTCATTTAGGACTTAATGTTTGCTTTGTGCTTTCCCGATTCACAGATTTATTAAGAAGAGAGAAAATCATGGTAAACATTGCTTGCTTAATAAGCTTTGATTAATGCCTGTAATATAATGTATACACACAGCCGTTACTCGATACACACGATCACACACACACACACACACGCACGTTCAAATGTTCAACGGTTGTATCCGACGATTACGTTAAGTCCAGCGTGAGGCTGGGATATAGTAAATAAGGGTTCACCCCCATTGATACTGGTGTCATTTAACGCGTTTGGATAGACTATACTTGATTTAAAAGTCCAACCCCATATTGGGGGAAAAATCACAGATGTTGGCACACCACCAGCTTACTCTTAGGATGCCATTTTGTAGACCTACTATATAAGGTTGTAATTGTCATGAGTTTTAAAATCAATTAAGATGTAAGGGAGACAACTCGCTTCGTACTTTCGTTTGTAAGTTGAAGAAAGACAAAACACAAAGAAGTTTTACACAAATAATGTTTTTTGTAAGTTAATCTCACATTCAGTAGAACCGAATAGTAACCATTTATTCAAACTCTGATCCCATTTGTTTTTGGCTTCCTCTATATTTTTTGTTTTTCTCGTGTTTATACTATACATAACATTGGTTTACGTCATTCTACGTTAGTATTTTTGTCTTCAATTTCGCAAACAATATTTTTATTGATGTTTTGACCTCATCATAGATTTTAATCTTTTCTTTTGTAAGTCTATTTTATTACTGCGTATTTTTGCCTAACCTTTCCTCAGATTCTTAGTTTTTGTCTCGTTGTCGGCCAATACTAGAGGTTTAACTTCATATTAGTCAGAATTACTAATCGAATTCCGTTTCAAACATTTGATAAATACCATTTATTATCTTCTATTATTTGGTTTATTAACGTAAAGTCAAAGGAATGTTACGATTTGCAATCCCTCTTAGTGTTGTTTAAAATAATCCTTTTTTGTTTTTCTATTTATTATTATTATTTTTTAATTTCGTCGTCTACCGCATATTAGTAAAATTAGACACACTTTAAGATCTCTTAACTTGAATAGTAACTTGCCCATGTTACATTTGCTTTCACAGTTGGGATATTCATAAGCAAACATAAAAAATGGTGTCATTTATGTAAGAGCGGATGGCGGTGTACATTTTACAGTGTTTAATATGTAGTAAATAGTTTGTTTTAAAGTTAACCTGTTGGTTTTGTTAATTTGAACATATTTTGATGACTGATTATTTCACGGTAAGACAAAAGAAAAGATTATAACTCGGACTCAATGGAATTGCCATGGGATCCAGCTAGTAGACTCATATTGCCTTTGGCAATACCACGCCAGCGAATAAGAACTTTCTTCGTGTTGATTTCTTGATGTGAATCATCGAAAGTCTCCTAATAGTGTACCAGAAACGACAGCTTCAATTGAAATTACTACTTAATACAAGTTAAATTAACTCTCAAGGTAATCCAACCAACGGTTTAAGAATAGAGGTTCTTTGATAGGCAGTATTTGTTACAACTGTAGTTGAAAACGCCAATATAAAACGTAATGACAAAGTCTATCCATTCATAATTATATCAACTTTATTTAGCACTGGGTAGAAAAACCTAACGTAAACAGTTAAAAAGTGTTCAAATGGTCTCCACGAAGAAAGTATCGTTTGTGTGTGCACTGGTGCGTGAGTGATTTTGTGAGGTTGTGTCTTGTGTTATTTGCTGAGATGCCTGTAGCTAAATGCCCAAAGCTAGATTTAGTTAACCTGCAAGTAGTTAATAAAAGCAGAAGCAGTTAATCACGCCGTCGTGTGAGTGACATAAGTTCGTGTGGCAAGTTTAGTCTGTAGCTGACACATAATTCAGAGCCATTTCCTTTGGTATTTGCACACAATCTCTTGCGTAATAATAACTTGTAATTTGGTTAGTTAAAACAGAATACTCAGACGTAGTGATTCACAGGCGACTAGCTCATCACTTCACATGCGCACTTCTAAAACTTTTTCTTAATTTCTACCCATATATTTCGGTGGCCAATACAATTCAGTTTTTTTTCGAGATGTAAACACAACTCATCGCATCCTTGGCTCGTCTCTCGTCGTCACTTAGACGGGAGACGAATCTCAAAGTCGTTAATTAACCTAAGACCTGGACTCAGTTACATTTCTACTCAAATACACGCCTGCCTAACCTATTTGAAACACATTTCTGTATTTCTATGTTCTTGTCGACAGTGTTAAATACATGTTTGATTTTATTGCAGAAAAGATGTTGGTATTTTATTTGGACCTCTAGTAACCGTTTCTTCTTCTTCTTCTTCTTCTTCTTCTTCTTCTTCTTCTTCTTCTTCTTAATCTCAAGCCAGTTACGTTAGATAAACATAGACGCTACAACAAAATGGCTATCTCCCATCTCGGTCAAGCCTCGACATTCAACTCACACCAACCACTCAGTAAAACTCTACAACACTCTATAAAACTCTACATGTGGCTGCGCCTCGGTTCTCGCTGATGTCGCCAATGCTAGCAACTGATCGGCGTCTAACGTAACTCTCTCTGATTGGTTAGAATTCGGTAACTAATTTAGATTGAGAATTTTGATAGAATTGACAAAACAGTACTCAGTATTTCAGCCAATAAAAACATAGATATCGTTTCATCTGTGATATTGTGGTTATTGTTACTACTGCTGGAACAGAGGGTTGCACACAACTATTTTGACTCTCTGATGGCCACCTCTCTCTATTTTATCAAACGCAGTAGCGAACACAGAAGCATTTGCGTAATATTCATTGTCTGCCTTTTCTTTTTTTCACACACATATAAAAGAGCTGATTGAAGAAATAACGGAATACCATAGAATATGTTTAAGAAACGACATTCAGTTCTATCCCATTGTTACGTTCGAAATCATAGTTTCTCAAGAACACATTTTATGAAATTATTTTTCTTTGATTTATCTTAGATCTTTTCAAAATTGCTAGTAACGTATATACAAATAATAAACTGATACATCGATTATCTGTTTTTGTTCTGTTTACATGCATGCTAGTATAATACCCGTCCCAAGACGAGTATAAGCAATAAATATAGCAATAGTTACACATTTTAATAGTTTTTCTTTCTTTGGAGGGTATGGTACGGTTTAAATGGTAACCCCACTAAATTGTAAAATTTACAAAAAAATATGACATGGGACTCACTCTGTTGCTTAGATTACATATTCCATAATTCATGAAGATAATTTACACAGATTAGGATTTTACTAAGGACTTGCATATTATTGATGCTCATGCGCGCGAACCAATTTATTTTAAAATGTTTTATTTAATACATGACTATGTATGACTCAAAATGTATGACTCAAAATTTGAGGTAGAGAAATTCTATTCGCTATTAATTTTTTTATCTAACTTATTTAAAAGTATTTTGGGTGCAGGTTTGGATGGGCGTAGTCCCTAAATATTATGGTTTACAAATAAATAACTTGTCCATGTTACTTACTGGGTTGCTGCGAATATTTATTCTAAAATTTATAATGATTGGTTCATAAAAGATAAATAAATAAAATTTATATATATGCATTTCCTCAATGTAAAAAATTGTAAAAATTTGGCAAACACTAATATGCCTATTTTTCCTATCGTGTTTCCTTTCGAATATATCCCCAAATTCATAATTATCCGTTCACAGTTCATGTGATCGACAGTTTTTTGCGGTGCCGGTTTGAATGGACTCATCCCCTAAATGGTAAAGGTTACAGAAACGAATTATGTATACATGTTACTTAACTGGTTGCCGAGAATTTATATTCCAAAATTCATAATTATCTGTTCACGAAATATTAAAAATAAATTAATAATCTTTCTCTCTCTCTCTCTCTCTCTCTCTCTCTCTCTCTCTCTTTCTATATATATATATATATATATATATATATATATATATATATATATATATATATATATATATATATATATATATATATATTGCACTACCTAAATATACACATTTACAAAAATATAATTTGCCCATGTTACTCACTGTATCTTTTAGAATATATATTCCAAAATTCATAATGATCCGTTCATTAGGTTAGGAGATTACCCTCTACACGCACACATATGTATGCGCAAGGCCATGTCTGCACTAACGATTTTGAGAACTTTCATTTTGCGCCTCTAAGAGTAAACGTCTACACCCACACGGGATAATATATGCGCAACATTCTATTTGAAAATTCAAATATTTCAGATTTTTATTGAATTTGATCTATAGTCATTAGACATCAATTAATCAACATTTCTTTAATTTCAATTTCTTTTTAAGACACCGTAAACTTAAGTCTTGAATCATAAATATTTTCAAAAATCAAAATCACTTAATGGATTTTGATCAACATTGAAATAATGTTTCTAGGCATAAGGTTTATAGGCATTTATCTTTATTTAAATGTCCGTGAATGGACATAAATCTTATGTAAACCTCTTCGGTTTGAAAATATAATTTTACACATCATGCGTTGGTCAGATTTTAAGTTAAATAATATATGCATAACAAATACTAGCCGAACGGTTTCAGTTCGATCTAGTATAAACTAAACAGCCCTTAAAATTAAATGTGAGTTAATTGCTAAAATATCTCTCGCTAAAGATCAACATTAGTATAAACATTTACATTTATTCTTGATACAAATATTGACGTCCTGTGGGGTTAGGCATTACATAATTCAATTTGTCTTTATTTCTCTGCGAACGCAACGCAATTATCCGTGGGAATATTCGTGCTTTTGGACATTATTACAAACCTGGGTGGAGGAAGGGGCATATTATCTTATGATGTACTTGTTTCAACTGTTCCTTATGCCCCTTTTGCTTATCATTGAGATTTGTAAACTGATACATTAAATATAACATGCCACGGAACGAGTCCCCAAGTTGTGTTTAACTTACATGTAAAGGAAATCGTAATCGCAGGCACTGTGCGGGGAGACGTAAGTGCGAGCGGTGGTGGGCGTGAAGTGCTGCCACTTATTAAAATACCACGGGGAGCGCAATTATCCGACTTTGATGTTCTTCGTTACAAGGGTCATTTGTGGTGGACATTGTGATCCGCAAAAGAATCCTGCAAATCTTACCCACTTTCCTAAACCCATAGACATTGCTTTTGATGTGCTGATCCAGTGGCCAAACAAATATAGGCAATTGCTTAATCATTCCTGTATTAGGTTCCCTAGGGGCCGCTTTGGATGTCTTTGTTTCTCTGTAGGAAACAATAAACCGCCAAACATGTCAGTGCATTATGCCACTGTAAATAGTCTTATGAATCAATATATTACCGGACAATTATCAGACAAGAAAACAATATAAGTTAGAATATAGATTATACTAATCTTATTGTAATGGAGTTTGGTGTGTGTCTGTAAGTGAACTGAATATTCGTAAATGTCTGATGCAAGAAGTAATCTAGGATGAAAAATATTTCTTAGCAGATATACGCTTTTTTACCCACAAATTAAAAAAAAATTCAAATAAAAAAAAAAAACTGAATATAAAATTTAAAAGATATTTGGAAGTTAAAAAATACTATCCATATATTTATAGATTTACTCGCTGGATGACCCGATGTTTCTCGGCATCTATCCTAAGCAAGGTATCGAACATACAACTATCTACTTTGTAGTCATTAGCTCTTACTATCAGGCTACAGGACATGCGCTGTTTGTAAATGATATTTATAATGTTTTTATATAAACATCGACAACCTTTTGACAGTACTTTATTCGTCCATGTACACACCCACGCAAGCATATATATATATATATATTTGAATTTACACACACACATATATATATATATATATATATATATATGTACATATATATATATATTTATACATATATATATACATATATATATATTTTAAAGAAAGAAAGATGAAGATAAAAAAATAGCATAGCATTACATAAAATTACATAAAGTTACATAAAATTAATACAAATTTTATTACATCGAAAGTTCAGATGCAAGGAGTTACAGTAACCCCTTGCATCTGAACTTTCGATGTAATAAAATTTGTATTAATTTTATGTAACTTTATGTAATTTTATGTAATTTTATGCAATTCTTTATCTTCATCTTTCTTTCTTAAACATTGATTGCTCTACTCAACGTATTGAGCTTTACTGTATCGCGATAGATCACTTTACGATACTTACATTTATCGTTAATTCTATTATCATTAGTACAGATACCAAGGCTTGCAACTGCACAAACAAAAAAGAATCCCAATTACAACAAAATTGCCAAATAACTCAATCAGTATATCAACAACAATCTCTACTAAAGAAAATCCAACCCTGAAAAAATGATATATAGGTATGGCTGGTAATACCTTCAACGAAAGATATACCGGCCATACATGCTCTTTTAATAACTCTACATATCAGAAAAGAACCCCCCTTTCTATATATTACTGGGAACTATCCAACAATAACCAATCACCAACAGTGACCTGGAACACACTCAGAAAAACTAGCACCTGTGGTTCTCTAAACTCACCCTGTTACCTTTGCCTAACAGAAAAGCTTGAAATAATTAAATTTAGTGATCGGGGCAAACTTCTAAACAAAAAACAAGAAACCTCAATTAACTGTAGGCATAATAGATTATACCTTCTTAGTAATACACTTATAACCCCTCAAACTAATACTATCTCATAAAAAACAAAAACACTTTAGCTATCCACTAACGGTTATTTTGTCAATATAACTATCATCTTACACCATTCTTATTAATTCTTCTTCTTCTTCTTCTTCTTTTTCGTTTCTTCTTCTTCTTCTTCTTCCTCTTCTTCTTCTTCTTCTTCTTCTTCTTCTTCTTATTATTATTATTATGATTACTTTTACAGTTTTTACTACAATCACTACCTATAACCATCATTATATCTATTATTTGAATATATCTATTATTTGAATAACCACCTCTACAATTATTATCATCAGTTTTATAAATCAATTGTATTATTAATTTTATTATTATTACTTATAATACTACTATTATTTTTATTATCATTATCATCATTATTACAATTATTAAAAGTATCCTGGCCACCATTATTACCATTATTATAGCTATTACTATTATTGTTACTATTATTATTTATTAGTATTATAACAACAGATAATTTCCCCATTATTAAATATTTTATTTTTATTTTTATCTGTATTATAATATTTACAACTACTATGATTAATATTAATTGTCATCTTCTGTATTTTTCTTTACCCTCTAATATTCCCATAACTATTTTTTATCCATCTATTGCTTATTATTTTAGATTACTATTATCGATTATTATTATTAATAATAATATTTTAAACTTAATTATCTGACATTTAATTATTTGTCATTCATGTACTATTATCGAGATTATTATAATTATTAATGTTTATGTTCTGGTTGCTATTATTATCATAATTATTATTATTTGTAGCAGTGGCATTGGCAATAATAGCATTTTATTATTATTAATAATAATATTGATATTGCCATGGTTACCGTTACTTGACTTTTACTTCCATTGTCATTATGTGTTTTAGTAACAATGTTGATACCACCATTAATGACAATGCCATTATCTATAATTCTATTATTATTATTATTATTATTATTATTATTATTATTATTATTATTATTATTATTATTATTATTATTATTTGTACTCACTAGGAGTTCTCACACAGATCATCGTCAGTGATTGCTCACCGACAACAACCAGTGGTATTTCCTGGAGTCTGAGTGACAACAAGTCTCCCCAGACTTCCAGTGTTCTTAATCTATTTCAAAATGAATTGACCCGATCGGGCTAAACTATATTTTACTTTAATTCACTCCAAACAAAACACAATGCCACTAAGAAATAAGTGGCTACTGTGAATTCGTAGCCATATTTCCAAGGAACTACTAAGTGGGGAGTTGTGCGGCACGATGTTTGATCACATTACATAACATTTCTGCATTTTGATACAGTTGGGGAAACAAGGAGCAAAGAAGGAACCCTAAGTTTCACAGTTCCTTTCGACTCAGCCTTTTATGTTGTCTATGTTCCGGAAGCATTCTTCCAGTTGTCCAGGTTCCAGCTCCCTCATTCCAGCCTTCCTTGCTTCCAATAACGTCATCCCTGTTATTTCAGCTTTCCTTCTCACGTGGTTACCTTTATGGTAAATAAACAATTCCTATTAAACCGTTAATTTGCGTTTGTCCTCTGTTCTTAGTCATTGCTGTAATTTGCCTGTGTCTACTTTCTTAGTTGTAAGACCGATCACCCCAGAGTAGTGGCGCTGCCCAAGCGTCGCACCCGGTGCTGCCCAAGCGTCCGGACAAAAACTCCATAGGTGGCATCCTCTGCAACAATACTACTCTGCACAGTACTCCAAACGGCCTAAACGTCTAAGCAGGTAGGAAACCACAACATCCGGAATGATCATACTCTTTCCTCAGAGCTCTTAGAATTTACAGCCCCGCTTACCTCCGCAATGAAGAAACCTATATTCAGAACGCTTATCAAGCTTAAAAATACCATCAATTTTTCATCCCAAACGCTAAACGCAAAGTCTTTAATATCCACAACAAATCATAAAACTAACACCACATACATTTCATCCCATAAAATCACCAGCACAAATACCACCAACATGACTGAGAAAAATAAATCTTACATAGTTCTCCTAAGGAATCACATATCTACATTCTCACTAAAACAATTCAATTTTGACATAAAAATAGTAACATCAACCTATAAAACAATTAAAGATTTACTTAACACCATACCCCGTCCCCAACTACTCCCTAAGGACACTGCTTCCCTAGCCGGCATTTGCAAAATAAAATGTGCCGCATGTCCGATGTGTTATATTGCTTAAACAGACAGAAATATAAAACCCCTCATTTACGAACACAAACAGGACTTCAAACACAACAATCTTACTAACGCACTGGTCATAATTTTGACTTTACAAACTGCACCTTCCTTTAGACGAACCACTCTCTCCACACGTCGCAAGTGCATCAAACGCGCTATAATACTATTCTCACAACCATCTAACGTAAACCTCAGACTAGGATCTTATTCCTTACAGAAACATCTGGTAAAAACTGCACTAAAACAATGCAATCTATCACGGCTTGAATAACTGCGATCCCGGTTAAAGTAACTTTTCTTTTTTACTACATTTCATCCATATTTCCATTTCTTTTCATTTTGCTTCTCTATTACATCCCTATCTTCCCATTCTAACGTCTCTACCGCACCGCACACATTTAATTATGTTTTCTTAAAATAATTAAACGCATGCCAATAAAAGCCGGTCGTGCGTTTGTCTTTCTTCTGTTTTTACCGTTATCGAATAAACTTATTCACTTTTTCTGATGACGTTCGTTAATCCGAAATCTCTCGTTGTTCGCTTATTTAGTTTTGTAGTTAAATGTTCTCTTTTCGTTTGCCTTTTCCACACAAACACACACACACACACACACACATATATATATATATATATATATATATATATATATATATATATATATATATATATATATATATATATATATAGTCACCCACCAACTGCTGTTTTGTAATATCATGACTCTCCACTGTCGCTGACACAGAATGTATATCACACCCAATTGCGAGCATCTTCATTCTACAGAAGGAAACTGGCAGTTTATAGTAGAATAAGGAATAATGCTTATGTATTTTTTTCGATTTTTACATCTTATATTTCTGGTAATCAAAAACAACTCATTTGTTTTAAATATGGCTTTACGTTTATTGAAAACCTTTATTTCTCCTACCAGTCTGCCATCCATCATATAAGAAGCATACACACACACACACACACACACACACACACACACACACACACACACACACACACACACATATATATATATATATATATATATATATATATATATATATATATATATATATATATATATATATATATATACCTTATTTTGTAACATATTATAAAAACTCCCAGCAGAGTTCTCGATTAATTGAGAATCAAAATTAAGAATATAATATTTATTAATTTCTTGGTATAGAAAAATAAGTACAACATTATTACCGTCGGTTTCAAGCTCAGAAAAACTACCATCCGGCCCTTTCAGCTTAACATAGTTCACCCCAAACAAGACATGTAACCACTGTAGACGTAAGAGGCTACTGAGAATTATGGTGGAAGTTTTGGGTGACATCTTAAGTTAGGAGCTGTGATGCGAGATGTCTGTTAACATTAGTTTTAAACTTCAGCATGTCGGTACAGTCGGGGAAACAGAGGCCGGCAGCACGATGAAAGAAGCATTTGGAGTAAAAGGTTCTCCGGCATCTAGAGACCTCCAAAGTGAATGAATGGGATTTAGCTGATTGTCGGGGTTGCCTAGTGTATTTACGTCGAGGTGGCACTAGAGCAGCAAATTCATCGGAGCACAATAATATATTTATTTATAAAAATATTATCGTATATATATATATATAATTATTTTTGATAATTAACATTTTAATATATACATATATGTTTCCTTTAAACTAAGACGCATCAGTGTGGCTATATATAACTGTTCCAACTGTCGCACGATTCGAATCCCGGACTGAAGTCAATTTTGACTTCTATCCAACGACTTTACTGTCAACGCCCGTATCAGAAAGAAAACAAACCCTCTATGATTCGCTTCAGCGACTATATAGTAAGCCACTGAGAGTAGTAGTCCTCTCAATATATGTGAATGTATTTATATATAAGATAGTCATATATATATATATACATAATATAGTTATATATATATATATATATATATATATATATATATATATATATATATATATATATAAGTAGACGTTGTTAAAATTAACAGAATTGTTCTGCTAAATTATATCTTTTTATTTCTTCAATTATTCTAGAAGTTTTTTTGTGTTAGAATCAAAGATATTAATGTATTTTTCGATAGTTACGTTTTCGATTCATCATCGAATCATTATCGGGAGAGAAAAATAAATGAGAAAAAAGCTGGAAAAAAGAACAGAATTTCAAAAAGCAGCAGAAAACGCGCGAATGAAGTCAGTCTGACGCCAAATAGAACATCCATCATTTTTTTTTACACAAAACAGATCATTAGAAAAAAAAAATACAATTAAGCAGTAGGCTTCTGTTATTTTTTACAATGTTAGCTTAAATGAAAGAATGCTGCTTAAATACATATAATTCATATATGTATATATATATATATATATATATATATATAGGCATCATCTTCTCTTGCGGGCAAGTATTGTTGAATATAAGAGAAACTCATGTCTAGATATCCTCTGGTAGATCCTTTCAATAGTCCGAATCAGGATCTTAGTTTCGCTCGGGAATTGGCTGATGAATTTTCCATACTTATATATATATATAAACAATCAAAACATTAGATTCCAGTGACCATATCTTAAATTATACTTGAAGGAATCTACTTCTTTACGTTCCGTATGATCATCACTCAGAAAAACAAAATACAGGCTTATATCAATTGACGATTTATTTAAAATTGATATCTTTAGAAAAATATGCGTATTTTTACTCGCTCTGTCAGTGTAGAATATAACGCCGATTCCCTTAACAGAACCTAACAGAACCTGTATATATAAATACTTTAATAATTTGAGCTTTATTTTTCACTAGCAGGGCTACCCGGCGTTGCTCGGGTTATAAAATAGAAGAAAAATCGCGTGTGTAACATCTTTATATTCAAACTTCTATTTCTCTCCCTTTTCTATAGCCGTCTCTTTATCTTTCTACTTTTCTCTTCTCTGGTTGCCCAATTACACAGCTACTTTCTCATTTTGCCTTTTGCGAAAGCTGTTTCTTCCCCACCATTCCTCTTACGTTAGCCAGGGCAAAAGTATGACATATTTCAATAAAAAGTACCACCTCTGTCTGCGCCTTCTATATAGGTACATAATATATAAGTACCTATCGCCACTCTGGTGTGAATGCTAAATCCGTATCTATTGTCGCCCAGGTTCACATGGTATGTACGTACTTATCGCCATCCTTTTTCACATGCTATATACGTACCTATTACAGCCCCGGTGCGCATACTATATACGTACCGATTGGCGTTGCACGGGGATCACTTCTCCAGTCGCCCTCCTTCAACAGTTGCCAGGAGTAAAAGATGTCACGTACATGGTTGCCAATTCACCCTGGCTACACTATCTCCGGCCTCCCCTAAACTCTGCACAACCTCTCCATTCCCTGGAGTAAAAATGTAACATTTCTATTAAAAGTACCATATTTGTCTTCATTATAAATGTTAATAAGGGTGTTTGTTTATTTACTTCTTCATGTCGTGTATGTTAGATAAAATAACCTAGGTCGATCAGGCCCTTCTGACAGCAGTCTTTGTTAATGATAATAATAGTGTCTATTTACTTCTTTCATGTTTGTGTATGTTAGATGAAATAACCTAGGTTGATCACCGATTAAATATTTTATATGAATATAATAAATGCTATCAATGGGGAAGAATAATTTTTTCTTTTAAATTCACCGATCGAGACGTTATTTTATATGAATATAAATAATAGTGCTAACAATGGGGACCCTTCCTATACATTCTACTCAGACTCCCTAATATACCATTAGCGTTGAACTCCAGGTCTTGACTCTTTTCTGAACATCGGGCTCTGACTCCTACCCGAACAATTAGGACCTGACTACTTTCTGAAGAGCTGGCTCCGACTCCTTCTTGAACCTCAGGGTGACTCTTTCATATACTGCAAGCTCTGAATCTTTTCTGAACATGTAGGTTTGACTGTTTTTTCTCAAAACTATACCCCTTCCCCAACATCGTTTATTTATTATCCTGGCCAATGCTGCATCTAAACACACCTGCTCTCTCTATGATATTGAGCCTGAGGTTCTGCTTCCTACCTTCTGACTCCTACCTGAACCGTCTGCTCTGACTCCTCAGGATGACTCATTCCCGAACCTCCAGCTTTGACTGTTTCACAAACGTTTGACTATGACTGCTCCCCGAACATCAGTTTTTTTTAAATCCTGTGGAATGGTGCGTATAATAAACACACCTGCTCTATCTAGGATATTGAACTCTATTTAATTAAACACTCGTTCTATGTAGGATAATGAGCACTTTTAAAATTAAGGAGGCCAAGAGAGCACTATCACAATCAAGCGCTTAGAACTTGTTAAATTTCAATGTAAAACAATGCTGACTGATTTGCTATTCTCTTTTACTGGATAACATTAAAAGCAGTGTTTAATTATTGATAACATTAAAGGGAAAATGCCAATGTTACCTTACTGTAAAGAATTTACTTTTTTATGTTAACCTTCCACTAACCTTGCTCAGCAACAAATGTCTTAGCTGAGTTATTTAACATATATATATATTAATTTTTTTTCATATGTTAGAACAATGATGACCGACGACACTCTTTCCCACACTTCTGATGGTCTTGTGTCTAATTTGTGGTATGAGTAAATGTGGTATTGTGGTGAATAACATTCTAGTTATAGTAGGATATACATTTTTATTACTTTAGAACACTTTTGAAAGCCTTGTTTTGAATGTATTTCTTTCATATTTTCTGCAAGTAAATAATTCAAAGTTTAGTATTTGTTCAGATGGATGCTACAACCCTTAATTGGTAACTGAAGTCGGTACCAGTCTAAGTGTTTGGTCAACGTCCATGAAAACTAAATAGAATGAAAGTTTACAACTTGTTCAATAAAGCAAAAAGCAAATATAAAGTAATGAGTAAATGTGGTATTGTGGTGACTGATCATTCTAGTTAAAAGTAGAATAGACCGAATTTACAGAATGCTGCTGTATTTAGGGTAATGAACATAGATAGAACAGTGTAACACTCAATCTGTCAAACATATTGAACAGTTGCTGATTTAGTATATATCCATTAGTAAATTACACACATGCTCTCTCTAGGATATTATGCACTGTTAGATTCACCATAAGACATACTAAGAGTCACACTATATTTGCTCTATCTAGAGTGTTAAATACATCCGGATTCAGCATTTACTATGTTTTGAGTGTCCTAACAGAACCTGTATATATAAATACTTTAATAATTTGAGCTTTATTTTTCATTACTTCTTATGTTTTGGAAACGATTTTTGCCTATCCTTCTAATGAGTGACACTCATTGAAAATTGAAGATATATAACTCTGTATTTTCTTTGTATGTGTAATGACGAAACGGACCGAAAATAAATGCATTCTTTCAAAAATGAATGAAGACATCGTCACTGGAATCTAATTTTACTATTGTTTATTTATACATGCTCTAGAGGTAAAAATAACAATCTACCGAACTTAAAACATGAAAATCTTACTATAAAAATAAATATATACATATTTTTATATATGAATAGACTGTAAGATATATATATATATATATATATATATATATATATATATATATATATATATAGTCTAAAGAAGCTTTGAGTTATTTTAAACAAAAAGACAACAAAAAAAGAAAAATGCAGTTTAAATTCCCAGAGAAACTAACTAAATCCAAAATAGTGTAGACTTAACATTTGTTGGAAAATTCATAAATAAATAATATATAATAGTAAGTAAATAAAATAAAAAGGGGGATTAAGTATCTAACAGTGAAACAAAAGCAGGAGACTTAACGTAAGCATCTAATATTAACACGGGGATCTTCAGCTGTTTACCATATAACATATAACATATTATATATATATATATATATATATATATATATATATATATATATATAAAAAATATATAAAAATATAATCACAACAAAATTCACTACAAATAATAAACAAAACATTAAAATAAAATAAATAAAATGCAGAAGTAGCAATTAATACCCTAAATTAAAATTATCAAACATTTTTATCCACATGATAATTACTTATTAGAATTAAAATAAAATAGGAATGACGGTTATAATCATAATTTTATTCTCATTTTAAATTTAACTCACTCTGGCCGTCGCCCCATCTCCCTTCCTCCCACCCCGGCCGAAATTGAGATCATCACAGCACAAACACGTGAAAACCTCCCACGCAATAATTTGAAACACGACTTGTTGGGGTCCTCCCCCCTCCCCTCTCATGTCCCATGTCACCGTTATAGACAAAGCCCCAACTCTGTCCCCCCCCCCTCCAATGTATTTTCAATTTTCAATCTCCCGTTAAGGTGAAGTTAAAACTTATGCCATTTGAATTCCATCGCCAGCCCGATGAGTTGGTCGCTATTTGCACCAATGAAACAAAACTTGTTTTGTCGCAACTAATGGAATAAAATCAATATATATATATATATATATATATATATATATATATATGCAAACATTGTTAAAAATAACAGAATTTGTTTGTTAAATTATACCTTTTTTATTTTTCCTATTTTTCTCATGGTCTTTTTTGTATTAAAATAACAAATAAATAAATGTTCCACAGGTTTCACATGTTTCACGAACGTTTTCGATTCTTTGTCCAATCATCGTCAGGTGTCAAAAGCAAATGAACAAAGAAGCTAGAGAAAGAAGATTATTCAAAAAAGACGGTGGAGAAACGGGCAGATAACGTTTTCCGCATTGTTCCAGGAAGTCGTTGGCGATTTTAAATTCGGCAACGCTGGTGGCATCACAGAACCAAATCGCATTACGTTAAACATTTTAAAATGTTACTACTAGTTTCATATATATATATATATATATATATATATATATATATATATATATATATATATACAGAGAGAGAGAGAGAGAGAGAGGGGGGAGAGAGAGAGAAAGAAAAAAACGGCGAGAGATGTAAGAGGGGAAGAAAAGTAGAAAACGCGTACAAATGATAATAGCAAATTGGCGTATTAAAGAAGCAATAATTGAAAAGCTTTACCCAATAAAGAAAAATAACGAAGCGTTTCGCCCTATCTTCATCTTTATTAGCCACAATTATTCGTCATCCAATGTTAAGGTGTAATTATCAAAAGGCTTTTCATCATTCGCAAGAGTATTTAGAGGGTAAACTTAAAATAGACACACACGTTCTAAAGATTCATCGAATTATCTCTCTAATGTAAAGTAAGTATTCAATAATAAGAAACATCTTTCAGTCTCTAAAAACAATGAAGATGTTCTCCAGAACATACAGCTTTGGTTAAGTACGTATGGAGGGCAAGCTGTTACCTATGAATCGCTACAGAAACCTCCTATATACGTCGTTGCGTACCATTATCACCTGAATTAAACCTGTTTATAACTGTTTGAAATAAGTGTCGCGTGTAAATAAGAGCTCCGCTTATCTGTCGGCGTGAGAGATATTTCCTTGGTATAAAATGAGCATTACAGATGTTTTTCCTTTAGTAATAAAATAATCCTATTCATTTATAAGTTATATTCATTTACAAACGACTAACGGGTACCTTCTTTATCAAGGAGTCGGTTTGTCCTCCAGGCTTTCCATATGTCCTTCTGCATCTGTTTTTTACGCCATCCGACGTCAGCTCTGTTGAAAACGATTCCCGATAAAATGCCACTTTTTTTAATAGTGCTTTTCGACCTACTGACCTCATGGACAAAGGAAGTTTTAGTTCATTTAATTAAAAAATAATTCTTTGTCCTTTTGTTCTTTTTATTTTTATCTAAAATCCGCTTGCAGACGACTTGCGTGCAAAAGCCGTGCCCTGTCCAATGATACAACTGTAATGTCGACTGGAAAGGCAAGCGCCAATAAGTATGGTTTCACTTCCGACGCAAAGTTACAATAACCACGCTATAGAAAATCTCAGATATTCCTGAGTAGTCATGCTCCACAAATTTGCTTAGAGTTTAATCCAAAATGTCTTCCCATGGGTGGGTTTGGGCATAATAAAGCAGAGATTTGAGATCAGATTTTCCCTGAGAATGTCTCTTTCCCTCTCTCTCATATATGTTTCAAACACATATAAAATGTATACAAATAACATGCAAATATTAAATAAATAATTAATAAAATAAATTAAAAAGTAAATAATAATAATAAAAAAATATGTAAAGAAACTGAAGAATATATATGAATAAACAATTAAACAAACAATAATACATAAATATGTATATATATATATGTATATATGAATGTATGTGTATATATGTTTTATATATATATATACTAATATTGTTATACAGATTTCCACCTAAAAAAAAATCCAGAGTTACTCCCCTTTATCTTATAGTAAATATATCAAGTTAATTCGATAAACTAATTTGACGAAAGTCACAATTAGTAACACTTCTTGAATAGATGATAATCAATAAGTTTGATAGATCTAGAATATTTAAAATGTGAGATTAATTACTTTACTTACTATTAAAATTCTTAAAATACGAAAGACAGATAAACAAAATAAAAATATGAAGATAAAACACACTGAAATAAAAGTAAATAATCAAATATAAGCTTAATAAAAAAAAATTATAAATAAAAAAAAAAATATATATATATTATTAAAACTAACAGTTTATCAAACACCATACACTTAACCAACATTACACAAATATTTTTGAACACCAAATCATATATTTAACATAACCTTAAAATAAAATTTAATTTAATTTACATTCTCTGCGAGACTGCTATAGTTTTCGCTGCAGTCTACATCTGGCAGCCATTTTGTTTTGTAGTATTCTCTACACAGTCGGAGAAGAAAAAAAATTTCTTCTGGTTTAATTATTTTTGACAAAGGGATGTCTTTTCCCGAAATATCAAATAGTGATTTTTAATCACCCGGACATCACACGAACAGCTAAAAACACTCTTGCTGTTATGTAAGATTTTAGAAAAAAAGGAAAAATAAATAGTAAGTCATATTTCGTATTCGATTTATTGTTATTGTTTTTGTTCCTAACAACTTGCATCTTACCCGGAACTTGCATTGCCCATAGCCTTTAAAAAACTTACTACTACTACTATACCCAGCAATGCTTCCAGCAAACTACCATTCTCTACTATATATATATATATATATATATATATATATATATATATATATATATATATTTCGTTTTAAATAATATTTATCATTATTACCTACATACATCAATGCTTCATGCTTATGCACTCTTCAGTGTAGGAGATATTAATTATCGAAGGCCACGTAATGATACTTGATTTGTTTAAAATATAATATTGTATATATATATATATATATATATATATATATATATATATATATATATGGCTTAATTTTTCATTATATATTTTCTGATGTTTTTGACACGATTTTGGCATGTATATATATATATATATATATATAGTCATAATCCAGGGTTTCGAATCGTGTGATCGGTAGTGAATAGTCATACTTCTACGCTGATGAGTCTCGATTGAATAGAGACGAAACGTATACGTCCGTATATATATATTTCGTTTTAAATAATATTTATCATTATTACCTACAGACATCAATGCTTCATGCTATGCACTCTTCAGTGTAGGAGATATTAATTATCGAAGGCCACGTAATGATACTTGATTTGTTTAAAATATGATATTGTATATATATATATATATATATATATATATATATATATATATATATACAGGGTGTTTCAAAAGTCTTGGGAACATAACGTTGTATAACGCATTTGTAATGTTCCCAAGACTTTTGAAACACCCTGTATATATATATATATATATATATATATATATATATATATATATATATATATATATGGCTTAATTTTTCATTATATATTTTCTGATGTTTTGGACACGATTTTGGCATATATATATATATATATATATATATATATATATATATATATATATATATATATAGTCATAATCCATGGTTTCGAATCGTGTGATCGGTAGTGAATAGTCATACTTCTACGCTGATGAGTCTCGATTGAAAAGAGACGAAACGTATACGTCCGTAGATAATAAACAATAACAAATATTTGTCAGCTCTCTCTCTCTCTCTCTCTC